>JAODKF010000040.1:12875616-12897563 GCA_026779585.1 Mormyrus proboscirostris
AGACACATCTCTCGGCTCTTCTCTGTTCTGACACCAAGTTGGTGGAATGAACTCCCCCTTGATGTCCGAACAGCTGAATCACTTAATGTCTTCAAAAAACAACTTAAAACACACCTTTTCCAGAAATACCTGAATTAGCACTTCTGGTATTAAACTCTGAGTATTAGATCGCTTGTATTCATAGCCTTGGTTTTACTTAGCTAGTATCGGGGGAAAATTCATAGCAGAGTCTTAAAGCACTTATGTAAGTTGCTCTGGCTAAGGGCGTCTGCCAAATTCTGTAAATGTAAATGTAAAATACCTCAACTCTACAGGCATCGTGTGGTTTCTGCCCCTAGGTTCTAATTAGTATACTCTTGTTATTATGTTTTCTTGTGTCACTGCATCACTGTATGGATTCTTGTTTTTGTGTCTTTGTTGGTGATTCCTGTTTGTATCTAGTTTTGTAATTGTGTCCTGTTTTACCTTTGTTTTCGGTATTTCCAGTGTAGCCCTAGTCCTTAATGTTTGATTGTAACTACCTACACCTAAGTGTAATCAGCTCACACCTCTCCCTCATCTAGCCTTGTTACTTGTGTATATATGTGCCTATTCTTGCCCTGCTCCTTTGTCAGCTATTGTGTGTTTGCTGTTTGTTTGTTTCCTCACTGTCAGAAAAAAGGGTACAACTCTGGTACAGTTTTGCTCCCCAAGGTACAAACAACATGAATGTACCCCCAATGGTACCTTACAAAGGACCTCTAGCTAACATACAATTGGCAGACCCTTGAGAGTACAGCCCCAGTGACAAGTAACTGTACCCCCAAAGGTACAAATTGGTACTTTTTTCTGTTAGTTCTGATTATGGTGTGTGTTCCCTGAGTGTGTTATCAACCTGGCTTTGTGTGACCCCTCATGGTCTCTTTTGGTTTCTGGTTTATTTTTGTGCTCAATTTACAAATGAATTGCCTTGTTGGATTGAGGTCTCTGTATTTAGATTTTTGGCAGAGGAGTTATATTCTTTTCAGGTTTAGATCAGAGTAGCTAGTTAGATGTGGAACTTTTATTTGTTTGGCCATATATACTGTATTTTTCTGTTCTGGATGTGAGGTTGGTAAGTATTTTTCTTTTAGGGAGATTCTTTCCTTTGTTCGTGCTGAGTTCTACTTTCCTTTCTCTTTTCTCCCAATAAAAGTGCCCCAATTAATTGCTACCTGATTTGTATTGGTGTTTTTCCTGCACAAGATGTTTAGGTTCCACTTTTCTCTTTGTATGTCTGGCCCTTTTTCCCTCTCGAGTCCTCATTGAGCCTTTCGTAAATGGCACATAAAAATTTGTTTCAAAGTAATAATGTATGTTAGGGAACTGTCCATTGCACTGGCATGTTACTGCTCTTTCATGTTTTTGTCTCACTGCAATTCATTTTTGTATATTTCATGCTGAACAAAAATCCCAAATTTTTTTGGAATAAATGCCAGTTGTCTGATTGTTTAGGCCCTTGGCTCCTGGTGTGATTTTCTTGCTTCTTCTCTGGCATTTTTCATATGATGTCAGTATGACTATGTCTACTTTTCGCTAACTCTGACTCAGTACAGTATGAGGTACTGCTGTCCTGAGGCTTAAGCCACTGCCACGGGTGTGAAAAATCAAGCCATGCAGTCAGGTTTACAGGTTACATCTGTGAAAGAATGGGTCGTTCTGAAGAGTGCAGTGAATTTTATCTGTTATAGGATACTACCTTTGCAATAAGCCAGTTTGTGAAATTTCTTCCCTGATAGTTATTCCACAGTCAACTCTAAGTGGCATTACTACAACATCGAAGCATTTAGGAACAACAGTATGGCATCACATCAAAGTCAAAACTTTGGATATTATTCAAAATTATAGGAAAGAATCAACAACTTTTCTTCATTGCTTTAAATTTTCAAGAAATTCAAACCTGACCATATTCTCATCCAGTCTGTTGCATGAACTGTCTGAGGCAGCAGATGTGGTTGGCTGGACCTGCCTCATGACCACTTCTGTTCTTTGGCCTGTCTGCTGCCTTGTCCCTGGGGGTGCCTGTCCCCCCCTTGTTAACGTATGGCCTCTCTGAACCTGAGCTGCATCTATGTTATCAATTTATCAAGTCATCTTAATGATGTTGTCTAAATGATTAACTTAAACTAAATGGATAGTCAGTACTAAAAACATTACACTAAAGTCTTTATCTGGAGTTTATAATACCTGACACCATGGAGACTTGCAGATTTAAGTGTTATAGAACAGAATAGTTTAACTAACCCACAACGTTCAAATAGCTACTGAAAGCAGCGATACAAAATGCTACAACTACGTTAGTAATACTCATCATAAGTGGTTGCATGACGAGGTGTAGAAATTATGTATGGTCTATGGAAACTCGTAACACATGATAACGTTACTTTACCGTATGAAGATGCTGAACCTAATTTCTGCCTCAGCATCCCAGTAGCGTGTGTCGCTGCATCTGTAACTGTATCTCTTTTATATTGATGGGGAAACAGGCAAAGGGGCAATGAGAATCAGTGACATCATACTTATAAATAAACCATACTTCATCCGCCAATAACATTTGCTGTCAGAAACGGAATGACTTCGCCCCCAAACTGTCAAAACCTCCCCCCAGCAGAACGCAAGTGCAGGAATTTCCCTTGAGCGCAGAGAACGGACAAAGGAAATGTACTTTGCGCGCAACCGCAAACATGACGTTGGGAGGAGAAAAATACATTGGAGAAGGTGATATTATAATGAACACACACTAGGGTGGGTCAAAAAATTAAAGTATGATAAATGTTTTGTGCACATCAGTTTTCTTGTTCCTTTTGGCCACCATATACTGTGAAAAAAGTTTGAAGTGACAATTTTAATATTTAATACTGCCTCATTGAGGTCAACATGCAAACGTGCAAAAATAACTGAAATAAAGTCTCATGTATTAATTGTATTTGTATACAAACAACTGAATACACCAGTAATTATGGTAACAAGGATATTATTCAATATTCATCAATTTCAACGTGGACATTTTTTACTTTCTCACATAAATGAAAACATCTAAAGTGTCCAAAACTTCATTAAAGTTAGTTGCCGAAACAACAATAAATCAACAAAAAGTTGTTGGGCAACTCAGCATATACTCATTTTACTACTTTTAATCAGTTCTCATTTTACTTCAAACACTAATCAGTCACCGGAATTGTTCAAGAAATTTCGACTTGTTAACGTTCGGGAATTTCTTGCAATGGGTCTCTACGATTTGATACAAATATTGTTTTTCATCGTCACACCTAGTCAAGGACAAGTTGAAATTGCTAGCCAGGGCAAAAAAAATTGATGTGCCCTTGAACTTCTTGATCACAAGTTTTTTGGTAATGTGTTGTGACCCACCCTAATGTACACGAGTTTCACTTTTGTGCTTGCGAGTGGCATATTTACATGTGTGAGTTTTGAATTTGATGTGACGCCATACAACAGGAACTCGGCCACAAAATGGGGGAACATGTAAAGTAACAGAAGGAGGTTGCCAAGTTCTCAGACGCATAGCGTGTAAAAGTCTCCAACGGTCTGTTTGACTCACTCTGTTCCAGCATGACTGTGCCCCGGTTCACAAACCAAAGTCCATAAAGAAATGGTTGGGTGAGTTTGGTGTGGAAGCACTTGACTGGCCCACACAGAGTCCTGACTTCAAGCCCATCTAATACCTGTGGGATGAACTACAATGTAGATTGTGACCCAGTTCTTCACGTCCACCATCAGTGCCTGACTACACAAATGCTGTTCTTAATCAATGGGCAAAAATTCCCACGGACACAATTCAAAATCTTGTGGAAAGCCTTCCCAGAAGAGTGGCATCTTTTTGTTATGGTCCATAGACGGTAGGTTATAGCTGCAAAGGGGGCACCAACTCCACATTGAAGCCTGTGGATTTAGAATGGATTTAAAAGTTCCTGTAGGCGTAACGATCAGGTGTCCCTGGTGATGTGATTTTGTTATAAATATAGCGATGTGATTTTGTTGTAAAAAATATTGGGGTATTTATAAAGCAAAAAAGGAGTTCATAAATCTCTCTCAAACCAGTCTTCGAGTGATTTAAACAGCAAGGATGATTATGATTGTTTTAGAGAATGAATGCAGTGCTCATGCAAGCAGCAGAGGTAAAACTTTAAACTGATTTTCAAACACAAATGCAAAGCTTGATGAGTTTTTTTCCTATGACAAAGTAACAGAGTAAAAATATTTTAGCGAAACTTTAACCTCCTGCGCTATAATGTCCACACAGAATTGAAAGTAACAAAAAGCCGTATTTTAATATAGCTGGCTAACGATGTAAGAATTGCACGTGCATAACATGCAGTGTTGGTATTAATAATGCATTTCATCCAGCCCTATAACACACTGCAACCATTTTTCGAATTCAGTACAAAACAACCTGCCTCTCGCTGTGATGCACCCTGAGATTCAAGTCCAGCTCAAGTCATGTGATAATATTAGAGAAGAAAGCTTATTTTACTCAGCTACAGTATATGTTAACTTGTATTAAGTTTACATTTGTCCAGGATTTTCTGCATTTAAATTGCATTGTTTTACATTATAGTAGTATCTTCGTTTGCAATTTATAATTGGCACAGTACTTCTCAAAGACTAACAAAAAAGTACAAAAAAAGTAGAGGTCGTAAATGTTTTGCCTATCTTAGTTAAAGAAAATAATTATAAAGAATTTAATAGTATTTATAAAGTCAATCCATTCATCCATCTACTAACTATTTATTTGTAACGGGGTTCTTATAATGTTTTTACACATAATGAACACTTAATTCAGGCCAGAATGTTAATTTTATCGTTCACATCCCATTTAGACTGATCAAGCATAAGAGTTAAGCTCCTTTTTGAAACATAAATTAAAAATTCCATGCTAACAATAAAGCTTATTTTTACAGATACTTTATCTAGCAAATTGAAAGGAAACGCGCTCTCAATATCCATCAAGTCATCATGTCACCAAAAGTTCACAACTGTAATTATCATGCAGTATAACATCACAGAGAAAGCTTCTGTCTTGATTGGGCATCCATTTCCCTGCATTCTTGTGTTATCTGCCTCTGAAATGAAAGGGAAATACCTTCAGTGAGAATTCACTCAAACCTGTTATTTTGTATTCAAAAATGCATGAAGTGTTGACTGTTTTATAATCATAACTAATTTTCATTACCTATATCAAAAGAATGTATCCAGTGGGCAGGATTATTTAGCCCTGGCTGTGTTTCCCTGAGGGCTAGATTTCATCGTCAAGGCCACTGGCTTGAGATAGAATTTACCGGAAAGGTGTGCGGGGGGTTATCACGATAACATTTGCCGAGGGAGGTGTTAAGCGCTGGGGTTGGACCCCGATGACCACAATCAGTCACACGGTCCAGATTAAACTGTACTTTGGTCCCTCAGTTCGGGGGCCTGTATCAGGTCTATTTAAACCCAGTAACACATCTGCAGCCCATTCTAGATCAACAACAACAAATTTAAGGTAACAAATTTAAATTTATGGTAACAAATTTAAATTCTATTCATTCTTCATTGAAATTAAGACAAGAGTGATACCAAAATACATAATATTAGTAATTTAGGTGCATCTCTGTCAGCTGGCTGCTATGATCGGAGGTCTTACCCAGTGCTGCGTCTCTTACCTTTAATAAAGAGGGTGATGATATGGCCAGCAGCAGATTGCCCCTTGCAATGCGCATTACACTGATAAAACCCAGTGTCATTCAACACAAGTGACTTAATCTCCAGCTCAGTATGTCTTTGTGTGCTTTTATCCGGTATGTTATTCTCTGATATCATTGTAATATATCTCTGTTCATCTTCTAGTTCTTGACAGTCAGTATTTCCATGACGTTTACACCAAAAGGCTGTAATTTCACCACAGTCCCCTTTATAGTATGTAATGTTACAAGTGAGATGCAGTTTCTCGCCTACAGATTTGTTGAATGTTTTTTTTTTATAAGAAATAAAGAAAGAGCCTGTGGAAAGATGAAAAGGCCACATGATCAGAAACAGTATTCTAAAAAGTATTTTTCTTTTTCAAGATTGCTCTCTATAATGTTACGGAGGCAGTAACAAGTGTAGGTTTAGTCATATTGCATTGCTAACATTATTTTTTTCTTTACAAAGTTTGGTTTTTATCATGTAGTTATGTTTGTAAAACAAAAGAGTGCATTGAGTTTCGTATGATTTTATGGGTTTATATAAAGGGAGAGATTGCTCACCTTTGACTGTCAGTGGAATAACGATGTAGATGATGGCCACTGCTAAGAGGATCCAAATACTTCTGGATGAGCACATTGTAAATCAGTCAGAACTCAATGCAGAAATGAGACAAGGCAGGTCTTTAAAACCAATCTATACATGTAAACCAAAGTAAAGATCAAAGCAAATCTCCTAGTACAAAAAGAGGCTCTTGCATTTCTTCATTATCACTGTACATCGGTTTTGTCAGTTACCATGTGGTCGAGTGAACTGCGTTTATATTTGGCATTCTGGGGGGTTGGGGAGGGTCTGTGAGATCACAGTACTATCATAGCTGCAAAACAAAGGAAATGACCTTTAGCGTTTTCAACTATCACAAGCCTGTGGACTTTTTCTCTTGCACAGACAGCATTGTCTGTGAATTGCAATGTTAATTTTAATTTCTGTATAATACATCTGTGGTAGAAAAATTATAAATCCCTAAGAATTATAAATTATAAATCTAAGAAATAAAGCTCTGGACCTCTCAGTTGGTGAGTAAAGTTATCTCCTTTACTCGATCAATCCAGCAAAGTGCTCCCGTCACACTCTGGCACCAGGTACCCCGAGCACACAGGTGATAAACCATAATTCTCAGTTCCAAACAAGGACTTCTAAATCCTGATTGGTCACAAAACACTAACAAACCAGCCTCAAATGAATAACAAACAAAAAAATTCTCTCGCTCTGTTGGTTCGCCTTGGCAGCAAGGTAAAATCCACCCACTTTGTTCAGTTTACCAGAACGTGTCTTGACTACTAGGCTCCTACTTGAGAAATGAGTATGGATATTGATTATATGGCATTGAATCACTGTAAGTATTTGGTTGTCCTTCGATTAATGTTTAACGTATTATCATTGAATCACTGCAAATATATGGTTAACATATGATCAATATGATTATTGTAACAATTACTCATACATGTGTACTACCGCATAATATATTGCATATGGCCTAATGCGACTACTTTATAACTACAGTTCTTCGTGCACCAGCTGGGGCAGCTTAGAATCTCTTCCTGCAGGCGGTTCCTCCCCCCCTTGCTCCGCTGTTCGTCTCTCCAAGGTCTCATCTCTGTTCAGGGTCTGCGGAACCAACCGCAGGCAACTAATACTAAGCGAGGTCACGCAGTATTCAACACAATCTCTTCTTGCTTAAGGCCTAAGATATAACAGACCCACTACGCCTCCCCTCCCTGGCCTACAGATGTCCAATTTCCTTTCCACACATCTTATACTACAATTAACAATTAACATAAATTACATAACTGCAGCGTAACTCCATTTGAAATGTAGTTGGATTTAACTACGATTACTTGTTTAGCAGATGCTTTCATCCAATGTGACTTACAGAGCAAAGCAGGACCAGCCGGTCCCTAGAGCGATTGGGGATAAGAGTAAAATCACTCAACCAGCAACAGGGTTTGAACCAATGGCCTTATGATTACCGGAACCCACAGAGCCATACACCACCCATCAGTATACAGTGAGAAGCAGATAAAGGATTTTGCAAAAGCAAAAGTTATCTGGGACCAAAGCTCTGACTGAATCCATACGAGCATCGAATGATGCCTCCTGAATTATTATTTGTATATTATTGTTGGCACTACCAAATAAGTCATAATTTGCTTTACATACATTTACAAAATATAAGTATGTCTTCTTACTGCCCTGCCCAGTAACTTTTTGATGCAATAAACAGACATTTACAACAGGTAGCAAGATTTTCTGTTTGTTACTAACTTATAGATTTAAATAGAGATATAAAGCTGGAATTGAGCACAGACAAAATACTGATGACAACCATATAGATAAAAATAAGCAGTTAAGTCTTGTGATTCAATGACATTGAAATCCAACCAATCAACATCTGTAATACCAGCAGTAACAATGACCTAATGGATAAATTATCATTTGTTCTTTAAAGGAAAGAAACTGGTGACAGTCAAGGAGTTCCCCACAGATGACATCTGAAAGATGTGGGTGGGTTGTGATCGGAAACTGTACTTATTCATATGGACTGGACAAGGTGGATGGTAAAGTGGATCTGGTTTGTACATCAATTTGATGAATGTCATACAGGGCAGGAAGTAGAACTCAGGAAAACAAAGGGGGGTTGTTTTACTCAAAGAGAACATGGGAAAACAAAGACGATCATCCAGGATCGAAACAGGACCAGGACGAAGGAAGCTAAGGCTATAAACAAGATAGACATCAATGCCAAGACTGTTTTTTTTTTTTTTTTTTTACTTTTGCCTCAATCTCACAAGTCCTGAATGTGGAAGTGATGTAGCAGGCTGAGCAGAGTTAGAGAAAAGAATGAAATTGTGTTTAAGGTAACTGGCATGAATGTAGAGTTGAGAAGTTATGAACAATCATTGTTCAAGGTCGTCATGAAAAGCAGCCAAAGTCCTGCTCTTGCTTGTGAACTCAAATATGTGCCAACAGAACTCTGTCTGATATCCACATTAGCATAGATTATTTTTTTTGCAAAACTGATTAAAATATTTTACCATTCATGATTCAACAATCTATTGGCCATTTTTTTCAAGGGCAATGGAATGCTTTGTTGATCAGCCTGATCATGGTGATGGAAAACCACAGCTCACCCTGTAGCACCATCCTCTTACTGCTCCACCTTTGGTCCATCAACGTTTCAGCTCAGCATTACATGACACGCAGTTAAAGAAGTGTCCCTCATCACCTTACAGCACTGGCTATATGACCTTCTTCAAATATCATACATAGGCTTATTAAGACCCAGTCTAGGGTTGGGATGAACAGTGTTATTGTGATTATAATATTCTGGGAGGAGGGGTTCCTCAAGGTGATACCTTTTGGCATGTCCTTTCTGCAATGCAGCATTCGCCCATATAACACCTGGCTATGGAAGATGGATGGTCACTTCCAGAGGGTGGGCCTAGACTGTGTGTCTGCCTGGGGGGTCGCCAGCCGGGATCCCGAGGAGTTTCGCCAAGTGGTGGGTGCGGCAACCAGATGCATCAGTGCCTGCCCCCCGAACTGACTACAGCATGATTGCTTATACACTGTCACCCATTCACATTCACCAGGTTTGGGGGCAAAAGATGCCTGGAAATGTGAAAATTTGCGAATAACACTTGCTGCCCCCCCCACCCCCCCCAACCTCATCCTGTAACAGTCTACTAGCACGAACGATAACATAAAACATCTATATACATATAATATGCAGTTTCACGGATATTTTGAAAATCACACTCACAGACTTTTCACCTCACAGCCTATCTAGTAATTCTACCTTTACTGTCAGAGTCATCACAATCTTCTTCCTCTTAGGAACATTTCACAAGCACTGAGAACATCACATTTTGGACACATTATTAAAACTGCAAAAAACATTGAAATGTTTAAAAATTACTTTTTTTTTAGTTTTTGGGTGTTATGCTCCTCAGCAGAATTGCTGTTTAAGTGAGATCCTAAGTTGTTTCTGCTAAAGATACTTTAATTATAGATTAATTTCCTGTCATGCTGTCCAGTTACTGGCTTATCCTTTACGCAGGACAATAGAGATTTGTAGATATGCCATCTAACCTGAAAGCTGAAACAGAGGTTTGATTTCCTTATTTCTTCTTGGGTGATCCTCTGTTAGCTGTCAATAAATAATTATTATTCTTTGTAGGAACAGTAAAAATTACCTGGGTGTGTTGGGGGGGGGGGGCAGACCGACCTGTATCTATGTAGCACTTCTTCACTTCTTGTTACTGTCTGCATATGTAACAATGTACAATGTGTAGAAAGAGAAAACACAAGGTGTCTTTTCATGTGACTGTTTCGTTTATAAGCTGCCTTTCCGCTACATGGGTTTCTCAGAGCACATGTAGGGCAGCTACTGCATTTCCTGGCTCTTTCAGCGTTTCATTTCCCATTACGAACACTGCATTGTGGTTAACTGTCAGCCGTCATGGCAGGTGTGTTTAAACCATATTGCAAATCAGTCTCTGTCATTTTACCACCTGGCTGTGTGCCTGGTCGGTAAGAAAACATGATGAGGGGTTCAAACCTGTCTTATGCCTACGTGACTACTTGCCTTTTGTTCATGCATATACAAAACATTCATGAATCAACTTTTACTTATAATAAATATATAATACAAACTCTTTATAAATTATTCCTAAACAGGGAATGCTCTCAAACACCCACTGCCAAACACTCTGTGTCACACAATCCTGTTTTTTGTAACTGTCCGAAACAATCATTTGACAAAAGCAAGGCGCTGCATTGCACAGATTCTGCGTCTGCTTTCACATCTTGCCAAGCAAACTGCACAGCACAAATAGCCCTTTATCCTGTGATGTTTCGTGCAACAAGACTGTTGACTTCTCAAACCTGATTGGTCAGAAGGATGTTGATTACTTTTCTATAACTGCACAAATGTAGTACCAGTCATGCGAATCACAATAGTAAATCAAAGCAATATTATAAAATTTAACTCTAACTAACATTACTTAATATTCTAGAATTAAAGTTATAATACATAAAGGATGTTTAATCATTGGTGGAAGACAGTAATAATAATGTCTTTAGATAGAAACATGTCATCCAATATGCTGTTTGTTCCCCCTGCTATTTGTTCCTACTGTAAAACTACATCAATGAATTCACAGGTCGGCCAAGATCACTTCATCTACTGTGGACAAATGTGACACATGATTGAGTCAATATTTTCAGTTTCTTATTAGACATCATCCGTTAGGCTCAGCCGTGTCTGCTTCGTTCAGATAATCATCTGTGTTTAGTCCGGTCGACGCTGGTATCTGCTCATTCACTTTTTTCGCTGTCTGTGGTTGATTTCCATCCTGTTCATGCTTGAGAAGTCCCATGAAAACAGTGACGTATTTTTCCAAACTAGCGTGACAATGACTTGCAATATATGGTATGTCAAAATGTCACATAATTAACAACAACAAAATAAAAGCCCGCCATGGGTTGGCGGCCCATCCTGGGTTGACGCCCCATCCTGGGTTGGCGCCCCATCCTGGGTTGACGCCCCATCCTGGGTTGGCGGCCCATCCTGGGTTGACGCCCCATCCTGGGTTGGCGGCCCATCCTGGGTTGACGCCCCATCCTGGGTTGGCGCCCCATCCTGGGTTGACGCCCCATCCTGGGTTGGCGGCCCATCCTGGGTTGACGCCCCATCCTGGGTTGGCGGCCCATCCTGGGTTGGCGGCCCATCCTGGGTTGACGCCCCATCCTGGGTTGACGCCCCATCCTGGGTTGGCGCCCCATCCTGGGTTGGCGCCCCATCCTGGGTTGACGCCCCATCCTGGGTTGGCGCCCCATCCTGGGTTGACGCCCCATCCTGGGTTGTTAACCCTGAAGAAGGTGAACAGTTGCAGGCAATGGATGGATCAGCAATCTTTTTATGAAGGGAATTTTCTTACCCAGTCCTTCACCTCTCGCCCACATTTTCTGGTAATAAAAGCCAGTAATGATCCTTACTTATAATTATATCTACAAACTTTGCCAGCGCAATGTCTTTCCCCATACCTGCCCAAGTTACCAGCTTTGCCATGTACTCTGTAAACTTCACATCTTAATTTACCTGAGTTATATTTGGGGTACCCTCATTCTTCATTATTTGAAAAAACTGAGAGAAAATTCTCAGCTTTACACATCTCTTAGAGGAAAATCTGAAATTCAATATGAATCAAAAAATAGTAGTTTGCTTCTTAATGCTTATGTAGAATGTATATGTTGTGTTCCTGCGTGGTTCAAAAATATACCACGTTTCAGTGAAATACAAAAAATATTAGGTTGTAGATTCTAGAATGTGTTGCAGTAATGACAGAAAACTGTCAAAATCAAATATAAATGTTAAATTAAGAATAAACATTATTTTAGCATTTCAAGTAACTGAGCATATTACTAAGCATTTTTTTTAATGTGAAAATGTATCAGTTTTCTTAATGTTCTTTATATTTTCAGACTGTTGAGGTAATGAGATTTTCAAGGACTTGTTTTGGGAAATGTAAAAAAAAATGTTAATTTTTCTGTAAATAAAATTTATTTAAATTTATCCTTATGCAGGCCAGAGATACGCGACGGGCAGAAGGGTGAGCAGGCTGGAGAGACGCAACAGGCAGAAGGGCAAGCAGGCCAGAGATATGCGACAGGCAGAAGGGTGTGCAGGCTGGAGAGACGCGACAGGCAGAAGGGCAAGCAGGCCAGAGATACGCGACAGGCAGAAGGGTGTGTAGGCTGGAGAGACGCGACAGGCAGAAGGGTGTGCAGGCTGGAGAGACGCGACAGGCAGAAGGGCGAGCAGGCTGGAGAGACGCGACAGGCAGAAGGGTGTGCAGGCTGGAGAGACGCAACAGGCAGAAGGGTGACCAGGCTGGAGAGACGCGACAGGCAGAAGGGTGTGCAGGCTGGAGAGACGCGACAGGCAGAAGGGTGAGCAGGCTGGAGAGACGCGACAGGCAGAAGGGTGAGCAGGCTGGAAGGACGTTGCAAACAGTGGAGGCCTCACAGACTGCAGGGTAGGCAGAATATTTTGATAAATGTACAACAGGCCAGGCCATTTTTTCGAGTCTCTTAGCTTCTAACACACACACAGTTATTATACAGTGCGTGACGGTACAGGATCTGACCTCCTGACCTTCCATAAAACATACACACCCTTCCCGTTTCTCTCACAAACATATTTGTTATTATATTTGGGAAAATAGGGGAAAAACATGTACTGTGGGGTCATAGACAGAAGATGAAGCTTTCAGTTTTGTGCAACTAACTGAAGAGACGTGAGCAGTCGTTAAACAGTCCCCCCCGCACAAAAAAACACAGTTATTTTCATTAGGTCTATGGTCAAATAAATCTGAGAACTTGTGAAATAGTCAGTTTAAGTATAAATAGGTGGATGCGATTATATAAAGAATATGAATAGGTGGCTGCGATTATATAAAGAATCCAATTTTCTCTTTTGTTTGTGAGTTTGGACACAAAAAAGCAAAAAAAATCCGATTAAGGAATATTTTTTTGTCGTTTTACAAATGGATTACACAAGTACAACGAAATTTAGGAGCAGCTAGTGCAATGACATAAATAAATTGCATACATTTATATGTGACACACTACAGCCAAGCAAACAGCTGCTTTTTGAGAGTGATTGTGAGGTTTAGGGAATATGCCTTTTATATGTTAAATCAATTGTCAATTGTTGTGAGTGCATCTTTAGTAAAATGATTCTGACATCTCACTTTTCAATCCCTAATGGAAAGGCAACTTCTGGAAAACTTATTGTGATGTTGAGAGACAACATGTTTGGGATTGGGGTTTAAGCCATTTGCACAGGGTTACCTTACGTCCGGGATTCCCCAGGTACACCCTCCCTCTGGGACCCTGTCGGGGCATTCTTTCA
The DNA here is from genome assembly GCA_026779585.1 of Mormyrus proboscirostris. Lineage (NCBI taxonomy): Eukaryota > Metazoa > Chordata > Actinopteri > Osteoglossiformes > Mormyridae > Mormyrus > Mormyrus proboscirostris. The sequence goes on from JAODKF010000040.1 coordinate 12,889,292, forward strand.
GAAATCAGCAGTTAGTAGACGTTTAGTGCTGCAGCCCATGTGACCCAATGTTGCAAGTAATAGTGCAGTATCAAGTGAAGAAAAAGTCACTAACTTACAGAATAAAGCAGCTACTCAGTATCGTTGCTCTCCTTTGGGACATAAACACACATACTGTATGTACAGGTGAAAGTGAAACTCGGGGTCTTTGAGCAGAAACATGCATGCAGGGTCCGGCTCTTCTATCTCATGCCACGGGAGCATTTAGGGGGTTTAAGGGCCTCGTTCAAGCAAAGCTGTGACTATCCTGCCACGGCCAGGGATGAACCTGCAACTTTACGATCACAGGCCAGCATGAGATGTTTCTTACTTCAAGATTTGAAAAGTCAAAGTAGTGCAAAGCATGAGTAAGAAAGCAGCTTCAGCTCTGGTGGAAAACTTTTACTCACTTTACTCTGGTACTGCGGTAGGACCACAGACGAATCTCAAAGAGATGTCGGCCAAATCATGCTTCTATAGGCAAGAGCAAGCGATAAGGCCCATTTGACCAGCAGAATGCAGAAACCAAAAATACACTCTGACACAGCTGCTGAAATGTCTTGAGGGGAAATGTGTGATACAAAATTACGCAACATTGTTGACTTCAAAGTCTGTGTAATGTAACAATATGCAGAGAAAAAACGCTTTAAGGAAATGTGCAGCTTGTACTGTAGCTACTGCACGCTCATTTTAAAATCATTTCACTTTTTTGCGGCTTGTCTTGAATTTCCTCAAGCACTCATGGTAGGTTATTTGTGTCACCTCTTCTTTCCGCCACACGCTGTACCTAAAACATACAAGGAGCTCCTCCTCATACTACTGCTGTTACGTAGAACTGTTTTCCATATTTGATGCTCTACTCTGTCGCTGCCACGTTTCAGTGAATGTCAGTGAATGTCAGTGAATGTCAGGCCGAGCCCCAACCCTGACCCACCCTTTCTAGGGCCCTAGGCAAAGCTTTACTTGTCAGACCCCCTTAAGAAAACTAATGATCAGCTGTGTCCCAAATCTGGGGCTACATCCTTCGTAGGATGTAGTCAGTGGAGACTTTGCTGGCCACATCCTTCTAAAAATCCATGCAATGAATTCTGGGATAGGTTGGGCTGTGAGGGATCCATCAGGTGGATCCTTCGTTGACCAGGAAATAAGAGATGCATTTCTAGGCCGCATTTGAAGGAGCCTTTGAAATGCGACAGCCTTATCGCACCTCTGTGACACATTCAATCTTTAAATGCAGCCTTAGCAGGCTGCAGCTCCTGGGACACAAACATCATTTCACTTAATTCGGGGGCCTTTTGCCTATTCTGCTGATAGCTAGAGCGGGCCATGTTTCTGCATGAACATAAACATTTTAATTTGATGCATACGATTTTTTAAATTATTATTTTAAACACACACACACACACACACACTCACACACACACTCACACACACACAGACAGTGCACTCCACAATTATTATAAAGATTTGTAAAAAGAGTCAGAAAAAGTCTTAGCTGCGTCTCACACTGAATTTCACTGCCTGGAAACTCAAACTGGGCTGTCATTGGGTCTTCCAGCAGGACAGTGATCCTAAGCACATGTCCGAATTGACACAAAAATGGTAGCTGACCACAGAATTAAGCTTCTGCCATGGCCATCTCAGTCCCCTGACCTGAACCTCACTAAAAACCTGTGGGCTGAGCTGAAGAGGAGAGTGCAGAAGAAACGGCCCAGGACCCTGGGTGATCTAGAGAGGTTCTCTAAAGAGGAGTGGATTTAATCCGAGGAAAGGTTGGATTTTTCTATTATCTCTTTTTTCTATTTTTCAGTGTGAGATGAAGCTACTACGACTTTTTCCTAACCCTGAAAATCTTAAAGATATAAAAATGAAATTTTGTCATAAAAATGAGCATCTCATTGATTTAGTGGGTATTTCTGTCAAACTGCAGGACTGGAATCTATCTGTGGGTGTAGATTTTCCATGTCCTCCATATATTTCTGCGGGTTCCCTCCATTTGCCCTTCACAATCTGAAGGGTCAGGTGACTGCCTGCTGTTTAAAATGTTGTGTCACGTGATCGTACTGGCAGAGAACTCTATACACCCCATGCAACCTGATAAAGGCTCCTTATCAATCGGTGCAGCCCCAATTGGGTAAGTCATCCTCGATTTATGAGATTAAAACATGAGACAATGGAGATATTTCTTTAAGATTGTGCTGCCCCAGGCACTGCACTCTGCTATGTCACAAGGTCACATATGGGTTACTGCAGAGGACGCATTTCATTTTTGTGTGCTGTGGTGTCAACAATGACAATTAATCACTTTGATTTCATTATTGCACCCTAGATGAACCAGCCCACCAGTGCCCTCTTTTGGAAGCAAAGTGAAATTGGCTGCCAACCAAGGTGGCTGCTGTGATGCCTGTAGGATCGACTGGCCCTGCCTTTGACTTCCGTGTTTTCAGCAAGGATCATTATTATCAAAAGTGATAGTGATTCAAGTCCCTGTAATTTACAGGCCATTTATTAGGTGTGATGTTACCAAGCCAGCCTATTTAGGTTAAGTTTTGCTCTCTTAATAGGTGAAATGTGTTTTTTTTTAACAAACCTGAAATAAATTTAGTAGTCAGATTCCTTGCACGTTTCTGCAGAAAAATACATTTAAAATAGATTCTGTAGTCTCTCTTGGTTTTATGGCTTACTGTCCAATCACCTCAGGCCTCTTCCTCCTCTCCCCGTATTAATGTCTACTGCACCAATTCTGGGTGCAAAATAATATTTTAATAATATATTTTTTCTGGTTCTGGCAGAGATGTACACATGAATAAATTGGAGGGTTGAGTTTTTATTGGAGCAGGGGGGCTGATGGCAAAGTATTGATGACTCAAGCAAATAAATACACATTTTTTTGAGGGGCTAAAAAACATTTTAAGGGAGCCATAGGACTAACGACACGCCTGGTTCCTGGCATGAAACAGTCTGCGCTTTTTAGGCTGCATAACATCAGAGGTATTTTTCTGACCACTTATCTACCATGGAAATCTGGAAGATACATTTTAACTAGCAAAGTGCAGGTCAAATGCTGATGCAATTCAAGTGTAACATTGAGTTCAGATGCAGCTGCATACTGTCTCTGCATGAGTCCATAAGTGATTAAAACAAATATAATTTTTCTGTCCATGGCATGAGCATGCAGAAATATCTTTTGTTCGTGTATATTATGTATCTGCATAATCCAAGGAAACAAAAGACATTCATTAGCTTGCTTGCAGGAGGAGGCATGAACGATTATGGTGTAATAACCTGTCTGAAGGATAGGGGGTGCTGAAGTACTCTCTGAGGATGGGCTGCTCAGTGGGTCAGCAGAGGGCCCACAGAGAGCAGACGATGTTAATATCTAATTGGTTACTTTTCGAATGCATAATGGGTCATTCTAATGTTGCGATTCCAATGCTTTTTTCTAGAATTAGAATTAGAATTAGAATTTGGTGATCATTGGTCATTGTTAACACACCACAGCACACAGTGCGCAACAACGAAATGTGTCCTCTGCATTTAACCCATATGTGACTTTTGTGACTATAGTTCAAGCATTTTAATTAGTGCTTAGCATTTTTGGTTCCACACAGCATCTCACTGCATAGCACTGCATAAGCAGCCCTTAGCCAGCTTTTTGCTAGGTGATTGATTCTTGTCTTTGGTTCTGTTGGTATGAAGTTTGCTTGTTCCGCTCATGATCACACAGATTTCTATCCATTCTTTATAAACATGCAGTGAGGCAAGCCAGCATTTGTTAATTACCTAGAACAGAACCTGTGATGGACAGGCATTCGATCCAGGGTCTCTTGCCTTGTCTCATCTGCATGCAGGGAAATCCTCCAAGCATGCAGTGGCCTGGTGGTGCACTAGCTGTCATGGTGGGATTTTCCCTGAGTGCACTGATTTTCCCCCACTGTCCAAAACCATGTTGAGGTTAACTGGAGTTGTCAAATTGTCCCTCAAATTGTATGTGTGAGTGTGCCTTGTAATGGGTTGGTGCCCTGTAATGGATTGGTGCCCTGTGATGGGTTGGTGCCCTGTGATGGGTTGGTGCCCTGTGATGGGTCGGTGCCCTGTGATGGGTTGGTGCCCTGTAATGGCTTGGTGCCCTGTGATGGGTTGGTGCCCTGTGATGGATTGGTGCCCTGTGATGGGTTGGTGCCCTGTGATGGGTCGGTGCCCTGTGATGGGTTGGTGTCCTATCCTGGGTTGTTCCCTGCCTTGCACCTGTAGCCTGGGACAGTCTCTGGACCCCCTGCAATCCTGAATAGGACAAGAAGTTACAGAAAATGGATGGATGGACATGCCTTGTCAGTTATATTGCACTGAGGAATTCTGGGAAAAATCCATTATAAGCTGGGCTCATAGGAGCACGGCTAGGTTAAGTTAAGGGTTTAGTGGTCATTAAAGGCAATGTACTATGAAAAGACAGCTCACGATTATTTGTTTGTTTCCATTAGCTGTGTTCTCCTTTGCCCTATAGCATCCTTCTACAGACAGCTCTCTGTTTTTTCATCATTATCAGCGTTCCGTTCCTTTTGCCTGCTGAATGTACTTTAGCCTGCTGTCTTGTATATTTGTCTTAGTTTTGCTTTGTTCATGGCAATAGATCAGCTGATTTTTTTTTTTTGCAGTTGCCATGGCTACCATACTATCACCAGCAGAATGGAATAAACCAGGGGTGGCCAATCTTATCCGCAAAGGGCTGCTGGTTATGCAGGTTTTTGCTGCAGCTTCCTAATTAGGTCACTAATTAGAGGACTGATTGGCTGGAGAGTCCTCACACCTGGGTTTGAACAGCTGACCTAAAGGTTGCCCTTTGTGGATAAGATTGGTCATCGCTGGAATAAACATGGGAGAATTTTCTTAGTTCAGGGACTTAGAGACATATTTTTTCACTTTTAATGTTTAGTAAATTACTACTTTAGTCACTTATCAGTTATTTTTGTGCCATTAAATTGATGCTGAACCTTTAAGCTAAATAACTGCTTTAATACTTTCAGAACAATATATCAAAGCTGATATTTTCTTGCAAATAACATTCAGAATTATTGCTAAAAATAGACCACTTGACACACTGTATTATAAAATAGGCATCGCATTTGCAATGGAAAAGGAATTCATTTGTTTTCAACAGATTTTGGTTCTTTTGCTCCCCATGTTGTTACTTTCTTGGGAAATGTTTTTCTTTTATTAGGAAAAAGCGTCTATATGAATGAAGCTTAGATCCTCAGCTTTCCAGCAAAGCAAAGAGCATTCGCTCCTTTCGTCTGACTTCATTAAAATGTACACTGTCGCTGTGCCAGTGTATGTCAGCTTTATGTGGCAGTAAATGCCCTGTCTGATTATACGTATTCAGTATATATTTATATCAGATGGAAACGAGGGGGGGTCTTTTTCATATATTTAAATCTTAGTTCTTAGTAGCCTGTGTATTGGCTGTATACGTCATATTTTATTTCCTGAATGTAATCATGGGAGGGGAGTTAACCTGCAAGTGGCTGCATGCTGTGAGAGGTTAATGATGGCAAATCTTTGTGTGGAAAAAAAGAATCCTTCATTTGGAGGCTCAGCCACAGTGAGGCCCACAAATGACATCACAAAGGCAGTTCACCGTCCGAAAGAATGAGTGGAAATGCACTTTCAGCAATGTTTCCGTCAGACACCTTCTCAACAGTATTCACACAGGAGTTGTGGTTTATGATCTTCTTTAGCAATATGGATGCCATGGAGGTGGGTAACTGGGCGCGACTGCGAATGAATATTTGGCCCTAGACTTCAGGGCCACCCATGATGAATTTTGCAGAGCATGTTGGGGGGGGCCTGGCCAGCCGCACTGTAGCCTCGTACAGCCGTGGTCCAGGGTTTCAGGATTGCGCGCCCTCTGCATGTTCTCTGTGTGTTTTTGTGGCTCTCCTGACCGTGTTTCTAAATTAGCTCCTGGGTGCCTCTTGTGTAACTGCCAGCCTGCCTTGTGACCCGGACTTCCGGGGATTGGATAATTTGGACTTCTAATTAGAGACGTGTTTCTTGAAATTGGTTAGATGCAAAATGGTTCTGTTTAATGCAATTCCCTCTAGATTGCCCAGTGGTTAAGGGACTGTATTAGCCGGTTAAAATCATAAGAGAATAGCTATGTTTATGGTTGATGTAAAAGGTAATTAAACCTGCAACATCGTTCTATGAATGATTCAGCTTGACAAAGTTGATTATGCTTGTTACCTAGAGCTGGTACAGTAGTTATGTCATACTGAACCCATCTCGAATAAGACAATGTCTCAGGATGTAACGTTTCCATTTTCACTCTCTAGTTTAATTAAGGATCTCATTATTTGAGGGAGAAATTTCCCAAAATCAGTACTAATCCACAAGTTTCTGGATATTTGTTTAATTTATATGTTTTTTTCTGCAAGTGTGTATGAGATATTCCAGGACATAAGCTGTAATAGCATCGATCCACTTAAGCTAGAAATTTCCTAGAAAAAACACAACTTCAGCTTGATTTGAGAGCCACTTCAAATTCCACCATTAACCACATCAGTTCGATCAGGAGACTGTGTTGCACCATGAGCTATGACTGGCCAATAGGGGGCGCTAGGGCACCAACCTCCCTGGTGTAAAGTGTTTCTGATTTTAATAAATAATAATTGCTTATTCTAAGTATGCTGAGTATTTCAAATACACAAGAACATGTAATATGTGAAATATAAATCATTGTGTTTGGGGGAAAATTAGATTCATATTCATCCCTTCTCTCAATCTTTCCTGGGCCCCAGGTAAAATCAAGTGCTGGAAAAGTCAATGCAATTACTGACACAGGCTATGAACATGAAGATATTAACATAGCAACACAAAATGAACCAAACTAAAACTCCAACAAAACTCCAGCATAGTCCTGGGCTGGTGGCCATCTTGGTGCAGCCGTATTCAGGACAAACCGTATTCAGCAGCAAACCGTGATGTGAAGTAACTTTATACAAAAGATAAATGAGTAGAAATGTCAAACATCATAACTCTGAAGCAAATGAAAGCGACTGAAGGTAAATTGCCGCCTGGTTTACTTTATCCCGGGATGTGTGGATTTCATATAGCTGAAGACATTGTCTCGTTTTCGTTTTGCTTTCCTCCCTTAATGTCTGTGATGCTGCCTGACTCTGTCACAAGATCATTGCTGGTGCACAGTTAATATTGCTTCTGCCATATAAAGTTTCTGGTTTGCCTAACTCAAAAACATAAGAATTGGCTTTTGGGCATATATTTCCAGGTTGAATTTTACAAAACCTGCAATGACAATATTCATTATTTATTAATCTATTGATTTTTAATGCCGATTAAATGATTAATTAGTATTTCACAGAGCTCTGGTATCCTGCACTTTGTATTAAATTGTATTGGAATGGTCACTGAATGAGACTGAATATGGCACAAACAACCCTGCCTAGGACATTCTTCAACAGTTGCCACTGTGCATGATTGAATATTCCCTGTCACATCAAGAATCCAGCTGTTCTGGGATAGAAGAATCTGTCTCTGAGGATAAGAAGAATATATCTTGCATGTGAACTAAATGGCCTCTTTTTGGTAGTTCTTCAAAGAAGAAAAGTGTAAGAGTTTTTCTGAATAATCATTCAAATATGTCAATTGCACATGGTCATGCAATATGGTGATGCGACTACTTTTGTCTCCCCGAAAATGATGTAAGAATGAAAAACTTCTTATTAAAAGTTGATCTACTTCTATCGGAACCTCTCTTCCACTCTATTGTGTTTAAGTTGCCATTGGAAAATGCAATTTAAAGAAATAATTTGAGGAGAAGTATCCTTGGAAGAAGACCTGCAAACTGAACTTATTTAGATTCCAGGCAGCCATTGCAGTAACCCTTTACAAATACACAAAAATGTCTATCATTTTCAGTGTTGCTATGGAAACAACCTAGTTCCAGCTAGCATGAGCATCTGAGCGGAAAAGAGAGTAAAACCTGGATCTTTACCAGGCATTAGATCACTTTAAATCTTTATTTATTGCTCACTGTTGAGGTTCATACCTGGGATTTGTTTTTCTACTATTTAATATTATCATGATGCTTCATCCAAAAAGATGTTGTTTATCATTAGGCAATTTCCTGTGTATTCAAGGGGAATTCTATTACATAAACAAAAATCTCCTCTCCTGGAGCCGACACCTTATCGTGGTGGAGGGGTTTGCGTGTTCCAATGATCCCAGGAGCTAAGTT
>JAODKF010000040.1:12942150-12958000 GCA_026779585.1 Mormyrus proboscirostris
AGGTGGTGTCTCAGGTTCTTCTGAGGATGCAGGTGGTGTCTCAGGTTCTTCTGAGGAGGCAGGTGGTGTCTCAGGTTCTTTTGAGAATGCAGGTGGTGTCTCAGGTTCTTTTGAGGATGCAGGTGGTGTCTCAGGTTCTTCTGAGGAGGCAGGTGGTGTCTCATATTTAGGCATTTCATTTCACTCTTCCAGCCAGGAATTGACCAGAGACCCAAGCAGCCAGTCAGAAGGCGGCAGTCTACAGTTTTTGGTACTCAAACCTGGAACAACAACGTCTCTGCTCTGTCAACTCATTCTATGTATTATGGAATGTTTTATGGTGAACATCCCATAATTTCCACTGGAATACTTATTTCCCCTCAAGCCAAAGAACATGCTGTTCAACAGCTGTTCGCAAATTATGCAACCGGGGGATATGTGTGCAAACCTTCCCACTATTACAGCTGAGTCTAATCACTAGAACATAAACTGTGAGCCCCCCCAGCAGAAACATTTGCTTAACTGCTGGTGAAAAGCTTGGTTCTTCCTAACTGCCAACAGATCTGTGGAGCTCAGGGGGTTTTGGAGGAAGGAATGGTGAGATTTATTTTCGCACCTTCATGAAATAAGCGGTCAGACAACCGAGACAACATACAAATGCTCAGTTTGCTCTCCCACATGTTCCCAGGAAACCGCAGAGAGTAAAGCGTCCTGGTCTCCATGACACTACCTTCACCACTGGTCCTACTGCTTTTCAGCAGCAAAATACATCCTATATTCACCAAAAGTTCAAACAGTGATAGTTCTTGAGGAACATACAAGTGGTTTTTGAAATGCTTCAGTTGTATAATTTTCATGTTATTGTCACTGAGCAGAAGCCTTTGACATTGATAGTGTGCCAAAACTGTTTTTATCAGTACCGACTGGATGGGGAGGGGAGGCAGGCTCGGTGAAGGTGCTCTTAGAACCGCAATTGGGGGGGTGGGGGTACGCTTTCAATCATCACGGCGAAATGGGCAGGGGCTGAGGTCCTCATGCACATGAACAAAGATTTCATGAGAGGGGAGATGACATTTTGTGACTTATTGGATAGTTAATGTATAATATTTTTTTCAATCAATATGCATTGTGTGCAGTATATATTATAGTACAATTCAGAGCTAGATTGGCCCTCCAGTCAGCAAAATATTCTACTGCAGGGAATTCCACAGTCAAGTGCCAGTTTTTATTTCCAGTATAGCACTATTATTAGCGAAAAGAATTGCTAATTAGACACCCAGCGGTACTGTATTTTTGCTCATGAAATGACAGACTTTAATATTTGATCAGTTGCCAACAGAATAATCCCTAGATAATATTCCCATAGACTGATGCAATTTAATTCTTGGGTCGACTGCAGCTGGCATTGAGGGGATACAATGAGCGTGAAAACTCTGAGAAACAAATAAACTATAGCGAGTTTACAGATGTGCTTTCCTGCTACAACAATGATCCAGCTTCTGTTGGTCTGTTTGTGTTGCACATATAATGTCAGGCAAAACAGTAATGTAAAGTTGCGTGGCCTACTCATGGTTTCATTGATTTTAAAATATATTACATTTGTATTTCTATAATGACTACATTTCAAAAATTGGTATACCTGTTCAAAATTGTTAAATTATAAACAATATTTTCATCATCACTTTCTAGGTATTTTCTGACTGAGTTAATAGTCACACAATTAAAGATTCAGTAAACACACTTAATATGGGTATGTTTCATTGAAACTAGCAACCAATTTGAATTTAGTGATCAATTGTCATTGTTGACACACCACAGCACACAACGCTTCCCTAACCATTAAGCCACCACTGCCCAATGCAGCACGTTCAAGACTGCAGTACGATGAATATTTAAATATTTACTACAATAATTATAGTGATGACCAATAAATGATAAGGTCTGAAATTATACTGGGGGGTGTCATTCTGGAATTTGCTTTATTAATATTTTTATCTGCAGCTGTCACTGATATGTATATATATCCATGCAAGGGTACACCCCGGACAGGATGCCAATTCATTGTGGGCATGATAATGTGATTTTTAAAAATTTCTTTCAAGAGTAAAATCACTGGAATGACTGAAGCACAGTGACAGTGTACAGTAGCATCATTTGTGGCTCGTTTGACTGCAGCTCTCAGGATCCGCGATTGCCGATCAGAGATTTCTGGAAATCTTTACAACAGTGCAATTAGGGATGCTTTTATGTCAATAGACCATCCTGCTCTTCAAATGACTATCTGAGCATATTATATACTATACATGCAATCACTATGCATGGAGGATCAGTGTAAAGTGCCGTGGAATTTCTTATACGATCCCTTGGTACCAAGAGAGACTGAGAGTGTGTGGAATTCGTTATAGGGGATGAACCGTGAGCTTCATCAGCATGTCAACTTTCCTTTATTTCCCTTAACTTCTACATCTATTTTTCATGTTTCCCTGTCCTTAATAAGTGTGCTTTGACCCGTTTGTCTTTGTGTTTATGTGTCTTATTGAGAGCAAGATGGTTTAAGTAAAAAGTAAAATTTTCCTATTGTGATGAATAAAGTATCACTATTCATCATTAGGTAATTAGAACAACCTTCAGAATATGCACCTGGTTTGAATGGGAATTTCAGGCTGGGCTTTTATTATGTGTTTTACTGACTTACAGACTCAGTCTCACACACACTGTGCTTTGAGAATATGGTCATCGGAAAGCAGTAGCTTCTCAAGGCAAATATAAATACCGCAAATCATTTTGGAAGCAGAACTGCAGAATACAGTACTTTGAGAAAAAGAAATTATAATTTTATGATGACGTTTGGAAAGTTGGAAAAGCAGCGCTTGAGTGTGAGTCCTCAGAGGTTTGTGAACTAGATAAAGAGCAGTACAATGTGGCAATCACAGCTGTTCGGGGCCCTATTAGTAATATTTCTATTGGAGCACGTGGATTTTAGTATCAGGCAGAACGTAATGATATATTTAGTATTCTGTTCCTTTTGTCAGGCTTTATAGAAAAATCCTGTCATTGTAGCTCTTATTTTTGCAACCACTGCTCTCATGCACATAAAAGAGGATTCTGCCATTTAGATCTGGGGTCTAACCAGATAGCAACAGTCTACTCATATTTGGGAGGCACCCAGCCTCAACTTCTTCAGTAAGAATAAAGCAGGCTTGGTGAGGGATCAGGGTGGGGGAGGCAGGGAAGGACCCATGGAGAATTGTTGCATGTACCTTTGCTGTAGTGCATTGTTTGATGGGGCAGAGGTGCCCTTCCGGCTGCCGGTGCAGCAGCTTCTAAGGTCAAAGTAGCAGAATATGAGTAACGCCCATCTATTAGCCTCCATCTAGTGACATGTACTGTAGATGTAGGGTTTTGCCCAAGCCTTCACTTATTTGTGAATGCTGACGGAAGTTTAATTTACCATGAAGAATTAATCACACTATGTACAGAAAGAAGCATGCCCGGGCCAGGGAGATGCCATTATGGAGCTACTGCCTCATCTCTCATGCAGCCCTTGGCCCTGCGTCTCATATTTGCATTCAGTGAACATGCCATTTGAGCACGTAAGCTGAGCAATCGGAAAATGAGAAAAAAACCGGCAGGTTTTTACAGAACCAGATTTTTTTCTTCTTTTTTGTTAAAGCACTGTTTATCAAATAAACAAAAAAAGACAGGACTTTCACCTACATATTTGATAAAATGAGAATTGTACTTTACAATTTTATAAAGTAGCATTTCAGATATTATTAGCAAACAGGAGAAACGGTGCGATCCTTCAAGCTGTTCTGTACTTCGTGTACACAGATCTCAGGGTAATGTAGTTACTACCCATAAATGGACTGCATTTATATAGCACTTTTCTACTCCTATGAGAACACAAAGTGCTTTACAAAACATGCCTCACATTCATACACCACTGGTGGAGGCTGCCATGCAAGGCACCAACCTGCACACCGGGAGCAATTTGAGGTTCAGTGTCTTGCTCAAGGACACTTTGATGGGGTCAGGAGGAATCAAGGCTTGAACTTACAGCCCTCTGGTTGCCAAACGAAAGCATTAACTCCTGTGCCACCATCTTCACATTAGCATAGTATTAGCTTACCCTCATAGTCATCCATCCTGGTGAACCAGGAAACATGTAAAGGTTTCGGCTGGAAAGGGTCAGTTAGAATTTTGCAGTACAGATGTTTTACCAGCTTAGATATCCATACTGTTGCTGTCCAATGTGAAACATATCTCCAAAAATCCATAATTTCAGGAGCATGCAAACCACATTTTCACAGAAATTACTTTACAGAATAAACCTGAAACAATGCAATGAGACACGCTTAGCACCACACATAGATACCTGTCTTTACCCCACTGTCAGCAAACAAATTAATGTTGATTGTTGCCATCTATTCTTGCTTTATTTTCACAATTAACATGTTAAAATTAGCAATATAAAGTAATACATATAAATGATCATCATGAATAAAAATGATAACTAGCGCAAATATAAAAATTAGTTATAAAGATGACTTAATAATACATCTTTTCATTGGTCAATTAAATGTTAAATGATACCAGTAAACAGAGGAGAATGGTGCAGTCCATCTGCTGTAAAAAGTCAGAATTATCAAAAAGTGGATGCCGTTTTTATCAGACAGCGACGACATATCAAAGAACGCTTTCCACAGCAGTAGGTCCGGTACTTTCAGTACTTTCCCTTTTCCATTGACTTCCATTCACGTACCAGTATAAAAAGATCCAGTATCAAAACTATCAAACTAGCAAGGGTGTTTTGTTGGTACTTCAGTACTTTGGTGTGGGATTTGCAGACGCTTTCTTATACTGCTTCTTGAGGTTGACCTGCAGCACTGAAGCACATGTCTGTCATATAGGCTATAGTATAGTACAGTATAGTATAGTATAGTGCTCTCACATTATTATGAAATTGTCATTCTGTTCTGGTCTCTTGTACAGTTTGTTAGGATAACTTGCCACCAAACAATTTATGTTATTTTCAGTCACAGATTATTACTATACAGGAACAGCTGAATACTCATATTAGCATGTAAATATGTGAACTGGGATAACATACAAAATCTACTTTTAGTGTCTACGGAAGTCTTTTTTATTAAAGGCAGTATCCATGGTTATCCATTGATTACCACATTGATTTTAACTGTCTGTGGCCTGCTAAAGTGAAACTGATTTACATATAAGTGTTTCTTATGTGCTGAGAAATGTGGTTTTCAGTTAAACTCAAATGTAGAATGTTATGCAATGCATTCAGCCTTCATTTTCTAGTCATTGTTAAAATTATTATTGCGTGAACCTGGCTAGCAGTTATATTCTTTTCAAATAAGTATACTGGTACAAATGTATGCTGCCTCTGCAAATTGTAAAGGATTTCAGAATGATGACCTTAATACTTGTCATGTTCAGTATAAAAAGTGGATTGTCTTGAATTTGAGTTTGAGTATTAGCGAGTGTGTTTGGGTGACTAACATGCCTGTGGAGCAGCCCCGGGTGGTACGGTCCGGATGAGGGCAGGCGCTTGAGTGGCCCTGAGGGTGGTATGGCCCGGATGGGGGCAGGCGCCTGTACGGCCCCGGATGGTACGGCCCAGATGGGGGCAGGCGCCTGTGCGGCCCTAGAGATGGTCCAGGACAGACTTTCATCCTCTAAGCCTGTAACTTATCCCATAGTAGTACCATGTTAAATATCTTCGATGAGCCCCAGGAGTGCTCCCTCTTTTTCCATCAGGATGCCCACTAAACCATGACTTCAAAGCCTCACAGCACCTGAAAGCATCACCCCAAGGTGTCGCCGCATGGGCTGTCATCCTTTGCGGGTGCCGGTCAGCAGTGTGGTCACCCGATCAGCCACGTCAGCTTCGACTGTTAGGATGGAATGGGTCACATTTCCCTCTTTCACTGCAGCCTTCAATCTGTTTCTCAGTCTTCATGTACCTCTCTAGAAATAATGTTTAGACCAATTTTCCTCCATTATATTTAACAAGACAGCTTCAAGTCATGTGCCAGAAGTTGTGGCTGTTACTTTTTTTATTGTTTTGGTTATAAAATTCCATTTTATAATTTTAAGGATTTAAAAACTATTGCCTCACTTCAGTTTTCATAAAAACTGAAAATCTTGCAACTGAACACTGCAACTGATAGGATGAAAAAAATGATCAAATCATACATAAAAAGGCCAACGTTATAAATTTCCATTAAAATAAAAAGACTAATCTTCAAAAAACAACTTGAAAAGTGAATGTCATATAGCATGCCATTTGTAGAATATACTACCCATAGTTCATTGACGGAAAAATATTCTACCACCTTTATGAATCTCTCATCTAAAATGCACTATAAGTGCCTTTCATAATGCATTATAACCCCTTATACTGACCATTAAAATGCATTATGAAGGTATATATAGTGCATTATAGAGGAGAGCTCCATTGTACATAAATATTGATAAAATGTGTTCTGTATTTTTATTAATAGTTATAGTCATGGTTATAATGCTTTATGAATGTATTATAATTCATCATGAAGGCATCTATAATGCATTATAACTCAAATAACAGGATACAAATCCATCATCTTTGAAAAGATTTTTAGAAACAAACTCATTAAGTGTAAGGGCCAGCTTTTCACGGAGGCAGCAAAATGTCAGAATTTCTTTTTAGATTAGATTGCCTCTACAGCCTTGGTTTTGTATTGTTTCATTGATTTCTAAAAAATACACATTTTGTTCTTGTTGTGTAATTTCTGAAGAAAAGCTTAAACACAACAGAATGGTCTTTTATTATTACATCATACACAATGCAAAGAAATGCCTTTAACAGTCTGGCTTATAAAGCAGCAAGCAAATGGGAATTACAAGTCATTCTACAGTCAAGCGAATAAACGCAGAGTTAAGACTTCATGCCTGTAAACACTTTGCCACCTGCTTCTTAGCCGCAGATTGGAATCCTGCCCTCCCTGATCATCAATCTATTTCCAGGGCGTAACAAGCCTGGAACTCATCCCAGCAAGCCAAGGGTATGAAGTAAAGACCAAACTGCACACACAGGCAATCACACACTATCAGCTTTTGGATTATGGAGCTTTTTGATAGATAAGATAAGATAAGATAAGATAAGATAAGATAAGATAAGATCTTAGTGTTTGTGCCGTGGATAAAATGAGATACCAGCTTGTGATGAGGGGATGAGACAAACATTCAATAGCATACAGGTGAGTAAATAAAAAGCAGATGAGTAATATTGCACAATCCGAATGAGAACCTAATGACATAAATGCTGAAAAAGATCACCTACAGAAATGGGAAGAGTTATACAGTCTTATCGCCACAGGTAGGAAGGATTTCCTGCGGCGTTCGGTTCTGCAATTGCAGGCAGTGAGTCTTTTGCTGCGTGTGCTCTGATGACCCATCATGGGGGCGTGCATGGGGTGACAGGGGTCTTCCATGATACTGAGATGCTTTTTCAGCATTCTCCTCTCACTCACCTCCGCCAGGTTCTCCAGTCCGACACCCAGGACAGAACCAGCCCTTTCAATCAGCTTCTTCAGCCTGTTGGCATCAGCTGTCTTTACCGCACTGCTCCAGCACACAGCTGCAAAAACACCACACTCTCTACTAAAGAGTGATAGAACACAGTTAGCATGTTCCTACAGACATTGAAAGACTGGAGCCTGGGGTCAATGCTGCAGTTTGGTTCTGCATTAAAATGAGGACCTCATTCTTTATTCAAACTGATGCAAATTTTTACACTGAGTTAAACTGGACCCAGAGTCTCAAATTACCCCTCCCCCCCCTTGCATTTTCCTGAATGCAGCTTTCTATGTGTCGTAGACTTGTCTTTCTTGGCAACTGTGCAAGAATTCCAGTGTCCTTACGTACCTGTCCAAATGTGAATTAAAGTATTACTTTAACTCATCCAATCTCAGTGCCTGTTTGTCCTATGCAAGGACCAGAGTCTATCCCAGAAGTAAGACACCGCCAATGACCTAAAGTCAGGCTTTTTCATCATATTTTACAGCACTGTGAACCAAAACGTAGTCTTGTACGATCCAAATTGTCTCAGAAACTTATCTTGTGTATTGAGTGAGTTTTGAAAATTAGATAACCATGTGGAAAATGGATGAACTTGGCTAAATAAATGGCTTTAATGTTTCAGCATTTTAATTGTAAAGACAATGAAATTAAAAAAAGCAAAACCCAAAGCGAGTCTTTTGGAGGCAAAAATCCTAGCTTTATTTAGAATGGTTACAGTACGATGTGCATTTTGCAGATTTCTGTGTTAAGATGCACACAATAATGTAGATTATTAACAGCATTGCATGGGCTCTCTACTCGTTAAAAGGTTTTGCATGTTTAGCACACATGGGTTGTTAGTAGTAGTCATAGTTGACGTTGGCACCATGCCGGAAAGAAGTGGAATCCCGGGGTCCGATTGGGGCGTTCTCATCATAATGGTGCTGACGTCCCTGGTCATGAGCACGAGAGTAGTCCATCCAGTAGGACAAGTCAGTCTCTAATCTCTACAGACCCAACAAGAAAAGCGAACGTAGTGTATCACCAATACTGATATCTCATAATATTGATATCTTATAATATTGATATCTCATAATATTGACGCTTTTGATATCAATAATAAATTACCAATTATAAAACCATCGGATGTTCTCTAGTGTTCTATCCCAACCCATTGAACATTCTTTAAATATTAGTATTATAGATTAGTGTTTCCCAATTCGGTCCTCAAGGACTTGGCATTGCTGAAGGGTCCAACAATGAACAGTGGGCACAGAGCCACATACTCCACCCAGCAAGAATACCTTGCTGAAGATACATACTTATATAATTCTAACATTTGCGTGCATGTGAACGCTCACCGCCTCATCATAGCCCATGTGCATCAGCTGCATGATCCACTGCTGCACGTCGGGTCGGCTGCGGTCCCACACGTTTCTTTTCGGCCTCCTCACCAGGAAGCCGGCAGCAACGTGGGGCGAGACGGCCACCGCCATGGGCTCAGGTTCTTGAGATGCAGCAAAAGTTTGGGGCCTCGGGTCAGAGTCAGAAATAGTCCCTGGTTTTGCCTGAGTATGTGCGATTCCACAGCGCTCAGAGGAATGTCCCATCAGCTAACAGTGTCTGCAAATAATGATGAATTTAAGCTGTCCTGACTGCCCGCAACATCAACATTGATCGTTCATGCAAATATAAACAATACTTTCCTAATGATGATACCATATCTGTCACTATTAATAAGTAGCCATGGCACCACCTGAGACCCCGAACTCTGTGATTAGGATCCAGCTAAATCACCAGAGTAACCAGCCCATAAATATTATTCTTCAGCACATAAAGATTCATGCTTCTCTAACATGTGAGATCTTGCAGAAAAATTTGAAAGTACGTTACCTTCTCTTTTAGCCAAGATCTTTAATAGCTTGCTCTCACTTGAAACATCTGGAAAGTACACAAGAAGTGTTTAGGAACCAGCCCCAACTTCTCTGTCTATTAAGAGAAATCAGAAACAGTTTAAACATCTGGGTCATTAAAATAGCTTAGCTGGAGTTCCGTAGTCAGGGTAGATCTCAAGAAGAGAGGAATGGCAGTGAAACATAACTGAAAGGCTAACAAATGACGTCTTAATGGAGGAATTTCTTGGTTAATTATCAATAAACAGGTGAGCAAAATTTTTTATGTCACAATCATAAGCCATTGTTTAAAATCCTTAAATGCATACATTATTTAGATTTGATACCTATTAGTTTATTAATTTCTGTGCATGTTTCAATGAAAATAGTCTTTCATTTAAAAAATAATCTTTTATTTTACTATAGTAAAACCTATTAGAGAATTCCAGCAAGTGTGAATCTTCAAACTATTTATTTTATTTCCAAATTCATTTTTTCAATTTAGTTTTTACATTTGGCTTTCAAAGTTTACATTACTTATTGTACTTTTTATGAAAAAAATGTTATGTATTATAATTTGACATTTAGAATGATTTTAGTTTTATTTCAAAATTATCCCGGAGAAGCTCAGTTAGTTTGCACTGAGATGCATTTAATACCTCAGACGCATTAAAGTCATAATGCGCAGTGCATGGGTGGGTTTGGCTGCATTTTTTGTTTTGCACTCCTCCAGAATCTCCTAGCACTCCCACTTAAAGGGTTAACACACACACACCAGTACAACTTCAGCAAAGGTGCAGAGAGAAAAAGCAGCAACATACATTCTGGTTTTGCTACCATATAAAAAATTTAATCTATCAGTCTCCCCCCCCCACTCATTTTTATCAGTTTACTTGATAAGATTGTGATTGTATGTCCATGTTAATCTCCAGTGTTCGCCTCATTTTGCAGACTTTGAAGATGAACAAAATGCAGAATTGGAGCAGCGTGGTTACCTGAGAAAGCCAAGAGGGACAGCAGCACAGTGAGGAGCAGAAGATGCAGCCAGCGCTGTTTGGGAGCCATGGTCTTCTTCACTGCCTGGACTCGAGTGCGCTTTCGGAAGCACACAGGGAAAGTGCTCTTAGGAGAATCTAGCGAACATTCCTGGAGCAGAACAAGTCACAACTGGCAGACGTCCATAAATCCAAACCCAGATTGTCAGTCCTTTCAAAGCGAAGCTCGCCTGTCTATTTCCCCCACAACACCAGAGTGAAATAACTCAACACCTTCTGTCACCTGCTACTTGGCAGAGCAACATGTTCTTTTAATTGCAATCCTGTATTTCCTCATGATCAAATTCTATTGTTTAGTTTAGTCAGAAAAAATTACTATAAAATGTTTTAACAGTTCAAGGGTAAACGTGTTTCTGAAAAAAAATACCAATCGCTTACATGCACGTTCAAAAAAAAGGGAAAAAATGTATTTTTTATTCGATTCACAAAAGTGAAGTGGCAGCTCTGAAGCTGCTGGCTGTGAGTGTGGGCTTCATAACTTATAGGTTATCTTCCCCTTTCTTTCAGTATCATTAGAAATTGTGTAGCCCCTTTGTTAGGTAGCACAGTCATGTAATTGCTAGGCAGTATGAGATCAATAGGGACATTAATTTGGTTATTTGAGTTTAAGTAAATGTCAGGTACTGTTCATTAATTAAGTAAAACACTCCCAAAGTGGCATTCCCACCATAATGAGATTAATCTGCTTGTTTGTCATTAGGATAATTACTCTATTAGTCTAAAAGGAGCCGCGTTAACAAGAAAAGCTGTAAAAAAAATGCTTAATCCACTTTTACTGTGAGAAAATCAATAAAATATCCCAAAGGCTGGTTAAAGTATACTGTTCTGAGGGCAGTACAATGTTAGCTATTAGTAAATAAAATATGTCCCATAACCCAAGGCCCAAGCAAAGCATTGCACAGGGAGCATTCCAGCATTACATTCAACTCTTTTATTTCCCATTGACACTGACTGATTCCTAGAAATTATATAAAATGTATCGTACATGATTATTCATTTTTAATCACTCAACTCTCTCCAACTTGAAAGCAATTTTTGTGGCAACTGCACCCAAAGCTGAAACAGATACAACTGCGGTTCAGCTAGCAGCCATTAAATGAACATGTCTGGCATTTCACCGATGACATGCATTCTTCATGCTGCAGTGCTCCATATCAATTCCTGGATGTGGGAAGTTGTTGCTTAGCCTATGTCATCCAGGCATAAAACTTCAACCTCACTCAAGCATCAATGCCACATTATTGGGCACCGATTTTTCATTGATCACTATAGTGGGTTTGGGTGCCATGTGGGAAGACACTGTGAGGACTCCCTCCAATATATATATGCACATACATGCACCATGGGATTTGAACCAACATCCACCCAGTGACAGACACAGCACCCTAAACCACTGAGCCACTCATAAACATTGTGCATTACATACTATTAGGAAAGAAAGAAAGAAAGAAAGAAAGAAAGACAGAAAGACAGACAGACAGACAGACAGACAGACAAGGCCACAGGGGTAATGGCACCGCAGGATTCTTAATGCACTTTTACTCTGCAAGAAATCAGTAAAATATCTTGACTGCTGGCTATTTTATGTGGCAGAATATTAGCTACTAGGAAACAAAATACACCCCAGGGCCCAAGGTCCAAGCAAAGCTTACACACTTGATGTTTTTGCATCATTGTATTCAGTCGTCTTATTTCCCATTTATACTCTGACAAAGTAAAAAAAAAAAAAAAAAAAAAAACTATTAAGATGTGCAGGCTACTCTTAAAGGATCACCACAAGGGTTAGGGGCAGAAAGGCTTCCTTTAATGAGGGCTACTTCACTAAAACAGCTTGCGGTCCCATATCCATCTAAAGATCACAATTCTTTGGGGGTCGGGGGGAGCGACTAGATTCTGAACAACAAATAAAATAAT
The DNA here is from genome assembly GCA_026779585.1 of Mormyrus proboscirostris. Lineage (NCBI taxonomy): Eukaryota > Metazoa > Chordata > Actinopteri > Osteoglossiformes > Mormyridae > Mormyrus > Mormyrus proboscirostris. The sequence continues at coordinate 12,954,554 of JAODKF010000040.1, forward strand.
GGCAGAATCCTTCACCTTCAACCCAGCCTACAGCCAACTGGAAAACATCAACAACCATGTGACACTTCCGGCATGAAAAAGGAATATTAATTATAACACGACAGGTCAACTCAATGGGAAAACAGCGTCACAGGAAAGAAAACAGCCAGGGGGCTCAAATGTATACTTTAATTTTCTTTGTTATATAATATAATTAAACCATTGTATCGCGAGAAATATCATATATTCAAATGTATAGTTCAAGCTCAATAAAAAAATAATCCCACCAGAATTTCATGTTTATTAGCTTTGAATGATGCGCAAATGTAGGGCTATGATCGCTATTTCTGAAACAGCACATTCTCCTCTATTTCAGCCTGTCCTCTGCAAGCCACTCCTTAGCTGTAATTACCCCTCACCCCAACCATCTATCAACACCGTATTGATTATCACAGGAGGCTTCTTCCCATATTCTCGCAGCAGTACATTCATTCAATGGGCTGCTGGTGAAAAAGTAGCAGAATTCTTTAATTAGCCAGCCAAGCGCGTCCCAAAGACATGCCAGAGTGTGCGCGCACGCTGGGACCCAGGTCGCACCAGCGGCTAACCCTCAGCAGCTCCGCTGTCTATATATCGCTTTATTTTCATTGTACTACGGTTTGATCATTCTGTTCAGTAAGCCTGTAAAACGACACCTACAGATCATTCTTAGTTTAAAACCTTTCCTGTTTTGGAAGAGCTGCACCTTTTTTGACACAAAGGTGAGGGACGTGTTAAAGATGGATCAGTCATTTAATTGTGGCACAAGAGGTCGATTTCTATTATTATTATTAAGGTTCATTATAATATTCAAATATATTTTACTTTCGTAGATGATTAATATCATGGGTTTGTCGACCGTGCAACACAATCAATATAAATAAAATGCAAACTCAGATGACGGACATAAGAACCTGATTATTAATATTTAAATATGCAGCAGTTGGAACTGACCCAGATTGTGAAGTGTGCTTGAACCGCACTGACTGCAATTGGATATTTGACCCATGCAGTGAGATGATTCAAACCGATTTTGGAAGTAAAGCTGCCTTGAAGCGAGCTAGACTCAAGCCGTGCTTTAAACACTTAAATTCAGTACGTTTATATACATTTCTGTTGATCAGCTACCCCAAATTCTAGGACACATTGACATGTTGCACACACCACTGAGAGGAAGATGGGCATTTTTCTAAAGACAGACAGGGATTCGTGTCAGAACTGTTCGGCTGAGTGATATTCATCACTGGGGAGAAGCAGACGGGCTTCTCTATGACCTCATCCCATTCCAACCAGACGGATGGCAGGGAGGCTTGTAGGGACGTGCTGGGTATGGGCTGGGGGTCACCCCCACGGCACGGAGATCACAGCCTTTGGCTCTTTCCCAGCTCCTTCCTGAAGTTTCGCAGTGCAGCTTCCGGCGGAGCGTGTCAGAGGCTGACAGAGCAGCGGGTACAGAGCTGAAGCACGACAGGGAAACGGACGGGGAGGAGATGAAAGCCAGGTGCTGCCGTCGATCACGTGAGCCCGGAGGATGGGTGACAGCACCGAGGGAAGCGGTGCTGCATCGAAGACGCCTTTGGGTGGACGGTCCTTCACAGAAAACCGCTTTCCCCCACGGCGCCTCGATTTCTCGCACCTCACTGCCTCTAGCAGCCAGCTGAAAAGGGCCGTTGTTAGACGCTACGAATTCCCTCCGAAAGAGTGAAAATGAAGCTGGTTTTGAGACTTTAGAGTGCCACAGTCACTTTCATAGTGCAACTGCAAGTAACTGCTTTATCCTGAAGGCCAACGGGACAATTCTCTCACCATACCTATTCAGTATTATAATTTCATTATTATTCAAAAGGGTCAGATTTATGCTACACCAGCCACTTCAGTGGCACGAAAAAGAGGCAAAAGATTTTACTTCCACCCTCGGTCGTCATGGCAACATCACTGGAAGCAGACACAGCACGACGATGCCGCACGAGTTCTCACTGACAGCGCACGCGATCATCCAGTGCCAGCACTCGTGCCAAAGCCTCGTTCTGGAAACAAATTGACATGAAGCTCACAGTGATGCCCACAGATCCACACTGCACACTGGGAGTGTACTCTTGCTGTACACGTGGAAGCATCTCTGCTAATCTTAGATCAAGAAGGCAACACAGTATTAAAATCAAAAAAATAAAAAAAATGGAGCGCCCCCTTGGGGCCAGCAGTGAACATTTGAGCCAAGAGATCATACACAGCCCCCTGTATCCACTGGCCCAACAGGTTTTTATTAAATAGCCTTTTATTCGACTCCCAATGCAGGCGTTACAAAAAGTGACAGTTTCATAGTTCCCTGGTGACAGAAAAGCTCCACGCGCAGCAGAGAAAATGCAGTGTCGAATATTTTGAAAAAAAAATTTAATTGAACAAAAGTATTTTAGTTCTCAACACACTGTCAAAAGGTACAGTACCTTACACTGCTGGATCTGAACAAATCTATATTTGCACCTCATGATTTAAATATACATACAATGGAAACAAGAATTAAATAATAATGCTCAAAAACATCTAAAAGATCTGGGAAACCAGTTGTTCAGCAGACTCTTGTAGGTAAACAGACATTGCAAATGTAAATAAGAATTTCTTTTTTCCTTCCTCCTTAATACAGAATTAGTGTAGACAGTCAACTACAACTGAAAGAAAATAAACCAAAGCATGGTGCTGGAGAGCAGTAGTGCACAGACAGTATGAGGGTGGCACGTTTGGTTGTACTGACAGACATTCAGGTCCTGACTGGGAGGGGTCCATTCTCCCCACCTCCTGAAACTCCGCAGGGTGGGGAGGAGAGTCGGTTCTGTCGACCCGCTGTACAATCTTGAGGCGCGTTAAAGCCTTAGCGTGCTGTGTTCTGAAGTGCTGGGCAGTGCGGCATTTGGCGTAAACCCCCAAAAGAGGCGGAGGGGGGGTCCTCAAATAGACGGCGCTTAAAAGGGCCAGAAATATCCCGCAGCCACATCGGTGCTGCACAGAACCAAAACCACGTACTAATATCTGTGTCATATCAGGGAGTGTTACCAACTCTGCCTGCAGCGGTGACGTCAGGTTTGGCTTGGAGGGGAGGTGAGCGCAGTCACTCTAGTGCGCCCCCCAGAGGCTAGACGTAGAACAACACTGCCGGACGAAAATATCCCTGCCGTCGGAGCGAGGGCTGGAGCACACACATGCAGCAGTCACTCGGTGAGGGCACTGTCCCTGATCTGCTGTACAGAACTCAGGAAAGGGTCCAAAGATGCAAAAGGTCCAAAAGACAAACAGGCATATGAGACACTTAAATAAAACTGACTCAGCAACGGACTCAGCCATGGGCGGGGCCACGTGGGCGGGGCTTGCCATGCCGCCGGTCAGCTGTTCTTTGCGTTGGCCGACCAACCCGGGGGGGAGAAGGGGTGGAAAAGG
>JAODKF010000040.1:12999085-13018547 GCA_026779585.1 Mormyrus proboscirostris
CCCCCGGGGCTCAACCCCAGCCCTTCCCCCCCCCCCCCCCCCCGGGAGGGCTCCCGCCTTCCAGTTACATGCCCAAAGACGGCGCAGCCTAACAAAAGCTTCCGTTTACACTCTCATTGGAGCCGTAATTTCATCTCGGTGAACCAGGAAGCTGAACACAACTGGGCATTTCCCAGCCCGTCTCTCTTGGCCTTTTAAAATTAGTGCTTTCTTAAGCACTTCTAAGTTTACAACATAAAGTATTGTTAAGGCAGGTGTTGATTAAACCCATGGTTTTACCATCCCTTGAAGAGGTGAGAAGGGAGACCATAGCATACTGCATTGTCATCAGGCTAAAAACATGGTACTACCCCCCACCCCCCATTTACACTGTGCACAGTCTTAATGACACAGTAAATCATGCAGAATAAAAGATTTTATCTTCAGTTGTGCTTAACCTCCAAGGCCTTGAATGAGACTCCAATAGCAAAGTGGGCACAAAGGAACCTCGTGGTCTGTCAGCTGCAGACCACAATGTATTATTTACATTTATTTAGCCAATGCTTTTATCCAAAGCAATGCACAACAGAGAATGCAGGGTCAGACAATCCCTAGAGCAGTTTCGGTTAAAGGCCTTGCATTAGGTCCCAATGGTGAAACCAGTCTGCTGACTATGGGATTTGAACCGGCAACCTCCCAAATGTGGACAGCGAGTTCTAACCAGCACAGTCATATGCCACAAGAACAATCAAAGTTCAGTTTAACAATGATTATTAGCCTGGACCCGAAACTGCAAAGGATCCACAACATCCATTAATGATCAAAGCATCACCCATCTGACTACCTGAAGCTACGAGCGGAGGTCAGAATGTCCGGAGGGATCAGGCACTCGATGTTCCCCGGATCACAGGGATGTGCTCGTTCCTGATTGGCTCCCCTCCAAGAAACTGCTACAAAAGAGCGCAGTGCCAGCAGTGGGGCTGCAGATCAAACGCTTTTTAAAGGAGTGAGGTCCCGCACTCAACAGGAAACAGTACTATCTAATGCATTCATACGTTAGCAGCTATAGATGCTGTAAGTAATTAAATGAGGCCGTTGGCTGTGTTTCTCCCCTCTGGGTGGATCACAGAAAGAATCATGCAGTTACATACAATTCCCAGTTATCATTCCAACATCATTATCTATAAATGTCTACCAGACACGACGGAGGATACCAACAAAACGCAGGGTGACCCTTTTTACAATGTGACTTATAGCCCATTTTTTTTCCCCTCCATGACTTAAACGTTGCTCCCTGACTTCAGCAATTTTTTAAATATTATGCGAGTGTTACAGTTTGCTTTGGAAATGTAGGTAAACCTGCCTGATGAATTAAGCATTTGTTCTGAAGTGAAACTGCCCTCAAGAATGAGCGATCATGCATTCCATGTGAAACTGAATGTTACCACAGGTCATCCACGAGCAAAGCCACTCTCGATGCTCTCAGAAAGATCCTACCGTCAACTTCAATTCAAAAGGTAATTAAGTTTGTGTCTCTCATATACCATTCTGCTCAGCCATGAATCCCACACAACACGACTAACACAACGCCACACAGTGACAGAACAATAAATTCCTTCATCTTCTGCTGAGAGTCTAAGAATTTACTATTCACATTTCTCCCTAGTGTGTTCACCTGTCGTTATTTATGTCATAAATCCTAGCGAACGCTGCCATTAGATATAAGATGATACTGTCTACAACCAGCACAAACCTCTCAGGGAGTCAAGCAGTCCTACATGCAATAGGCAGGTAGACATGCAAACCAACATGCAGAAATACAGGAAGGTATTAGTCAAGGTGGAGGCATCTGAGATAAATAAAAACTAGAAATTCTTTCAGGGGTGGTTTTAGAAGAATAGATGAACGATGTGTATGGACACCATGAAGACATGGGGAACGAGGGGGGGGTGTCATCAAACAAAACAGCAGGAGACACACAAGTCAATGGTGACATCATAGAATCTGCGTTTCATAAACACAAACATGCCACATTCCAGCACAGGCCCCAGAGCAGACCATTGTTCTGAATCTTCCCCGTGAGGCTGCTGTGGCTGATGCTGTATTCCCTGTTGGTTGCCAATAATTCGAATCAAAGGATCCTCTGTTACAATAAGGATCTTGCAGATTTCAACCATCTAATAATCTGTAATGGAAAACCACAGGCCTGTTTCCCACCCGAGCCTCCTGCTATATAGACGCTCCAGACCCTGGCCAAGGAACTGTCCCCCGGTCAGTCGAGCTGTGGCATTTTGCCTCAACTTAAAAGGGATTAGACAAGACATCCAGGAATGATATGGAGGAATCAGGAAAGCTGCTGGCATAGAACTAGGAGAACGGTCGTCACAGGATTGGACCTGCCGGGAAGCGGCATTAACGGTCGGAGTGTAGACATCTGGAGCAGAAGGGAGCGTGTGCAGTGGCGGACAGAAGAAAGGAGAGAGCAGTAGACAGAGCGAGCCAGTCTGCAGACCGAGACCCACGGCAGTAGACAGGGTGAGCCAGTCTGCAGACCGAGACCCACAGCAGTAGACAGGACCAGTAGACAGAGCCAGTCTGCAGACCGAGACCCACGGCAGTAGACAGGGTGAGCCAGTCTGCAGACCGAGACCCACGGCAGTAGACAGGGTGAGCCAGTCTGCAGACCAAGACCCACGGTGGCCAAGAACAACTGAGAAGTTTATATGTACCAGCAAGTCATTTTATAGCCCAAGCTATTCAAGGATTTAAAAAGAAAAACTAGAATAACGTAATACGGTGCCATGATGTATGAAAGAATCACACCAACCTGGGTGTTAAGTCACAAAATGGAGGTGAGGTAATAGAACGAAGAGCATGTCTCCCGGAAACTATCAACACTGTTATGTAATGTCATGGAAAGCCAGCGGTTGTCGTGACAAATCCATCTCTAATTCTTTATGTAAACACACCCATTCATGACCAGGCGCATGAAGATGGAGACACTAGAAATTTTGCTGCATGATTTGTGTACCTACTGCTATTTCAATGCATTTGCAGCAAAAAATGATCAAAACACAAAAAACAAAGAAACAATAATATCAATAAATAAAACAGCAGATGAACATGCTTGATAACTTACATCTAAAACAGCAGATGAACATGCTTGGCTCCAAACTCCCAGCTGAGAATAGAGGCACTTCACAAAGATGACCACTCAATCACAAATGCTACAATTATTATTTTTTCAGAACATTTAAATGTTTAGATTTTGGTTCATACTACAGTAAGGAGAGAGAGAGTGCCGACTCTGAAAAAGACTTCCACATCTCCCGACCGGCAATCGCGAAGGAAGACCCTGGTCGTCATACTCGTCTGAAAACCGAGCGTCCGAGTCCCTGACCTTCCCTCGACTGGTTTGTCTGCTTGGAGATGCCACCCAGAGTGACTGAAATTACCATCCGTGTCAAAGATACCATCTAGATGCTATTTCTGGGACCCTGCTTACAGCACTCTTGAAGAGTGAGTACCCACAGGAAGCCTGACTATCAGAGGTGGGTGAATACACAGGCATAATCAGCAGCAAATATAGTGAACGCAAGACCGCGAATAATTTCATGGACCAGGTTAGCTGGAAATCTTCAGGCAAACATTCTGATCAGCCTTGCTGGTACGACCTAAAGAAAAAAAGGTGTCTCATAAAACTGTCAGAAGCATTAGTCTATGAAGGTTTACACTGAAGATAGATTACTTTAGCATTTTCCAGACGGTGTTTATTCACAAGTTTTTCCCCCCCAGAATTTCAAAGCAATATTATCGATAATGTGAATCATACATTTTTTCACCCCAACTACAAAGTAAACCAATAATTTGAATTTGCTCCCTTTACTGACTACAGCTACTATCAGCAACTGTCACTGGCATTCGGGTGCAGATCTCCCTCCCTCTCTCTCTCTCTCCCTCATCATTTTTGTTCCATTTCTTCTTATCCCCACCCAATGTGCTATTGCAGATTACACTCCAGGAACAAATGTACAAGCAACCTGACTTTTGAGGGTATTACACCCATACAGGGTGCGGAGGTGGCAGAATAGCTAGTCACGTCAATGACATTTCAGTTTAAGTATTGGTTTGGGTTACTGCACCTTCAACCTGTGTACAGCTAACCCAATATACCCAAAATAACAATAAATGCTCTGTTTGGATTTCTAAATTAGAATTTTGAGGCTCCAAATTAATTTTACATTGTACATTAACTGTATTCCAGGTTCCTCTTGTCTGTTTTCCATAAATCAGCCATAATCATCTGGAAAATGTCACCAGAATAAAAACTCTAAAATCCAGTAAAAGGTGGCAGTTATCCAGCACATATATATGCAAGTAATATTTTTGAACCTCATTCCATATGCCGGTGATGCTTAATTAAGGTGTGATTTATTGGATTTATTGACTTTTTGTTATTTATTACAGAAAACAAAAAATTGCCAAATCCACCTGGAAATCAGCTCAGCGAGTTTAATAAAGAAATTTTCATACCCCCCCAGTCAAAAAGACACAGATTGGGCATCTATAAAATTACACACAAGCAACTTGAGAGGTGGGGGTTTAAAAATTAGAAAATTAGATAAAGCCACAGCATTCTCCTTTTTCTGGATCACTTACTCTCACAAAAGCAGGAATATTAATATAAAACTCTGGTAATTATCTGCCCATTGTGACGCCTCCCCTTCCGCTGTGCCATAAAACGCATTTCCGTCACATAAGCTTCTTGTTTCCATCACCACCTTCTACAGCGTCAGCTTAATAAAAAGACAACAGCGACTACAAAATGTTCTTTAATGATTCTCTTGTTTAAAAACCTTGAGCTCAACTCACCTGCAGTTCACGGGGATAATGGCTTTAAAAGAGAAAGCAGCTTTAAGTTATGGGACCATTACGGGTGAAGAGGAGACTAAGCAACCCTCAAATATTCTACATGCCTGTTATTACAAATTTGATGCTCATGGGAGTTTTACCTGCAAAAAAAATTGCACAGTATTCATGCGAAATTTCTGTCTTAAATATTTTGGTATATTTTTTGTCTTTATAATGCACCGCATTTCAATACACTGTATACTGTGTATATTGTTGTATTGACAAACCAATCTTGAACCTTGAAAAACTGTCTGATGGCAGAAGGAACAATGATTGGTTATCTCCCCAAACCAATCATATTGCAGAGGATTCCTTCTGCCCTCAAAACATTTTTGTGTAAGTAAAACTCCTATGACCAATATCAACCCTGATCCACAACCCACCATTACAATGATGTAGTAGGTGTGGTGTGGCCGGTAAGGTAAGCGTCCTCTGACTTTTGTACTCATATCTAGCTTACCACACTGTCAACTTCGACTTAAACACTACAAAATAAAATAAATTCAATTCCACAGCTTTCAGCAGGTGTGCTAATAAATGCACTGTAATTGACTCCGCTGCAAAACTGGGAGCTGTTCCGGGCAGCGATCTCCATCGCCCATCCCAGAAGTCCCTATAAATATTCAGACATTTCCAGTAGGGGCTATAACACACACACCCCCCCCCCGCGACACCTGGAGCAACTTTACATATTGATTTATGCAATAACTTCATGCCCAGCTTTTGCTTTATAACTGGGAATGATAATATTAAGCTCTCTGAAAGAAAAGTTAAATGAAACCATTACAGGAATCGCCAAGAAAGTTACAGTTTAGGAAATCAAGAAGGCAAAACGGTAGTTAAATGTGAAATCAGCCATCTGCTCGGGCTGTAGCCTGAAGTCCTTTTTAAGCAGCTAGAGAACCGCGATTGCACAATGAATGTATTAAAAACATTACATCTCTAGAGTGAAAGGGGAAACACCGCACATGGAGAAGTGACCAACTGTGAATAACACTGTTTTACAAAGTATCGTCATGTTTTTCAAGGATCAGCATATTCCTATGAAAACCACAACTGTACGGATTAAACCTGTGTTGAATAATGCATAAAGACGACACGTCCCTACAAGTTTTGAGTTTTTTTAAAATATATACATTAAAATAATCCAGAATTATGAAAAACACATAATGTATATCATTTAAAGTATGCCCAATAAAATATATAGCATGAATTTACTCGTCGTGAACTACACAGTTAAAAACCAACCCGTTTGATATACCTATCAATAATTAACAGGGATCACACACACTTGTAAATGGAAAATGCAAACGGACCAGCCCATGGTGGCATATTCACGCAAAGTTCCCGAACTCTGTCGAGCTGCACGGTGGGCGTCAATAACTACTTGTTTGAATTCCTTTTCATCCGAGGGTAAATTTGCAATATCACCCAGGCTGTAGTAATAAAACAAGGGGAAACACGTTTTTAAAAGGGCAAACAAAAATTGACAGCTACGGTGCAAGTTCTTCATAATATTTTTAAAAGGGCTGTCAAGCAGCGTGTTCGACGACAGATGGTTATAACAACCAGACTGGTCCCGGCGCTTAAAAACAGGACCGCGCTGGGTACCTCCACCGCTCACTGTCTGCCTTATACTGCCGTTTCATTGTTTAACCTTCATCGCTGCGGCTCACCTACTTAAGCGCCGATTCACCAGCCGATCGCTTTGTTACTGGTTACTTATCCCGCATACACTGACGGGGAGACAATGTTTTGTAAAGGCGAAACGCCGTCGAGCCCATGCGATACCAAATCGTCCATCTATTGTATATGCTGGGGAAACGCAAGCAATTCACACGCCTGCACAAAAGCGGCGGAGCCCAGAGAAAGATCGGGCGGCTCCAGCGGCATGGGCACCTCAGATCGGGCTTGCACTTTTCTGCCAACGCAGGCCCCGTCGTCCCCCACCATACGCGGGTGTCGTGGTCTTCAAACAGAACCGTGCAACTCCCCCTCCCTCCAAAAGAACCTGAACCCCTACCCCAAACCCCTCGCCGATTCTGGAGCACGAAACGCACCCGGGCATCGCCCGCATCTCACGTCAAAGCGGCCACACCAACTTTGCGCTTAGTTCCCGATGGCTTTTTGCCGTCTTACCTTTAGTGTAAAGTCCGGATCGAATCGGGCGTGGAAATTAAAGCTGGTATGCCGGTAAGAAACGCACCTTTCTGCAAGCTCGGATGTACCGTGAGCAAACAGACGAAATCCGTTTGGACTATCTTTTCAGGACGTTTTTTTCCCTTACCAGGCCCAGCAACTCCACTCTCCCTCCCTCCCCGTCTCTTGCTCGCTTGCTCGCTCGCTCTCTCTCCCTCTCTCTGTCTACCTTCAGCACAGCCCACTAATTTGCCTGGTGACGTCACCCCTCCCGGAGCAGGACTCAGAGAGGAGAGCCTGTCACTCCTGCGAAAAAATGTCTCATTTCCCTATGGCTGTGTGTTAATCTGCGACCCGCCAAGTACTTTCCTTACATTTGACAAGTCTGTAAAATACGAAAAAAACAGCTACGAATTCAGTGGCCGAGAAAAAAAATACTAGAAACCGGGAGCAGAGCCTTGATTGCGCCGTGGACGCCGCAAGAACTTTGAAACTGAAGGGATCAGATTACTGCCCGGATCTGTTACAATATATGTCTGATTATATATTAGTTATGCTAACAGTATTAATGTGCGTTCACTGCGCGGCTTGTAGGATAAAAGCCATAAAGACTTAATGCTCTTATTTCATTGCGCTTTGTGCTTTAAAGAAACCGAGATCAAAGAACTCGCATGGGCATGCAGGAATATCTGTTGAAAACAGAAAGGACTGACTCAAAAGGGGGGGAAAGGAAAATTATAGGTTTTGTTACTCCGGTATTCATGTTAATCAGAGAATATCAGAGTGTCCTGATGTGTTTATACCTTTTAAGCCTGTTTCATAAGACATAAGCTACCAATTATAATGTAATTACCCCCGTGTGCTTCCTATAAACCCTTCCTCATTAAAACTATGTAAATATGCAGAGCCGTCGTCTCCATTTTGAATTAAAGAGAATAACCGTGAAGTGTTTTAAGTTGCGTTAAACTATTGTTTATCCATAAAATGTCACTAGCAATTGTGCGAGGTGTATTATTTACAAATGACCATTTGGTCGTAAGATGTGCACACGAACCTAGGATTAGCATTAGCTAAATAAAGGAAATTTTAAATAAATGAAAATAGAGAATGTACACTGTATACTACAAAGTGACAGTGCGAGCTGGAAGCCAAGGAAGTGCCCCATTGACACTTCTGAGTGACAGATTTTCAGAGAGATATTTAGAAAAGAACAGCAGAGCAGAATCTCCAATAGGCATTACTGTAAAAATGAAACATTTTCGATTACAGCGACAAGCTGGCTTCCGGAATTGGTCAGAAAGGCTTCATTAGAACAGAAATTCCAATGTAAACGCTAATCCTGTCCCCTCCCTCACCCCCACAAACTGGTATATTGGTATATCCCCCCCCCATCTCTGTGCCCCCACTCTGGCTTGCTCCATGGGGATCCACTCAGCACTGAAGATCCTGTCGATGGCTTCCTGCTGCTGCAGCCTTTCTGACAGGAATGCAGCTAAACAAATCAACCTCATTGCCAGTGTATTAAACGTGCTTTGATAAACACACGGGACCCTCTGCATCAACCGAAGGACGCCGACACTGGCTAGCAGTCAGCTCCGCCATTGCCAAACCGCTCGCTTGCAGCCCTCCTTGTACAATGGCATTTCAGCTTACTCACAACAATTTAAAACAGAGAACTTTCGTGTCTCTTGCTGGAAAAAGTTAAAGAATGAGTGGGTGTTGGAGATGAGTGTTTAATCTGTGTCCTCCTCTCCCTCTTCCTTCCTAAATGCCTGTTCTTAGTTTCCTTTCACTTCCTGTCTATGTGACGGCACACGCCGACTCCAGCCTTATGCTGTTATTACATGACAGCGATTCTGACGCCTTGGAAACTTGGCTCCAAGTTTGAAACCTCACATGCCTGTTGTGGTTTCCTACAGCGGCTATGGCCTAATTAAAACAAATGTACATAAAAATTAAGTAATATATGTAAGTGAAGAATTGTGATTGTTGACACAGAGTGCAAAACACTGACACGCATCCTCTGCATTTAACCCACATGTGACATGGTGGCTTAGCAGCCAGTAGCTAATTCAGTGCCCAGGTAGCAGTGCTTCGAGGCCGTACTTTTCCCAGAGTACCTTACCGGTCGGGGATTCAAACCAGCAACCTTTCAATCACAATCATGCTTTGCTGACCATTAGGCCCTAACTACTACAAATTGATGGGGATCAAATAGCACTTCTGTTTCGGAAGGCTTGGAGTGACCATTCATATCCCCAAATTCCAGTTCACACAGCGACGGATCATTAATACCGGGCAGTCAAATGCGTAACACTGAAACTTCTGGCACTCAAGATCTTTAAATTTAGGGTCATAAAATCTGAACTTATCTAACCCTGGTTTACTTTTAATGCGTGTGTGCAGTGCCTGTGGGGAAAACAAGGGCCATTTAAACCGGATGTCGTGTTTCTCAGCCCAATGCAATGATAACTGTAAGAAGACTGAGAATTTCTTTGAGTAAAAGATTTCCAGTTGGGGTTCTGGAGAAGAAGAATGGTGTAAGTAAACATGCTGTAAGAGAGCGTTCATTTCCCGTCATCACCATTAAAACAAATACAGTATTTCTGGAAGAGTGCTTTCTTCAGCTTTTTCTAAACTGTATTATAAACCAAGTCGTTGACAAATCAGAGCAGTTTTTTTTCACGGATATTTCTCAATAGATCTGGTCTATTCAGCCATCCACTGACAACTCACTCCATAAAGGGTGTGGGGAACCTGGAAACTGCGCCAAGAAGCACAGGGCATAAGGCAGGGCAACGGCCTGGATGGGATGCCAATGTGCTGTGGGACAGGCAGGTGCACACGCACACACACATATTAAGACTGACTCTGACATACCAGTTTGTGCAATTGTTTGTTTTTAACAAATATGTAACAACTTATAGAAAACATACAAACTGCACATGCAGCAGGAATCAAAGCCGCAAGCCTGGAGCTGTAAGAGTGCACCATTATATACCCACAGAGCCGTCATGCCAGCACACCGCACTCTGTATGTCACTGCTTCCGCAAGCCTGTAGCTGTAAGAGTGCAGCATTATATACCCACAGAGCCGTCATGCCAGCACACCGCACTCTGTATGTCACTGCTTTTACCAACAGACCGCTGAGTAAAACCAATTGAAAATTCAGGCGTAACACAGACACATCAGAATATTCAGAAAATATGTAATTTTATATAACTCTTATAAATTAAAAGTATCCAATATTGTTTCTATATTTTATATTCTCTGTAAAATGGATGCTATATTATATGACATTCAGAAGCCAGCGAGTGCCAGAAAGTAATTGATTTTCGAGGGCCTGACCTACTTAATGATAATTAATCAACTGTTCAGGTCTGTTCAAGTGACCGTTTTGTTTCTTGCAGTGAAGATGATCATGTGAATTCTGTGACATTTCAGATTGATGGTAGTGACTGTCCAGGTGTATTTTATTAAATTATTACCTGTGTGGGGTCTGTCCGGTGACTGCCTGCTCTCCAGTAATACACTATATGTGCTCACTGCAGACACATTTAATGTTTAAAGAAAGTATGAAAAGTTCTGGATAAAATTAACTAACATAGCTATGTGTATGTCTATGTGTATGTATTCTTCTATTTTAGTTACTGGAACAACACCTTCACCAGGGAGAAAGAATTCAACACCTAAACACTATTGTTGAGCCAAGACACTGAATAAAGGACTTTTCAAGCTCATTCAGGTTGTCTCCTTCACTAAATTAAAAAGCTGGCAAATCGTCTGCCTACTCATTTACCGGAACCTGTCTAGAACATGGATGATGTTTTGTCTGCAGAAGGCAATATTGATTTTCCAGCGGTTCTCTTCATTAGTAAAATAATAAAAAACGCTTGTCATAAAACTATAGTTTTTTTTTGGTGAAACATTACACATATATAGGTAATGTTTTATGAGTTTAATAACTTCCCCATGTTTCCCACAAATACCTGGAAATTATAAGAAAGCTGGTTTGCAGCGTGCAGATATACAGGACAGAGGAGTTCACCGCGAGCGTACCATATTTGCCACTTTTGCGCCCCCTGGCGCCCTACTGTAGAAACTCACCTGTTTCGAGTATCTGCGGGGTTCCGTTATAATTTACCGATATTCTGATTTACCGCAAAGAAAATACATAGGTGAATGGTTAATCGTATTTTTTGTTTTCAAAACAACAATATGTATCAATAACGCAGGCACAAAAATAATAATCTTCAGTTACATAACAGGGGTGACATGGTGGTGCAGTGGTTAGCACTGTTGCCTCACACCTCTAGGACCTGGGTTTGAGTTTGCATGTTCTCCCTGTGTCGTCGTGGAGTTTCCTCCGGTTTCTCCCCACAGTCCAAAGACATGCTGAGGCTAATTGGAGTTAATAAATTGCCTGTAGGTGTGAATGGTGACAGTGTGTGTGTGTGTGTGTGCCCTGCGATGGACTGGCCCCCCGGTCCAGGGTTGTTCCCTGCCTCATGCCCATTGCTTCCGGGATAGGCTCCAGACCCCCCGTGACTCAATAGGATAATGAATGAATAATGTAACAGACAATAACTAGATTCCCAAAATCTTTGGTAGAGATATTTAGTGCTGTTATTGATTCTGAAAAGGCCAAACACTATAAAATGAACGACCAGTGTTTCATTTTCACAATTAATTTACAGAAAACCTATTTCTAAAGACACATGCATGAACACAATGCTTTACAATGATTACGAATCGTTTCTAATCAAATTTACATAGGTCCTGTTTCATTGTGATTGATCTGGTCGAGATCAAATCAGATTGAATATAGCAAGCCATCAACGTCAATTTTATATTGGATTTACACCGTCAAATAACACAACTGTGTAGAGCCTTGTTTTCAATGAACGCCAGTTTTAGACAGAGCAACTTATATCCAGCTCTTTTATCTAACATTGAAACATACTGTATTACATCATTTGGCCCTTATTTATAAGGTAATTTCCAAACAATACGAAGTCCATCATTTTACGGTTAGAAAGATCATGCACAAATGGAAAACATTCAAGACCGTTACCAATCTTCTCAGGAGTGGACGACCCAGCAAGTCATCCCAAGGTCAAACCATGCAATGCTCAAGAGCTACATCTTAAGACTCTACAGGTTAGCATGTTAAATGTTAAAATTCATAACAGTACGACTAGCAAAAGACTGAAGAAGTGTGGCTTGTTTGAAAGGGCTGCCAGGAGAAAGATTCTTCTCTCTAAAAGAACATGGCAGCACAGCTTAGGTTTTCAAAGTTGCATCTGAACAAACTACAAGACTTCTGGAACACCGTCCTTTGGACAGACGACACCAAAGTACTACATCAGATCTCAATGGGGAAAAATCATGCTGGATATCAATACTGATATGGATGGGGTTATGTACTCGGGACAAAAGGATGCCAATTTATCTGATGGAAATTAAAATAATCAATCTACAGATGGAGGAATTTAAAGACACCCTGAAAAATGAAAAAATGATGCAGCAGGTTAGTCCATTTTGTCAAAATTGCATTGCAGAAACTCAAAATTGTACTCAGTAGTTTGTACGGCCCCCATGTACTTGTGTGCATGCCGGACAACGTCGGGGCATGTTCCTAATGAGATGACGGATGGTGTCCTGGGGAGTCTCCTCCCAGATCTGGACCAGGGCATCACTGACCTCCTCGACAGTCTGAGGTGCAACATCCTGGCATCGGATGGACTGAAACATAATGTCCCAGAGGTGTTCTAATGGATTTAGGTCAGGCGAGTGTGGGGGCCAGTCAATGGTATCAATTCCTTCATCCTCCAGGAACTGCGTGCATACTCTCGCCACATGAGGACGGGCATTGTCCTGCACCAGGAGGAAACCAGGACCCACTGCACCAGAATAGGGTCTGGTAATGGGTCCAAGGATTGGCAGTCAAGGTGCCATTGTCTGTGCGTCCCTCCATGGATATGCCTCCCCAGACCATCACTGACCCACCACCAAACCGGTCATGCTGAACAATGCTACGGGCAGCATAACGTTCTCCATGGCTTCTCCAGACCCTTTCACGTCTGTCACATGTGCTCAGGGTGAACCTGCTCTCGTCTGTGAAAAGCACAGGGTGCCAGTGGTGGACCTACCATTTCTGGTATTCTATGGCAAATGCCAGTCGAGCTCCACGGTGCAGGGCAGTGAGCACTGGGCCCACTAGAGGACGTCGGGCCCTCAGGTCACCCTCATGAAGTCTGTTTCTGATTGTTTGGTCAGAGACATTCACACCAGTGACCTGCTGGAGGTCACTTTGTAGGGCTCTGGCAGTGCTCATCCTGTTCCTCCTGCACAAAGGAGCAGATATCGGTCCTGCTGATGGGTTAAGGACCTTCTATGACCCTGTCCAGCTCTCCTTGAGTAACTGCCTGTCTCCTGGAATCTTCTCCATGCCCTTAAGTCTGTGCTGGGAGACACAGTAAACCTCCTGGCAATAAGACGTATTGATGCGCCATACTGGAGGAGCTGGACTACCTGGGCAACCTCTGTAGGGTCCAGGTATCACCTCATGCTACCAGTAGTGACAGTGACCGCAGCCAAATGCAAAACTAGTGAAAAAACACACTCAGAAAAGATGAGGAGGGAAAAATGCCAGTGGCCTCCACCTGTTAAACCATTCCTGTTTTGGGGGTCGTCTCATTATTGCCCCTCTAGTGCACCTGTTGTTAATTTCATTAACATCAAAGCAGCTGAAACTGATTAACAAACCCCCTGCTATTTAACTGACCAGATCAATATCCCAGTTTAACTGACTTGATGCTATATTCTGATTAAAAAGTGTTCCTTTATTTTTTTGAACAGTGTATTTCTTTCACACCATGTTCATTTCATAGTGTAAAGGGGTCCATGCCTTTAACTTTCGTCAGTTCCTGTTCTGCTGTGTCGAGGTAGTGATGTAACCAGTCCATAAAATCTCTGCCAGACCTCAGCGAAGCAGACTTCAGCTGCTCACGTCTTCACCAGCTCCGCTTTGCTTTCTGCTGCTGGACCTTGAATTACTTCTCCAGTCATGAATTCCTCCTGTTCACAAAACAATCATTCCATAATTATATTATCACTGAATTAAACCAGTCCAGGTTGAATAAAATTTACAGACCGTACATTTTAATTGTAAACCACATATCTTCGATTATAACAAAACTCAGTCGTCAGATAGATCTGGTGACATTTACATGTTTTTCAATAAAAACCAACGTAAACCCTATAGCCACGGTTCTCAAAGCAGACTCGCCACCGGCAGATTGTCACTGACGCCACAGAGCTGCGGATCGCACTTACTTTGTCGTAGATAACTTTTACTATCAGCGAGCAGCTCGGACATGTTGCTACTTCCTCGCCATTCTCCAAGTCCTCCTAAAAATAATGTTAAAAGAAATATTATATATATAAAAACTCTCGCTTAATGGATTAGAAGTACATTATGTCAAACCGATAATCACGAATGATGACATATCTAATGACAAATACATGCTAGTTAGCCAACGAAACAGTGATTGATCATTTCACGTTTACAGTGGATAATCGGCACAACGTGAAAAAAGTTACTACCAAAAGCGACTTACTTTGGTTATAGCAAATCTGTCTCCACATGGACAGGGGAAATAGTATGTCTCCGTTTCCTCGTCATATTCAAAATCTTCAATTTCTACCTCATCGTGATATACTGACATTTTCCGTGTATCATGAATTTCGGCGTTTAGCAACCCGTGGATTTCTCCTTACCCCATGTCACAGAAATTCTACGTATGCAGCAGCTGCGATGGCGCGGGGTATTGTGGGAAATGTCGTTTTTCATCAATCATAGCTCGTTTGTGCCTTCTTCATTAAAAAAAAATCTGTTATCACATTCGACGAAAGAAATCCATTTAACACCATGCCACCTTTTTATATGAATGAATGAAAGTTATATATATTAGCGCTTTTTCAAACACTCAACGGGCTTTACAGAACCAATGGGGAGCCACGACTGTGTAGGATGTATACCTGAATGATACGATGGCAGCCATTCTATGGCATTATGCTCATCGCGCAGTAGCTAAGGTGCAGGAGGGGCAGGAGGGAATTCATCATTTATGTACAGGGAATGATTAGGAGGCCAGATTTGATAGGGCCATAGTGGGCAATTTTAGCCAGGGTATCAGGCTATCACCCCTACTCTTTTTATAGATGCCCATTGGTCTTTTATGACATCAGAGAGTCCCGATCTTGATTTTTACATCTCTTCCCGAGGTCAGCATCATTTTTCCGGCACCATGTCCCTGTCATTGCACTGGGATCCACACAGACCACAGGATAGACTGACCTGCTGGCCACACCAACACCTCTTCCAGCAGCCACCCAGCTTTCATAGTTGGTTTCCCATCCAAGCACTGGCCAGACCCAAACATCCTTATCTTCAAGCAGATTACTTATTGTGTCCAATATAACATTTAAGAAACATCTGTTTAACACTTTCAGCTGAGTGTGACATCCATATATACAGTGCAATGAAAATTGTTCAGTTTGTGATTACTGTGACACTTCATCCTTCCACATTTCTACCACTTCTCCTGGTGCAAACTACAGTAGCCGCATACTGGGCTGGTCGGATCAGACCTCTTTTTCCAACGCAACATGCTGTAGCTCCTTCTGGAAAATTCCCCAGGCCTTCCCAAGTCACCTGGGAGGTATAATCTTTTTAGCAAATTCTGGGTGTGTCCACCTAGTGGTTATGCCCAGAATAGCACCCTGTGGGGCAAACTGTGCAGCAGCCCTCCATCCATGGGCATCGCCACCATTAAATCTCAGGGGGACGTGACCCCCCCACCTTTCCACCTTTAGCATAAAATATTGGTTTTATGCCAGTGCCCCCCCCCCCCACACACACACAATCAAAATGCTTATGATGCACCGTCTCCCTCACAGACCTTGGCATTCCTGTAGAAGGAAACATATCCCTCAGTTTAGTTGCTTCTACTCATGACCTTGTTTGATTAGCCATTACCCACAGCTCTGCACCTTAGCTGTGGATTGGGGAAGCAGCCAAAACAATGCCGGTTCGTTCTGTTTTATGACCACTTATGAATCAGATCACAAGGTAAATTCCTTCATTAGTGGCAGATACCCCACGGCCCCCAACTTGGAAAACAAACGAGCAAATAAATAAACAAACAAAACAGTCCACTCTTGCCCACAAGTGTAACATCGATTTATAGATTTAGAGCTGCAGATTGTCGTTGCTGCCACTTTACATTGAATTACTCAAGTTTGTGCTGCAGGTCCTGACTGGATTAAAAAAAAATAAATAAAAAATCAAAATTACACGACAAGGGAAATGCCAGGAATGTCACATGTACTGAGTGTCCTTTCAGAAATGGCTATAGCTTGATTTTCTGTCCATGAAAATTATGAACAGGAGCAGAGACGAGTCACTTGCTGTCTTTTGAAAGAAGCCAACATGCACTCTACAGGAGCTCAACTGTAGGCGAAGCATGTGGCCGTAGACCCGATACATTCAATCCTGCCACTAGGGGGAGATGTATTCAAAAAAGAAGAACACTGTGTGCTCATATTTTGTTCATTGTGTGCTGAAATTAACCTTTTTTTGCAGAATTTTTTGACAAGTACAAATCAGTAGTATTCAGTTGTAAATTTAAGACAAAAATCTATGTAAAAATCATTAACATAGTAATCTCAGCTGTTGGAGTTCCCTGTAACCTCAAGATGGCATTTTATTAGTTAATTAGCTGCTTCTGGATAATTAATTAACCCTGTCATCACTGAATTCTCCAGACACCTAAGCAGACTTTCCTTCAGTCGGAGGCCTTAAATGAAAACATGATAACAATGCTGAATGATCCTCTCCCTGCGTTTAGTTACAAAATATCTTTACTGCATGTGAGTTTCAAAGCCAGTTACATTTAAGAAAAACTAGCTAATTTGTGTAGTTTGCTAAATTTTATTTGATACAGCTCATACATTAAATTTTCAAACATAATTTTTAAAATTATACTTTGCTAATTTCCAAATTTAATTACAAAAATCTAATGATGAGCTCAGATATTGAAACAGATTGTTTTGATGGCGATTCTCTGTAGACCCACCCATCCTTCCATGTTCTAGCTACTTACATAACTGCATATTGTGAAGTGTATGCAAGCATACATATATTCTTAATCCATATTTAAATACACATAAATATTTGATGGATATATTAAATAATGTGTTTGCATAAATGTAAACATATACCAATATGTTTGGTATATAGTTTTTCTTACATTATCTCATTTTTATACAGCCAGTACTCGCTTTATTGGGTACACATGGTTGTTAATGCAAACAGCCTGCGCCTGCAAGCAGTGAATCATGTGGCTGCAACTGAATACAGGCAGTACTACAGTACATAGCACTATGTTCCAGAGCTTGGTGTGATAGCTAGAAAACATTCAGTCAAGGGCAGTTTTGTTCCTCAAGACACTTTATTAATGTTATCAGAGCAGTCTTAGGATAATGGACTAACTCATTACAGGAAAAAGAAAAACCGCAAGTGCAAAAATAACAGCTCAGCGCGTCAGGTTTCGCTAAACATATAACTCATCAACCCATAAAACGATTCTTAGGAAAACAGGGGGTCATACCTGCTACTGCATGTGTACCTATTAAAAAGCCCACTGAGCGTATATTATTTAAAACGTTTGTTAACAGTTTAGTTACTGAATTCAAGGAGACCTTCCACCCTCTTAAGTCATTCAATGTAAAACCTGGTTGCATTGTTGTGTTTCTATTACATTGCACACTCTTTCATACAGGATCTGGGATTTCTTTCTTGGGGTAGTTCCTGTTTACAGTAACCCTTCTTCAGATTTCTGTGAAGCACATATCTGTGTGGCTTGGTAAAATCAAGTTTAGCAAAATTAAATTCTGTAATTTGGTACAGTATGGTTAAAAAATGGGACAGAACAGAAGTTTGACTTGAATTCCCAGTGATAGTTCACTGTCTATGTGGGTCAAACTTATTGAAAAACATTCCACCATCACCAGACAAAACTTGTATACCCAGCGCACATATACCCAGACTGGATTAGAAAGAAAATAATAATAATAATAATAAATTTTATTTCTAATGCACTTTTCATTAAAACAAATCTCAAAGTGCTACAGAGTAAGACATAAAAAAATGGCTGTAGCTTAATTTTCTGTCCATGAAAATTATGAACAGTAAAAGTAAATAGTCTTTGAAACATTCTTAATCATTAAAATGTTTTGAGGTTTCTCTTCCACCTTTGGCCTTCTCTTCTGAAAGACAGGCTGCACAGGGAAGCTGATTAAAATGGCTATAAAATGCCGCTAAATGACTCCTTAAGTAGCTTCCCCATTTCCTGAGTACAGAGGGCCTCTCTGCAGCTGCTGGCTCCGGCTATCGCATGTCTCTGCCCCCCAACACGATTTCTTGTTTGGGTCTGTCGCTGGGGTTCCCTGACCCACCTTGGCACCTTCCTCTATCAGCATGTTACAGAGGGCACTGCATCTTTCAAAGTTTTGGCAGGACACCGCTGGGGGTTAGATATTCTGTGCTTAGTAAGTCGGGGGGGCCCGTGATGAGTAGGTGCGGATCGTCCTGTCCAGCTCCGGTTATAGCCTGGCCAGACCCCAACATCCATCATCAGATCCCCAGGGGATGCTTTGCTGCTCTCCATCTTCTCCCTCTTTGCAAATAGTTGCCCTGATGCTCATGGACATTGAAGATTCCACTCAAAATATAGCTCCATGTTATACAAAGAAAAGTATGAAGCATTTCTTAAGCATTTTTTTTAACTTTTCTTCTGGGTGAACTGTTTTCATGTCATCATGCACCATCTATCCTAAAACATGATCTATGGTAAGATTCACATTCACATTAAAATGTCGTTCAGGTTATTCTCATTTATTATTTTCAGTTAACAAATGTGGCTGATGTAGACTGAGCCATCAATATGTCTCAGTACCTTACTTGTGTGACTGTATCTCTACGGCATCAGCATGTTTTTGGAGAGAGTCGTACTGGAAACAGTAAATCTTTAAATGTGGAAGTCTGAGCAAGCCTGATGTTTCAAGAGGTCCATTGAGACCTAAATCCGATTTCTAATCCCCAGCGAGACGTAAAGACTTCCACCCACCAATGATTTCCATCCATTAAGAAGGATCCTGAAAATTCTGTTGAAGAATGAGTACATTTTACAAAGAGGGTTAAGGTTTTCAGGAATGGTTGTTTCACAATAAAAACCACATGCTTTATCCCAACAGTCTGGCTTGTAAGAGTGCAAAATCGAATGCCTTTTCCAAGTCCACAAAGCACATGTAGACTGGTTGGGCAAACTCCCACGCACCCTCAAGGACCCTGCTGAGAGTATAGAG
>JAODKF010000040.1:13018795-13032501 GCA_026779585.1 Mormyrus proboscirostris
CTCACACTGCACCCGACCCCTTTGGCCCCTCCTACAGGTGGTGAGCCCATTGGAGGGGGGACCCACGTGCCTTGTTCGGGCAGTGCCTGACCAGGCCCCATGGGTGCAGGCCTGGCCACCAGGCGCTCGCCATCGAGCCCCACCCCCAGGTATATATATATATATATATATATATATCAGTAAACAGTTGATTAAGTTGACCTGCTTGCAGAGAATGTGGCTGAATACGTTCAGCATAAAGTCAAGAGGTTCAGTTACTGAACAGCATTAAGACAACTAAGTCACATGAACTTGATTATGTTAAATGTGACACGAATGTTGTTGCTAGAAGTGGTGCTTCCTGCTTCTCAGAGACAGTCACCATCCTGGGAGTTTCACATTAACACAATTCTGGAAGAAAAAGTGGCTGCTGCTCAGTACTGATTAGATGAACCTCCTAAAGTGACAACTGACTGTCTATTGAGACAAAAAAAGAAACACAAACGGTTTTTAAAAATTCTGAATTTGGATTTTATTTAGTTTTATTCACAAGACAAAACATTTTTAAGTTATTCAGAAAAGTATTGGAGGAGAAAATAAAATAATCCATAAAATAATGAGTTGAGGTAGTAGTTTATGGATATTGGGAAAGGGTCACCTTTTCTACTAGGATGAGATTATTCAGTCGCCTGCAGGGAAACTCAGTGGAGAATCTTTCACTAAGACTAAGAACTATGCAGTGCCAAATAAGAGGGGGAGAGGGCTTCCTCAAAGTCTATTGTGGAGTCAGTAATGGTTTGTTTGGACATTAGAAGTCTTGAAACACTAAAGTTCACTGAACGAACGAGGCAATGAATGACTTTACTGAGCAAAAGACACCAAGATTACATTCCTTTCTTTACCACAGTAATTGATGCAGACAGACCAGATAAAATCACAGGCCTGTGAAACTTCTCCAACTATATGCGTTAAAAAAACAGAGGCACCCTGCAGGGTTGTGCACTTTATGGGCGCTGGCTCTGGGTGGCTTGGCATGTCCTGGAGTAGAAGCAGGAGCAGGAGCACAGAGTGCATGAGCAGTGCTAATAGAATAGAATAGAGTAGAACAGAACAGTGATTGTTTATCCTTGTGATGAAACTGTCTTTTCTCATATCCCATTTTGTTCCCCTGAGACTCACAGACACATATACGGATCAGAGCAAGCTTGGGGGTTCACAATGCAGGGTCAGGCAGCACCCTTGGAAAAACTAAAATTACGGGCCTTGCTCAGTAGCCCAATGCTGAAATCATTCTACCTGGCACAGGATTCGGCACACCATCCAAACCTGTGACCCCCCACCCTCCAATAAAAGGTACCAACAAGATGAAGGAAAAAAAGGAAGGCACTTTCCATCTATAGTAGTACTATCTATAGTACCTGAAATGAAGAGGGAGGGTGAGAAAGAAGAGGAAGATGGGCTCTCACATTTCACACATATTTCTTCTACTCTGTAGTGAGTATAATACAATGTTGAAGGAAGTGGAAATGTCCTGGGGTAGGCTCCAGGAAGAAGTGGAAGTGGAATGTCCTGGGGTAGGCTCCAGGGAGAAATGGAAGTGGAATGTCCTGGGGTAGGGTCCAAGGAGAAGTGGAAGTGGAATGTCCTGGGTCTAAGGAGAAGTGGAAGTGGAATGTCCTGGGGTAGACTCCAGGGAGAAGTGGAAGTGGAATGTCCTGAGGTAGGGTCCAAGGAGAAGTGGAAGTGGAATGTCCTGGGGTAAGGTCTCTGACGGTCTCTTTTTCTCCTCATTACAGACAGAGAAGCATGTCATTTTTGTAGCTGTGTATGGATACTATTAAATAATAATGTTGTGGGAAGTTTATTATAAAGTTTATTTGTTCACGGCCTGTTAAAAGTGATCACATAACTACTACACTGGATGGACATTGGACAGACATTATAGTTTCTAAAAAATTCCCTGGGATGCATTTTTGTATAAAAATTTTAATGTATGGAGAATAAATGAACATGCTCCTTAGATCATTATTGGTTTCTGATTTGCATGCAATGAAAGGTTTTCTTTCTTCTGTGTCACTTATAAACATCAGTTGTACATGAAAGCATGTGAACAGTTTGCAGATAGAAAAATGCTTTCTGGTAATTGCATCAAACTGCAGACCTTTCCAGGAAGGATATATCACTTTCCATGCTGTTTCTCACAAACTTGACATTCCGGTATTAGTGATATAAGGTAACTCCGTAGGTAACATCATCACTTCCCATCACGGACTCTGGGGTTCAAAGCGGGAACTGTTTGATGTTTTGTGTATTGAGAGTTTCTGATGTCTGATCACAAAGTGCAAGATTTATGTTACAGAGATCTCCACAGCATTCCCCTGAACAGTGCTGCTGTGTGTGTAACTCCTTCATTGTTATCATGTGGTGTGACTTAGCGTTGACCAGATCTCAATAAGGATTATATGGGGTAATAATACCCATATAACGGAATCACTTTACACACCGGCCCTTTAATGACTAGCTAGTGGCAAGAGGAAAGCACATTACATTTTTCCCACTAATTAGAAAGTTCTTTCTTCAATGTTTAAAACCCAGTTGCTGTAATTATTTTTAGAAAATTTGCTTCATAATTGAATAGAATGTCTTGCCAGTGGTGAGCCAATGCCTTGGGACACAAACAGCCAGGATAATATCTTAAATAAGGACCTGGCTAGCAGTGTGTTGCAGAACGGGTTAAGCTTCCGTGCCTGTGATCAGTAAGTCACTGCTTCACGCCTGGTCTCAGCATGTCTCTGCGATCCTCAGTAAGGTCCTTAGCCCTCAGCTCTCTAGGCAGCACAAGTGGCTGCACCTTGCATCCTGCTTGCTCTCACCTACAGAGAGTGAGCTGGAGGAGGTGAGAAAAGAGTTTCCCCATGGGGATCAATAATGTATCTATTATGATGTTCTGTTTTGTGAGTGTATTGTAGCCTCCGACCTCACTCACTGGGGGCAGGGGTGCTGATTTTGGGCCCCATGAAAGCATATTATATTGGGCCCCAACACAGATCAATCGGAATATGTTCTGGTTTTCTTAGGGCCGCAGTCACTTAGGGGCCTCATCATCGTCAAATCTTTATAACTTATAATTGACAGGCATTCTGTATTGTACCCAACTCTGTGCTTCTTACAAGTCTAAGATGTATGCATAAGTGATATGAGAATTATACAAACTTACCCTTTAAGTAAAAGTCATACTTTATATTTTGATTTATTGACCTTTGTCTCCATCCCTCAGGAGAATGATGCCAAACTAGGACACAAATTAATAGCAGAAATCTTGTCAAAGAAGATTTGACACATGCAAGTGTGGTCTAGATAAAGCCAGCCTGGGTCAAGAAAAACAAAAAAGAGAAAAGCAGCTGAAAATGAAAACGAGAACCCCAAAGATTTGGTAAGATTTCCAGAGGGTCCTGGCTGGACGCTCTGGAAGTTTCTTCAGCTTATGATTTTCTTGGTCAGTGTCGTCACAATTGATCGCTGGAATTTGATGGAAGGGGGGTTGAGCTGTAACTATTGTCCACACATATGGGGGGGTTGGGGGATTTGACAAGACGTCCTGTCCTTTGTCCTCCGCATTGCCATACTGTCCCCCTTGGGGCAAATAGATGACTCCTGGCTAACGGCAAAGGACCCCCTTTTTGAGTCACTGCGACACACAAGATGTGGCATGCACTGGCACTGCGACGGGCAGCCCTGTGCGGTCAAATGTGACAGCTGTCGTGGGATATGAGTCCACGCTGTTATCTAACCAATACTCACAGGGATTTAGGGATTAAAGGCACAGGGAGAGTAAAAATATTACCATGATTTTACTGCTAACTATAAAAGAAAATAAGTTGAGTCTTTTGGCCAAGCGCAATCTCAAAGGTCTACCAAGCTCTTGATAAATCTTTAGCAGCACACAGATAACCTGCAGTAAGACTGCATAAATTTGTTTGACTTTACCCTAGAAACTGTGCATACATGTACTTTAACGTGCAACCTGTGAAGTGTAATGTGGACCAACCTTAGTAGAATGAAAAATTATTACTGATGCATATAAAGATGACAATTAACAACAAACAAAAAAAATGTTGTCACAACCAGTTAATTTATTACTTTCAAAAAAAGAAACAAACTTGATGCATCAAAATGCGTCATTTTCATATGTAATATTTACTGTAGGTGCTGGTGGACCTTCGACCTACTGAGTTGGGCATATGTAATGCTCACAACCTCCCTCATCAGCCAAGTGTCCTCTGGCTATCCACAGGCATTCAGTTAGGTGAACTGCTGTTTCTAAATAGCCCATAGTATGTGTCTGCGCCCAGTGATGGGCGGGCATGCCACCCAAGGAGTACCCTGTATGTATCTGCACCCAGTGATGGGCGGGTATGCCACCCAGGGAGTACCCTGTATGTGTCTGTGCCCAGTGATGGGCGGGCATGCCACCCAGGAAGTACCCTGTATGTGTCTGCGCCCAGTGATGGGCGGGCATGCCACCCAGGGAGTACCCTGTATGTATCTGCACCCAGTGATGGGCGGGTATGCCACCCAGGAAGTACCCTGTATGTGTCTGTGCCCAGTGATGGGCGGGTATGCCACCCAGGAAGTACCCTGTATGTGTCTGCGCCCAGTGATGGGCGGGCATGCCACCCAGGGAGTACCCTGTATGTATCTGCACCCAGTGATGGGCGGGTATGCCACCCAGGAAGTACCCTGTATGTGTCTGTGCCCAGTGATGGGCGGGTATGCCACCCAGGAAGTACCCTGTATGTGTCTGCGCCCAGTGATGGGCGGGCATGCCATCCAGGAAGTACCCTGTATGTGTCTGTGCCCAGTGATGGGCGGGTATGCCATCCAGGGAGTACCCTGCCTTGTGCCCTAGACTGCCTGGGAATAGTTCCAAGATGTAACACAGTCCCTTGTCCTGGGTAGATGATTGGAGGATGGATGGATGAATGGATGGATGGAATATTAAATTTCATATAGAAATGATTCAACTGTCACAAAACATTGTTTTCAAACAACTTTCAAAAAAAAAAATTAAACATAATGTGTACCCAGAAATGTCAGGTTCAGAGGTCATTGTCTGCCGAGTTCTTGTGACATTTATTATTGCAAGAATGTTTCTGAGTAACAGTACAAAAAATAGGTTGAACATTTGTAGATTAAATGAAATTACATCAAACACAAAGGCCATCTGTGTAAGTAGCGCAGCAGGCGCCACACCCAGAGTTAGACATAGATCACCTTTGTTTTATTGAAATGTTTAATGTTTAATTCTTTTTATGCTTTAGGTTCTCAGAAGCCATATTCAATTTTGTGATGGTGAGCATATCCCTTCTAAATGAATTTGGACGGCATTTAAAGAAGACACAAATCCTCTTGCAGCCTCGCGCACCCAACACAGGATCTGGATCGTAGCCGGCCCAGCTCACTCGGCGCGGCCTAAAGGTTCTTTCGTGTCGAGGGGATCACTTTGCCTCGCTGTTGGTTCCAGCTTGGCTCAGGAGACTGGGGGGGGGGGAGTGTTTTACTGCCTGGTGGATCTGCCCTGACCTTTCGCTTCATTTTTTTGGCATTGCCTAGAGCCAGGCTTTAGCGAGGGGTCTATTACACTAAGCTGGACAGCTGTGCTTTGCCGGTGGGGTAACGGCGTTGTGGCGGTCAAGAAGATGTCACGTTCATGAGGTCCTCCGACACGTCAGGGCTGGGATGCATGGCAGGCACACCTGAGCATCTGATTCCCTGATTCCACTTCTTGATTTTGCCGAAAATATAAATGCACATAAAATAAGTATTTGCACTATTACAAGTAATTGTGGTGCTTATGCATACTTGCATACTGGTGGGAGCCTCTATATGGACATTTATAAAATGAATGCAATATTTAAGTGAATCGCCCAAACTTTTAATAAACTCAGGAGAGTTATGCGTAAGGTGATTCTTGTAAAGTGAAAACTTCAGCAGTGAGCGAGTGAGCGATGGTGCTTCCTGTTTCATTCTGAGGATCAGGAGCTAAAATTAGTCTCGTTCTGGATGCAAAGCAGCCCAGAAGCAGAAGGTGTTTGGAGGGAGGGGTCACTAAACAAGAGTCAAATCAGGCTCAGCCTTGCATCCCATGCGGAGTCTGTGTATAGAATGGAACTCCTTCATGGGGAGGAATGTGTCTCACGCTACTCCAATCTTCTGACCTAACACAGTAATAGAGACCTTTACTTCAAGCATGCTTTTATGTTTAACTACATGTAAACATACTGCACACCGCTTATACTGATCTAAAAAGAAAAAAAGATGCAATGATCACAA
The DNA here is from genome assembly GCA_026779585.1 of Mormyrus proboscirostris. Lineage (NCBI taxonomy): Eukaryota > Metazoa > Chordata > Actinopteri > Osteoglossiformes > Mormyridae > Mormyrus > Mormyrus proboscirostris. The sequence goes on from JAODKF010000040.1 coordinate 13,025,108, forward strand.
ATTAAGGCTGTCAGCGTTCTTGATTTTGTTAGTGCTTCAGTAAAAAGGTTCTTTGTTAATGCACTCTGAAATGTTTGTATGATTTCTTCATGGGGGTGTGTTACAATGCAATTTCATTGATTGGAAGGTCATCAGTTCAGATCTCGTAGTTGATTTCTCTGAGAAAGGCCCTTAACCCCAGCTACTGCAGTTACTGGCTAACCCTGCCACATAATGATATATACTTGGTTTTGGATCAAAGCATCTGCTTACAGAGCTGATGTGCATTTCCTAGATATTAAGCCCACAACTTTTTCTTTGTTAGCACAATGCTGTACTTGTGTAGCTGCAGAAGCTACTAAGCAAAGGAAAATATACAAATGAAATCTTGAAATTGCTATTAAAACTCCATCACCTTAATTATGGAAGCAGCACTGAATCTCCTATCTGCCACAAGTTCAAGGTATAACTCATACTGCCAAGTCTCCCCTGTGTGAGCTGTCCCCCATACACACAGGCCATCCCACCCGTTTGTGTGCAGTGACAACGGACACAAGGGGCCCTTGTGAGCCACAGAGAAAATCCCGTCACCTCTAAGTATGGCACGGACACCTGGTATCACTATAAAAAGAGGAGCATCGACAGGTGTTGCAAATCTAGTTTCTCCATCTCATTTGCCCATATGTCACTGTTCTGTCTGTCTGCTGGCTGCTGTCTTAAATCCCCTGAAAAACATGCAGCAATGCCAACCAATGGGCCCACTCTCTACATTAGCCTTTTCAGACACTGGATATGGGATATCTTAGTCTCTGTTAATCTAACTAGTCTCTATTATTATCTATCTGATGCAGTGGCTTGTGGCTCAGCAGGTTAAGGTCTGTGTTAAGTGCCTGTTTTTGGAAGTTTAGTGGTTCAAATTCCATGGTTGACCGAGTAATTTTACTGTTTGTTGCATGTTGCTTTGGATAAAAAGAATCTAAATAGATAATCCTTTCACAGTCCAATAAAACACAAAAAAGACTGGGATCTATAATGTTGTCACAACCAGTTTTAGTTAATTGAAAAAGACATCCAAGTTCTTCCATGCATAGCAGAAGAAAATCTATTGCACAACATTCCGTACCACAAGGATATTGGTCTACCTGGACGTAGCAGTTTGCAGTTTTGTGTACCAGGGACCTCAATCTTGGGTAATGAGAGGAATGGGAATGAGACTTTGAGTTACCTGTTGGTTGTCAGTTATCCACTGGTTTAACCTACCTGGTTAGTTTATTGATTGTTACAGGAATAAAGCGGTTGGTGATTGCAGTGCCCCACCCCACAAACAGCATCTTTTTTCTCTATTTCTGTCTGAATGGACCAGAACTGCTTTGGCACATTCACAGAATTCACAGAACATAAATGAATTCACTGTGTAATGTTATTGATTTTTGAGCCAATACTATGGAGCAATATTACATTCCTTGCTCTGTGACTATTTATTGTTGTTTAATATTTATCGCTACTGTCTAATAAGGTTTAAATGTCTTTTTGCTGAAGCCTGCAATTTTCTTTAGGATTAATAATAGTAATAAATGATACTTTTAAAGATCCCCATGGTGAAATTCTTTTTTACGCCTCACTCGACTTGCTCTTCGCACAGTGTCTGTGAAGGGCAGCCACCTATTGGGGCACCCAGGGAGCTGGGGGTTAAGGGCTTTGCACAAAGACCCGCAGACATGCTGAGGCTGGGTTTGAACTGGCTACAGGTGCTGAACCACACGTTGCCCCCTGAATGAAGCATCTATTCAATATTAATCAATGTATTCCAGGTCTAATTACCCTATTTGTAAACAAACTTTGATTTAAGATTGAAGAACAAGAATAATGTTGCCAGATGGGTCAAAGAAAGATCTGAATGGCGCACCTGTCCTCACCAGGCCTGGATAACGTGGTGTCCACATCTCTCTGGCCTGCAGTCCATACACAATCATATCAGGTGTGCTGGTATCTCCAGATGCCAAGCCATAGCATCCTTCCATGTTGAAACACGACTGGGAGATGATTACATGATCACCAGTCTGGATATGGTAGGTTCACTTCTAATCGTGCATAATTTGCAAGCTTAAGTTAAACTTTGATTTTTTTCCAGGTTTTTCTGCAGAGGTGTCTTTCATGGGAGCAGAAAAACAATCTCTGTATCATTGGATTCAATTCAGGACAAACAACAGGAAGAAGCTCAAGTCCATGTCACTCCCTGTTTGTGTTTTTTTTCTAACTTTCTGCTCCTGCTAAACAAACAGTGAGAAAATGTTAGGCTGAGGATATGAAAGACGTGATTGCGAAACAAGGCCATAGCTGATAGTGGGGGGCGGGGGGGCAAATACCAGGGAAACAGAACAGAGTCTTTTTACAGAGAGAAGAGAGAAAGGCATTTGTTTTTGGAGCAAGCCTTGTTCTAGATTGTCATGTTTCTTCATTCTCTTCATTTGTTTGCTTGGCCTTATATCCGTAATACACGTGACCCAGTGCAGCTGAAAACCCGAGGGCAGCTAACCGGGGGCATGTGTGACCCTGCCTGACAGACTCCCTTTGAGGTTAAAGCAAATGCAGCTATGACTGGCAGGCATATACACAGGCTGCAGACACAGAATGAGGCATCAGGAACATTATGACAGCAGACTGAAGGAAAAGCCTGCTGTCAAATCACATGTTGACGACACAGCAGAGCGAATGCTGCCTAATTCCTGTGGATCCTGTGAAGGGGCCAAGTCCTCTGGAGGAGATTCGTTTTTATGCTCTCTAAGGCACTTCATAGGCCTATGAGATTGACGCTTCATGTCATTCTTTCGACTGCTAATTAGACTGCCATGTCACAGATGTTCCAATTTGCATTTGAAAAGCCAAACACAACTTTATTTAAATGTTATTTAATAAGAATCTTGCCTGAAAATGGTAACTTCTGGAGTTGAGTCCTGCTGTGGAAGACAGCACAGCAGGAAGTATCTGGGTAAATAAGTCTTCAGTTATGGTTGCCCTTGGACCGATGACCTGGTGGTGACCCAGACTTATCTTTGACAGGAACATGGTCTTCAGTTCTGATCTTCACACCTTCACCAGAGTGACATGTGATTAACTCCATCTGGCTGAGACCAGAAGCAGAAGATAGTGTCTTTCATAAGGCATTATGGACACTTATCTCTCTCTCTCTCTCTCTCTCTCTCTCTCTTTCTCTCTCTCTTTCTCATTAGTCTCCAATTATCTATCTCACCCTATTTCTGTCCCTTAAAGAAAGATTGTACTGCATAATTCATTTCATGATTAATTCTGTCATGTACAGTAATATTACTAAATTAAAGTTTTGTAACCTCTATGAAATATTCCATACTTAATTTTAGGTTGGTTTAGTTGAAATTGTACTGACTCTCAGAATGTAATTGGGACGTCAATGTATGTGTGTGAATTTGTGTTTTTTGGTGTCTACGGTTGAGTATGGTAAAACCTGTACTTCTTGTGCGTGTGTTTAGTGTGTGTGTGTGTATGTATTTAGTGTGTGTTTAGTGTGTGTGTGTGTATGTATTTAGTGTGTGTGTTTAGTGTGTGTGTGTATGTATTTAGTGTGTGCGTATGTATTTAGTGTGTGTGTTTAGTGTGTGTGTGTATGTATTTAGTGTGTGTGTTTAGTGTGTGTGTATGTATTTAGTGCGTGTTTTGTGTGTGTGTGTGTGTGTGTGTGTGCATTTAGTGTGTGTGTTTAGTGTGTGTGTATGTATTTAGTGTGTGTGTATGTATTTAGTGTGTGTTTAGTGTGTGTGTATGTATTTAGTGTGTGTGTTTAGTGTGTGTGTGTGTATGTATTTAGTGTGTGTGTTTAGTGTGTGTATGTATTTAGTGTGTGTGTATGTATTTAGTGTGTGTTTAGTGTGTGTGTGTGCATTTAGTGTGTGTGTTTAGTGTGTGTATGTATTTAGTGTGTGTGTTTAGTGTGTGTGTATGTATTTAGTGTGTGTTTAGTGTGTGTGTATGTATGTGTATGTATTTAGTGTGTGTGTTTAGTGTGTGTGTATGTATTTAGTGTGTGTTTAGTGTGTGTGTATGTATTTAGTGTGTGTTTAGTGTGTGTGTATGTATTTAGTGTGTATGTGTGTGTGTGGGTGGGGGGAGCAGAACCACAATGTGAAGCCTTATAAGGCCACCAGCTGCTGGGGGACAGCAGACTTTATCTCCAGTAGCTCTTTGGAAGTTCTGTATTTATAGCTCTTCTGGATAAAAAGTCTGGTTCTGTCCAGACAGGCCCCTATTAGCCCATCCATTGGTGGAGTGATCTAATAAAGCACAGCTCAGAGTGAGCACTCTGACACTGCGCTCACTCTGGACACGCTGCGCCTGAGGACACTGCTGCGCCTGAGGACACTGCCGCGCGGTAAGCCTCCACCCCCTTTTACGTCTCCTTTTCCCGTCTCCCCATGTCAAAACATACAACTGCTGATGTTTATTCACTTCTGCCCCTTTCCATGTTTTACCTGGTCAGTTATCTTTAAGAACTAGACATTGCTCTGTCTTAGATATGTCAATGTTCATCTGAAAAACCAAAACAATTAAATCTTTGGAACTTTACTAACTTTAAGTTCACGAACTTTTATATTCCTGGACCCGCTGTGACCCTAAATAGGTTTAGCGATTACAGAATATGGATGGATGGAACTTTCATATTGTTTTCTTAAATTTCAGTAATTTATTTAATGTTTGTTACCTGTGATGGGTTGGTGCCCCATCCTGGGTTGTTCCCTGCCTTGTGCCCTGTGACGGGTTGGTGCCCCATCCTGGGTTATTCTCTGCCTTGTGCCCTGTGACGGGTTGGTGCCCCATCCTGGGTTATTCCCTGCCTTGTGCCCTGTGAAGGGTTGGTGCCCCATCCTGGGTTATTCCCTGCCTTTGCTCCCAGAGCTTTCGGAATACACTCCAGACTCCCAGAACCCTTCGCAGAACAATCTGCTATACAACATGGATGGATGGATTGATTTATGTTTATTATTTTAAAAATTTAAATTCACATTATATTATATTATATTATAGTTCACTCAGTGAATATTTTGGCATACCTAACCATAACTAACAAAAAGTTAAAAAATTTTAAATGACAAAAGGACAGTGATTATTTTACATGAAATGACCAGTTCCTGGTGACATTACCCGTAACCATACTGTGTGCTTTTATCATCTTGGGAATATCGGCTACTCGATTTGACTATCCTAGCCAAGGGAACCACAATTACTTTTATCAAAGCTGCTGACTGTATAATTGTTATTTGTTTTGTGCAACCTAATTCCATGATAAGTGAACTGGGTGAAATAAATAATGGAATTGCACTGAATTATCTTTCAGGCTAATAGCTCATTATTTTACTGCTTGAACTGTCTTCTTAATACTCTAACGTATATTTCCAAGCGCCTACACAGACACTGTAAATAAATATTACTTTACTTGGCTAAATATTAAATTTATCAGCATCCCATCACTTAAATATAATGTGCAGGTTTAACGCATATAAACCATTAATGTCATTTTAAGATAATCAAATAGCAACTGACTAGCTATTTCTTCAATATATTCAGATAAAAGTTCATTTCCAGTGATTTGTATTTGTCTGCTCATCCTCCTTTTAAGAGGAACGAGTCAATAATTTCTAGGGAAACTCTTGGAAAAGGCTGCTTGGGCTCCTCCGACAGACACAGGATTCCCCACTGTGTCGTACTGGTGGAAAACGCAGTCAATTCAAGCCAAGATGTTAGCTGAGCACCAGCAGTACAACACAATGGGAACCGGGATGCTGTAGGCGGTCGGAACAATGCGCTGTCAGTTCTGTTGTCCTTTCTGCTGTGGCTACAATCTGTCGTTCGCGGTTCCTGAGTGGAGCGTACATTGCCTTTAATTAGCTTTGTGCGGGATGCCGGCTTGCAGACCAAGCAGATGGCATCTGCCGTGGTGTTGAGAGATGGTTGTTGATCGGGGGGGCATGTGGCACCCTTGGGACGATGATGATGTTCAGGAGCTGCTGGTAGTACCCGTGACGATAATCGGAGGGGTGGGGGGCAGCCCCAGCTTAACTCACAAAGCTGCAGATAGCTGTAGATAGTGTTAGCCAATGACCAGCTGGTGACAGAAGACTAAGGCCCGCCCACCTCTGGACCACACCCACTCTCTGGACCACACCCACTCTCTCTCAGGGCTTTAAGATGCCCTTTCCTGCTTCTTGTTGCTCTTGACGTTTCCTAGAGTGCAGATGTTCGTCCTCACTCTTGGGAGTACCGTAGAGATGCCACCATTTTCATGCTTCTCACGTAATAAAGTCTGAAAACACTCAAAGAGTAAGTCACCCTGCAGCAGAAGCCTGTGGCCAAGCTGTCCTGGCAGATGCAGGTTTTTCTTGATAAAGCATTTCTAGTGATATAAGGCATTTCTTTTATAATACAGACACTCCCCACTTCCCAAAACCAGAAAGCTCTCTTCCTTTCCTTTATATATATTATTAATAATATTAATTAATTTCATTGTTATTTTAAAATAATATTCATTCAAGGTTTGGGGGGGTAATTCCAAAATATTTTGTCGGTTGTCTTAAGAGAATTTAATTTAGTAACATAATTGAATGTAACATGTAAGGATTCTAACTTGCTTTAAATGCCCTTGTTCTCTGTAAGTGGGTGTGTCATCAAGTCCAGGCTGCCACTGAGGCGTAATTAACTTAATGTATTTTTTTATTGAAACAATTTTATTTGGGATTTCAGAGGAACGCATTATGTGAACCTTGGGCTGCGGCCCACCTGGGGAGAGCTGGGGGTGGGGGCAGAATGCCATTTTCCAAAATCAGCTTAGCATATCAGCTGCTTTACTGGCCCCCCCAGCGAAGGAGGGCTGACAGGAATTGTGGGTCTGACCTTACCTGCTCAAAAATACATCACTTTGGATAAAGGCTTCTGTTAAACACATGAAGTGTAATGCATCATGATGATCATCAGCTACAGCAGCTAAACCCTGAGTGATTCCTATAATAAGACATCCTGCGCCATCCGTCCATCATCCAACCTTTTTGCTCTGAGCTGGGGCTCGGGGACGGTGTAACTTAATAGTTTTTTTCTTTCCAGAATTCCAGTCTGTTGGAATATCAGGTTGAGGAATGCATTACCTTAAAACAGCAAACCTTTCCTTATTTTTAAAGTATTACTATACAAACACAGGCAACATCAGGAAATCCCTATGAGAACATGACTGGTGTCATCATCACCGTCCATCATCTTGGGGGAGCAGGCAGCTTGGTGCCAGATCCGAATCCGGAATTGTGGTTAAATTCTTTGGTGGCTCATCTCATGAGGATGCATATGCTTGGGATGGACACCCACCAAGAATGAGCTGAGCGACACGGGCGGGGGGGCTG
>JAODKF010000040.1:13036675-13051662 GCA_026779585.1 Mormyrus proboscirostris
CCCATGGTTCCGGCCCAAAACATGACTCCGCCACCTCCTTGCTGACGTCATAGCCCTGTTGGCACATGGTGGCCATCTACCAACCATCCATCACTCCATCCATCTGGACCATCCAGGGTTGCATGGCACTCATCAGTAAACAAGACTTTTAAAATCAGTCTTCATGTAGTTCTGGGCCCACTGCACTGCAGCCGTTTCTGCTTGTGAGCATTGGTTAGGGATGACCGAATAGAAGGTTTATGCATAACTGCAAGTTTCTGGAGGATCCTACAGCTTGACGTTCTCTGGACTCCAGAGGCACCAGCAGCTTCAAATGCCTGTTTGCTGCTTCATAATGGTATTTTTGCAGCTGCTCTCTTAATCCAATGTATTTGTTTTGCAGAAACCTTCCTCATTGTGCCTTTATCTACATGAACCTGTGTGTGCTCTGACATTATGTATTAACAGTACAATGATCACACTTACGTTTTTGTGAATTATCCGTGTTCTAAGCATTCAACTATTTCACGCTTTTCGGCAGCAGGGAGATCCTTTTTCTTTCCCATATTGCTTAAAAATGATGGTCCGCTTAATAATGTGGAATATCCTTCTTTAGTAGTTTTTCCTTTAATTGTGCTCACCTGGCAAACTAATCACAGGTGTCCAAGATTGATTTGAGTGATCCAAAGAGCCCTGAGACACAATACCATATATGAGTTTAATTGAAAAACAAAATATTTAATCTTTATGACCCTTAAATACGAATTGCATAATAATTTGGAACATGGTGTATACATGTTGTAGGAAGACATTTTATTGAAAACTGAGTATAACTGAACTGTGACATTTTGTCACAAAGAAAAAAAATGAAGTCTAAGAGTCTAACAGACCCGACTTCAGTCATAGCTCAGTTTTGATAAAATACATAAAGAGTCTAACAGAGACCCGATTTCAATTTTCAGTAGTTTTAGTGGTATTTTGCCTTCGTATGGCAGTAAACTTGCATCTAGGACAATAAAACACTTTATGTATGTAGGCTTCATTCACAGTCTGTATGTCCCCCCACCCCTTTCCAACTGCCCCACGTCGATCTTCCCACCACAAGGCTCCAGGAAAATGGAGTACAAAGGCAACAGCTGGCATGAGACCTGCTTCAGCTGCCAGCGCTGTCAGCAGCCCATCGGCACCAAGAGCTTCATCCCCAAGGAGAACCACAACTACTGCGTGCCCTGCTATGAGAAGCAGTTTGCCATGCAGTGTGTGCAGTGCAAGAAGGTGGGGCCCCAGTGGAGTGGACCAAGGATGCATATTAACAAGGCAGCCATTTTGGTTTAGCTAGCATGTTTACCTCACATGATCTAAGATCAGATCCATCGCCCTATTGACTTTTTGCTGGGGAGTGTTTACCTATGAGATTAGGAATTGCAGCCATTAAAAAGCATTTCCGTTAGAAACTCCTCTGCTGGATACAAAAAGGTGTGAGAGACCCTGTACTTCTGCCCCTGCAGCCCATCACCACCGGCGGGGTGACATACCATGACCAGCCCTGGCACAAGGACTGCTTCCTGTGCACAGGCTGCAAGCAGCAGCTATCTGGTCAGCGCTTCACCTCTCGGGACAACTTTGCCTACTGCCTCAGCTGCTTCTGTAACCTGTACGCCAAGAAGTGTGCATCTTGCACCACCCCTATCAGCGGTATGGGACACCCTGCACCCTTACACCCAACCATTTACTACCTAGAGAGGGGTTCTCATTTCTTTGTCTTAACAACCTTTCTAGCTAATGAAAGGGAACCATGCAATGTAAGTTACTCATATACAGTGTCTTATATACAACACATGTATCTTCTAATCATATCCTAATGAAGTATTTTTGCGCAAGAACTCATTACACCATTCTGTACACTCTCAGTACAGAAGACCCACCTTAACTCTTTAGGTTCTTTTAGTGTCTGATCGCTTCATAATCTCTACAATTTTCCATCCATGTTTAATATCTATAAACAAGAAACCATGTAGCCACATGAATATCTAACATATCTCTCATTCCCAGAGTGCTCCTGCTCTAAGCAGTCATCTGTCTTACTGTCCATTACATCCATCCTGTGCCGAATAACAGGAGACATTGATGAACTTAAGATACTTTAAACTTTTAAGAATCTTATACATTCTGGCTAAATGAAGGGATCTCAGGGAGATCAGGGCTGCAGTAGTTGGTTCTTCTTGATCCCGGTGCCACCCGTGTCATGGTCCATCTCCATGGAAACTGGCTAACATTGGCAAGGCCAGATGGGGCCACGCGCCCCTTCTCCTCACTGGGCTGCTGATCATCAGCCTTGCGTCCCAACTCAATGGCCGCCTTTGTCTGCATCCCCCTTTCAGGGCTGGGCGGGAGTAAGTACATCTCCTTTGAGGAGCGTCAGTGGCACAACGACTGCTTCAACTGCAAGAAGTGCTCCATCTCCCTGGTGGGTCGGGGCTTCCTGACCGAGAGAGACGACATTCTATGTCCCGAGTGCGGAAAAGACATCTGAACGGCAACGAGGACGGAGAGGAAACTGCCAATCGCGGCCGGTGTTAATCAGACCTGAGCAATACCTGACATATGTCAATGTTAAGTTGTTAAAATTTGCAATATAAGGTATTCCAACAACAATCGTGAATACAAATTTTAACAAGCACAAACATAAACACTAGTTAAATAGATTACTTCATACAAACATCTTTTCATTGGTCAATTGGATGGCAAACATCTAATTAGACAGAGGAGGATGGGTGTGGCACATCGATAGTAAAAAATCGCAATATTCAAAAACTGAACATACATAGTCTTCATCGGACAGCAATGTTATGCTATCCTCATAGCAATTATCCATACTAACTGAAATCACCATCTGACAATCCTACAGTAGTTCATTTCAGAATAACCTGTGAATATTCTGGTTTTCTGCATGCACCGATTTGACTTTCTTGGAATAAGTTTGGAGTTTTAAACTTGACATATAAATGAACTAACAATTCAATTTCAAATTTTTTAAGATTAAAATGTTTATCTGATTAATTTTTTGTTTTGAATTTTCTCTATTATCGGTGCTGTTTGCCTTTTACAGTTAGAGATGGCACAGCCTTGATTACTGTCCATGCCATATCTCAATAATGCTTTATTATACAAAAGAAACTAACCCCTGCTGTGGTGAAAAGAGTAGCAGCTATAGAAAAGTGCCTTTAATTTCTATATCTTATCGGAATATATAGTAATTACTTTGTGTGCAAATGTAATAAAGTAGGTTGAAAATGCATGTAGTGTATTTTTAATTTTCTTTTTAGCAAGTCAAATGTGAACAAGAATGTGACCTCCATCTTGTGACTCTATCACCAATCTCTTCTTTCATCACCGGTTGGGATTAATGAAAGTGCTTTGCTATGGCATGAGCAACCTCCATCATCCTCCCCTGAAGAGTAATTAGGTTAGTTAAGCTCCAGGGCACATGGTGTGGGGCTACTGTAGCTCATTACATTGTAAATCCAGATAAACGGTGATGTAGATGCACTGGAGGAACACAGAGTATGATTCTAGTCCATCATTAACTTCCATCCACTGTATTCATAACAATTATCCAATGAAAGGCCCTAATGAGCTTGGATTTTGGAACAGTGCCAATACCATGATGTCATCCTAGGGCAGGTACTTTAGGTGAGGCAGGGCTAGATCTCGGCTTCGGCGATGTCAAATGAAAATCATTTTTTGATAGGGGGGCGTCCCAGGTAAAGCATAACCTAGGCTCCCTGAAAAGATAGAGCCAGCCTATGAGTGGGCACCGAAATTTGCATCGTGTCAGAGGTCTTGGGGGATTCCCTGGGGGGCGAGGGGGTGTGGGTCAGGGGTTTTTTTCCTTGGATGCTTCTATTAAATCAGTAATGATTGGTTAAATTTGGTCAGTCTCTGTTGGGTGCGTAGACAATCTGTTTGGGTGGGGGTGCTGAGTGGCACGTAGCCATAGGGGACATGCCATTCCTGCTCAGGACACACACACACGCACGCACACACACACACACACACACACACACTCACTCAGACTATGTGCAATTTAGAGGCACCAATTCAAATGACATCACAGCAGATGTGGAGCTACAGTGAAATCCCATAGCCAGCAAATACTCACACACTACAGCTAAAAAAGAAAAGAAAAATAATTCTGCAACTCCTAGACAAAACATCAATGACATAGTGCAGTGAACGTGCCTAAATATAGTCTCCATGACATTCCATGGCTTAGCTAATGCCTTCATTCAAAGTAATGTACAGCCTTACCCCTTCAGATATTTATTGGATATTTTTACTGCCTGATTCCTCCATTTTTTTAATGACCAGACTACTGCTACTAGCGCTGGTAAAAAAAAATATTGCATTGATGTTGCTGTTGTGACCCGGGGAAGGCAGGCGAACAGAACAGGATGGAGCGAGCCAAAATATGGGGGTGAACAGGGTTTAATGCGGGAAACAGGGTAGCAAATGGCGACGAACATTAATGACTGATCTGACATACTGGGGAAAGACGCGGACTAAATACACAGGACAAGTAGAAACTAACAGGCAACAGGCGAGTACAATCAGGGAAATACACGTGGGAACGTGGGGGCGTGGCACACGGGAGGATCGGACGAGCCGGGCATGACAGTTGCCTGACATTTTGTTGTGTTTCATAGAGCGCCTGGTGCTCTTATTTCACAAGAAATTCCTGCTGTTTATGGAAATTTAATAAAAAAAAAGAAATTCCATGGAAGAGTTTAGAGAAGAATGAATGCCACTGTGGGAGGGGCTTAGGTGCCAGTAATGGGATGTGGGCTAAAAGACACCTGAATGTCCCAAAAGACACCTTGTGAACCAATTTTTGTCCCAGAAGACATTCCCCAGCAAGGAACAAGATTCCTTTTGACGTTTAGGTTTTGATATGAAGACCATATTTCACATGTCATTGTCCCATATTGTGTCATCACTTACCAGATCCTACACATTTTTTATGTATGCTATCATTTCATGGTCAAGGACAAGTGTTATGTACTGAAAACACTGGAGCAGAAGCTGCTGTCCATGTCACACCTGTGCTGTCATTTAATTCCCAGGATGAAAGGACTTTTATTTTGCCATTAATTAATTTAATTTTAATTGAACCCTTTATTGTAGGCATAAAAATTCTTTGTACGCCTCCCTCAACTTGCTCTTTGTAGAGCAAGCTGTCCGAAAGGGCAGCCACCTTTTGGGGCCCAGGGAGCTGGGGGTTAAGGGCCTTGCTCAGGACCCGCAGATATGCTGAGGCTGGGTTTGAACCTGCGACCTTGTGATTACTGGCACACAGGCTTAGCCCCCATGAAAACCAGAAGTGTGAGCTCCAAATTCTGTATATAGCAAGCAGAGAGCTCTCTGCTAAGACTTAATTTGCTGTGATCTTGCGGTTCTTGTCTGCCAGAAGCATGTCTGCATTTTTGCAGTTTCCTTATGTTTCTTGGTCAGACTGTTTTGCGTTGAGGTTGATATGTCCTGGTTTCTGTCCAGTCAGTAGGCCAAAGCCCATCAGTTACCGGTTTCACATGAAGGTCTGTTCAATGAGACCATCGGCGGAAAACAGGACAGAGTGGGTGGGACAGTCTGAGAACAATTTGCTTTCTGTCAGTTGCTGAATCTAATAAAGGCAGTTTTATCAAAATGCTTGAACAGAACACAACGGTACACAAGTATTCTTCCTTGGCTGGAGTCAAATAATAGTTTGTTAATTTTAACATATTCAAACCCATTTGAATTTATGGCAGTGAATAAACAGAACTAGCTTGTAGATGGATGGATGGAGTGTCACATTAATGCATCCAACCAAAACCGTAAGCAAGGACATGCTTTAGGGACTGTATACCTTTCAGGTGTCTTCTGAACATCTGGGGATCCCTGAGAATGAGCCAGAGTTTATGACTTCAGTCCGGTTATTCCTGGGTATGCTGTCACTTTGACTCCCACCACCAAAACAGAGCGAGCTTTAATGTATTCATCTTTGCTCCTTCATGGATTTTTGTTCATTTGTCTGAGATTTCATGTAAAGATATGTGTATAGTCACCTTTCTCATTTTATTATAGTATCTGAAGTCTGAAAATTGATCTTGCAATGCACAATATCTTTTTTGAACAGAAAACAGATAAAAAATAGCCAAGCAAAGTTAATTTGCTAATTAGTGTTAATGTCCTTTAGGGAATGAACGGAAGAGGGATTATTAAGATGTCATGGTGGGTAAACTTGAGCAGAATAATACTGATATCTCCACTGAACTGACGTAACTGAAAGCCATATGAACAAAAACATTTAATTCTACTACTTTGACAATATCTTTACTTAAGGTGCAATCTGAAGAATGTTCAGTGTTTAAAGAAACTTTGCACAATGACAAACAAAACAGCCAACACTGTAAACATTAATGATATAATGCAAAAAAAACTACAAAATTACACAAATCCATGCATTTTCCATTACACATTCTCTATAATGTTTGTGCCATAGAGGCTGGATGTCATTTATAAATGATAAAATTATCTGCTAGATATTGAAACCCTTCTATCATTTTCAAGCTGTCAGTCAAGGAGGTTATATTTAATCTGGCAAAACTAATCTTCCTATACTCCGGGCATTACCTACCTTATTCCTATTACACTCCGGGCATTACCTACCTTATTCCTATTACACTCCGGGCATTACCTACCTTATTCCTATTACAAGCAGCTGCTTTTGTTATCTCCATAGTTGTCAAGTGAAAGGCATCTTTAAATAGCAACACGAGGACAGATAAAACTGCTCTTTTAATGTCATTCCAAGAACTGCTACAAATACTTCTCTGCCTCATTACATCCTTCATGGAAGTGAGGTTATTCACCTCAACTGGCAACACTGGATTTTTACAAAAAAAACATCCAGTGTTGAAATCCTTAGTTTCCTCCATCTAAGGTATAGGAGCAATGAATAGATTTGTATCCATGTGTGCATAATGATACATATAATACTATGTAACTCCTCCATGTGTAATAAAATTCGAGAAGATAAACTTAAATGTACTTCAATTTCAGAATGAAACTTGAGACTGAAGGGGCTTCAGTGACTAGTCAGCCTTCTTGAAAAGCTCAAGCTTGTGAACATAAAAGGCAATTTCCAGCCCCTAGTGTCATAGTGTATCTGCCGCCCAGCCAGAGCGCCTATCACGGTCCAACAAGCTACTACCACTCTGAATTTCCAACCCGTCACGTTTGGAAGCCCTTTGGTAACAGTAATTACAGAAACTGCAGCCTGGTGCTGAGAGGCGACTGTGGTAGGTGACGTGAAAGTAATAATGACAGAATCATCATCGATGGAAGGCAGTGCTGGGAAAAGCACACACGTCAAGGCACGGCCATTATCGGGGCGCTAAAAAGAGGAAGTCAGCACCATGCATTGGGGCTTGGGCTTATTGTAATCATATCGTGTCAGAGATGACAATCTTTTTTTGGAATTTTGCCAGGTTCCTCTGCATGAAATGATCACAAGCTGGTTACTGTTAATTAAAGATCCATATCAGCAGCAGTTTGTCAGTTCATGAGTGCAGCAACTAAAGCCAGTTAACATTTCAGGTGTGAATGGCAGTGATTTTATTAGAGGAGTCGCATTCTGACACGTGCTTCTTGCCCAGCTATGTGCTTCACTGTGCCGTGTGCTTCACACGCACGTCACTTTGGCTGGTACCTGTTATCCCTGAGAGCTGGGGGGGGGAGAGGAATGAGGGAGGTGACGTATTGGATGGATTTTGCACCTGCCTATTTTGGCTTTCTTAAAGGGGCTTTGGTCCTGGCTTAGGGTTTGTTTCATCCTAATAAAGTCCTTTAATTATTGATTTTCAATTGTGTTCTGCTGTTGTCCAGATCAGGTAGCAGATCTCTACCCTGTAACCCATGTAGAATAACTATAACGAAGTATTAACCAGCCCAAATGTTCCCTGGTATCTGGTTAGCTAGACGGAAATATGACAAGCTATTGACAGACTTCTTGGAAATTTTATCAAAGTTTGTATTACATAACCTGAAAATATATTATTATGCATAACCATGAGCAAAATACATGGCAATACAGCAAGTGCTGCAGCGACACATTGAATCCTTATAATTTCATTATATTACTACCAATTTCCAGTATATTTCAGTGTTGTCTTATAGTCTAAAGATGTCCCTAAGTGTGCCACCATGTGTCTTAATTGTGACTGTAAGTCTTAGTAATGTTAAATTCAGTTTATTATATACATGTATAAAGTAATAATCTATTCTGTAAAAAATAAAGGTGCCAGTTATTTCTGAATATTTCAATGAGTACTGCATATAGCACTTTAAAACTTACAAAAACAACTTTACAAACATTTCCAGCATACAAATACGATGTATCATGATCGATAAAAAAACTAAAATATATATGTATCACATGGTAGAGTAGTATGTCTTTAAACCTGTAAACACTCGAGTAATGCAGATCACGTGATAGGATGTAACGTCACGAGGGAGCCGGAAGTATTCGCTGTGTCAACTTGGAAAAAAAGCTATTGGGAAGTGAGGAAAGAGGGAGGTGGAAAAAATTGGCATTTTTGAAGCCGATTTTCGGGACCCCTGTTTAGGGTATGCAGATATTTTATTACACATTGATAATGGGTCTTTGAGCTGATCACTCTGAAAAACGTGGACTGTTTACGTTTGGACCAGTGTGCAGAACACTCCAGTTCATTTCAGCTACTGACTGTTTGCAGTATAAGTAGCTCCCTTTAACTGCAGCCTGTCAGCATCGCTCGATTACTGTTGAATTATATATACAATGTAATGACATTTTAAGGCCGTTGAACTTTTCCATCCGAATGTGGCGGCATGCGCCCGGGTAATTCGACACTGGCAAAGTGAAAATTTGCTTGCAATACTGATAAGGCATCTGGCACTTACAAATGCCACGATTTTTGCATCGTTTGAGGTGGAGGTTTAGAAGTGTCTTCCTGAGTAACAGTTTGGCGCATCCCCTCTCGCTAAGTGAAGAATGTAGGTGTTTATGAGTCATTATATCAGTTCTTAAACGTGATGGTCGAGTTATAGTTGTTTATGGGGCAATAGCTGCATGTCTGCCAGCTGTGATGTATTAAACTTGTGTGTGGTTTTTACAATTCTTGCTTTATTTATTACTTGCATACAGCAATCTGATACTTGGTGTATTATGACTACCAGAAGAAATAATTGCTTTAGGGTAAAAAAATAGTACTTAAAATTTCAAAAGAGTGTTAATTTTGTTTTCAGAAAGCCGAAAGTGCTCTGGACTTCCCCTGTATTCCTGAGAGCTGCTTCTGTCCGTCGCCTGGCCGCAGCAGATGCCAGCGGCAGCATGAGTGTCAAGGCTTTCGAGCTGGTCCCTGCAGTGGGACGGGAGCTCTTGATGGGTGACAAGGCACTGGTGAATATCGAGTGCATCGAATGCTGCGGAAAGCACTTGTATGTGGGTACCAGCGATTGCTTCATTTACCACTTTCTCCTGGAGGAGAGCACCTCCACCAAGGGCAAGGTGACGTACTCCAGCCAGAAGCTGCTGCACAAGCACCTAGGTCTGAAGAAGCCGGTGGGTGAGCTGAGGGCCGTCTCGGCCCTGGAGCGACTCATTGTGTTGTGCGACAGCACCGTGCTGGTGGTGGACATGGCCAACCTGGAGCCAGTGACCTCGGGCGGGGCCCGGATCAAAGGGGTGCTTGCCTTCTGCGTCAACGAGAACCCGGTGAATGGCGACCCATTCTGCGTTGAGATCGGCATCATTTCGGCCAAGAGGCGGACCGTGCAGATATACCTGGTTTATGAGGACAGGGTGCAGATGGCCAAGGAGGTCAGCACACCAGAGCAGCCCTGTGCCATCAGCCTGGATGGATACTTCCTGTGTCTGGCCCTCTCTACTCAGTACATCATCCTCAACTACAGCACAGGGTCCTCCCAAGATCTCTTCCCCTACGACAGTCAGGAGAAAAAGCCTATTGTGAAGAGGATTGGGCGAGAGGAGTTCCTGCTGGCAGCACCCGGAGGCCTGGGTGAGTACCCACAGTCCTCAGGCGTCCCGTTGGCTTTCTGATAAGGTTAGTGGTCACCGTTCAAACGGGGATCTGGTTATGATGCTGAAATAGTGTTGGACAGCAAAGTTTGAAAGAGTTGGGAAGATCATGCTCTTTTTCCTGCTGTAAACTTTGCATCGTAAGTTTTGCTTCCATACGTAACTAGAATGAACTAGATATTAGATTTAATGTTTTTTAATTGCTTAATTAATAATGAATATATTCCTATATATTGGCACAGTATTGGAATCCTGAAAGTGGTGAGGGGTATCTGATGCCTTTCTTGTGAGATGTTTATTTTTTGCTTGCAATGGTTGTTCATAGAACATGATATACTGTATTTGGTGCTTCATAATGGTCAGTGCTGAAAAGGGGGAGACAGGAAAATGAAAGGTCTTTTTCCAGGGATGTTCGCCACCGCGGAGGGGATCTCCCAGCGCGCCCCGGTCAGCTGGTCAGAGAGCGTCATCGCGGCCGCCGTCTGCTTCCCCTATGTACTGGCTCTGGACGAGGGCTTCATCACCGTCCACAGCATGCTGGACCAGCAGCTGAAGCAGACGCTCTCCTTCAGGGATGGCATCATTCTCCAGGACTTTGAGGGTACTTCCCGCCCACTGTGCCAAGGATCCTCAGCAGATTTAAATGTGAATCTGTGGTGCCATCTTGCTTTTACAATAAGGCTCCCTTTGCTGCTTGTAAATGGTAGTAACTGATTAATAAAAAGAAAACTGTTATAACTTGTTTAAAATCATGTATTGATAATTTACAAAGTGTAACAACATAAAGAATAACCTGCTTATAAAGCATTCATAAACCCTTTGTATGGGTAGCCTTATTGTAAAGTGGCACCCCTTTTATTTCATATGCTTAATCCTTCTTATTAGGCTTTTATCCTGATCTTGGTTGATGAAATTTGCATCAGCGTGGATTGCATGTATGTTCCAAGTGTAGCGATGCGCCGCTGAGAGAAATGCGGCCTAAAGACGCGTGTCTGTGTGGAAGGCGGAGTCCACTAGGGGCATGTCGTGGGTGGCAGAGGTATCAAATCTGATTGGCTCAGCACCATGCAGTATCCAATCAGAAAAGAGGTTATGTGACTTTTAAACTGCTTTTTCTCAATCTAGTCCTTGCGGAGCATTAGACAGTCCACATTTTTGCTCAATCCCAGCATCCCAACACACCTGTACCAGGTGTTTGTTGTCCTTAATTGGTTAGGAGCTGGGAGGGAGCAAAAATGTTGACTGACTGGGGGTTCTGAAGGTCTGGGTTGAGAATCACTGTTTTATACCACAGTGCTGTTTGTAACCTTGAAAGTCTAATATGACTTTAAATTGTACAAACAGGGAACAATGAATTCCACTAAACTGCAGTGGAAAAAAAGCATTTTTCACCTGAGGGTTTCCATCAAATTTATTTTTTTATATATGCAATATTAATTAAAAGTGAAACTGACGACTTATCCCTCTCTGTCCTGACTGTGTCGCTTTCCACTATATTAGACTCCTTGTGCTACTCTTGATACCATGATATCCGAGTTAGTCAGATGTCACTTGCTATGTGCTTTACTTGTTCCCTGGGCTTGTTACCAGCTCCTTACAGGTTTTGTGACGTCGATTAATCACACAGGTTACATCCCCTGTCGCAGTATCTGGGGTTTGGTTTGGTCCTTATGCGCTGCGGGACCTAGGATGTGACTTGTCTGTGTCACCGCCGTGGTATTCTCACCCTCCAGGGAAAGTGGCTCTGACTTCCACCAAGGCGGTCTACATGCTGGTTCCTTTGCCTCTGGAGAAGCAGATCCAGGACCTGCTGGCTGGTCGCCGTGTGGAGGAGGCGCTGGTGCTGACTGAGGGGGCCAGGAGTAACATCCCGAAGGAGAAGTTCCAGGTGGAGTAGTGTAAACGTCTGCATTCATTCAGAAAGTAATGGCTCACCCTGAGCTTTTAACCGACAACATGAGTGAGTAAGATGGACATGCGCCCTGTTCCTGCTCTCCGTCAGGTGATGCACAGACGCATTCTCCAGCAAGCAGGATTCATTCTATTTGGACAGCTCCAGTTCTCGGAAGCGAAAGAGCACTTCAGGTAAATAAAATAAAAAATACAAAAAATGCACACACTTGCTGTATGTTATGAATGCTTTAGCCAATAGGGCTTGTTGAGAGTCCTGTGTGTTGATTTCCCCTGTTGCTCACAGCACCCCTGTGTGCCTGACCCTGTATGACTGCATGTCAGTGACATGAGGAGCTTTTTCCCCTCCCGTTCTGCACGTCTCTCCTTTCTTACTATTCGTGTCCTAGAGCTTCATTAGCATGATGCTTAATTACTCAGCCTGCTGCTGTTCTCACCTGATCTGTAATTGCACTTAAATCCTATTGCCTTTACTTAGGTGTCAGACAAGCAGACACTCTACTCCACGTGGCATTAATACAGTGTGGCATATTCATATTTTCGTACCTCATCTATCATTGTTAACTTATCTGGTGCAAACTCAAACTCGTGAGCCTGCTTGCTGCCCCGGCGTACTTTACGTTAATGATGAATACTTTGCTGGACCTGTTTGCCTGCAGCTACTGTTGTAGTTAAGTGCCGTATGTCTTGCTGACTTTAGAAACATGAAATCTGCAGAACATTGCGAGGTGTGTGATGTGACTAAGGTGAGGAAGGTGTGGTGAGGGTCACGTTTTACCTTATTCACACTCACTCCTTGGAAAAAAGGGCGTAGCTGAGCTCCATCGGTGAGCCGTTCGGGTTTAGGTGCTGCACGAGTCGCCCCTTTGTAGTGACGCGTCAGGACCAGAAGGTGGCGTGGAGGCTCAGAGTGTCGGGCTATGGGTTTGATGTGTATGTGGAGTTTGTACATTCCCCCCATGCTCTGCAGCTCTCCGCTGAGTCCTCTGGTTTCCCCCCACAGTCCAAAGACATACAATTTTGTACATCTATATCTGTAACTGCCTACAGTGTGTGTGCTTCCTCCAGTACACCGTTGTCCCATCAGAGCAGGTCCCTGTGTAGAACCATGTAAATGTTTCAGATGACTCTGCATTTTGAGGCTTGGGTGGCATTTCCAACCATTTCACTTCACTTTCATGTCACATTAGCAGTGGCCCAGGTGTGAGGACTCTTCAGCCAATCAGTCCTCTAATTACAGTAGTGACCTATTTAGGGAGCTGCAGCGAAAATCCGCCACACGGCGGCCCTTTGCGGATAAGATTGGCCCCGGTGCCATTCATTTTAAGACAAAGTGTACAAAAATCAATAAATCAAAGTAAATGAAGGTAAAGTAGAGATAAATATTTGCAAATAATAAACATGTAGACAATCATATGTAGCATACAAACACCTTTGGGGCAAATAAGGTTATGAATGAATAGGAGTATGTAATACTGTAAGTGACTCAGTATGGAATGGTCCCATGTAGAGCTGAACAATGCGTGATATTAGTATTGACATGCTAAGCATATGCAGTTGTCACATCACAAGGACTATGATAGTTGAGCCGAGACAATAAGTTATGACAATAACTCAGGTTTGCCGCTGCTGCTATTACATGAGCTGTACATGCACTTTGAGACAATTTTAATCATTCTTGTCCTTGCTGTTTGGCTCATTCATGGACGGTATGTCGCATTTGTGAGAAATGCAACAAAAATAAGTGAGGAGGAGAAAAGCAAGCAACAGCTGCTCCCTGGAAAGCATCTACCTTCCATTGCATGGAAATATTTTGTATTCCATGGAGATGATATTGAGCAAAAGTAAGTGATTTATCTGCACTGCTTTATGTCGGTGCAATCTGAGGCAACACCGCCAACATATTGGTAGATAACAGCAAGTCTATCTGGCTATAATTTATTTTGGGTAAATTTCCACTTTCTGTTTTATAAATATTGCAGTATTAATTGGAATTTTTTCATATATCATGATGTGAATTATTTTCGATATCGTGTAGCCCTAATGTGTGCATTATGGCGGCTCCTTGTTTGGGAGCGCAGTCTCCTGGCAGGGAAGCTGTTCAGGTGGCGCTCGGCCCTTACGCCTTACGGCGCTCAGACGTCCCTCCCGCCGGTCTCCCGCTAACCCGCTCTGCCCTCCCCCGCCCGCAGGAGGGGCCAGCTGGACGTGCGGGAGCTCATCTCGCTCTACCCCCTGCTGCTGCCTGCCGGCTCCTCCTTCACCCGCAGCCACCCGCCGCTGCACGAGTTCGCCGACCTGAACCACCTGGCACAGGGCGACCAGGGAAAGGTGCAGCACTGCAAGCACTTCCTGATCAGCTACCTACGCGAGGTGCGCGGCTCCGACGGCTCCAACGGCTGGCGGCAGGACGTGGACACGGCGCTGCTCAAGCTCTACGCCGAGGCCAATCACGAGAGTCTGCTCGACCTGCTGGCCTCCGACAACGCCTGCCTGCTGCCCGATAGCGCCCCCTGGCTGGAGAAGCACTGCAAGTACGGCCACCCATCCCCGCTCACCCATCCTTTCTTTGATTATTTTAAATACAGAATCATTTAAAAATCACTTATGTGATTATTTAGTTCATTTGGGGGAAAAAAAAACTTCACCTGATTTCTTTCAACAGATTGGATTTCAAGTTTACTTTGTACACCAAGCACAGACCGTTTAGTTCTGTAAATGCAACCAAACATTAATATGAATATTTGCTGTTTTTTTTGGGTAGGTATTTTGCACTGGGTCTTCTCTACCATTACAACGGCCAGGACGATGCTGCATTGCAGGTCAGACACCTGTGTGTCATACGTCTACGTTTTGGGCATCGCCATGTGTGTGTTGTGACAGTGGGCTGGCCCTCAGCTCAGTAAGAACATAAGAACTATACAAACGAGAGGAGGCCATTCGGCCCATCAAGCTCGCTTGGGGAGAACTTAACTAA
>JAODKF010000040.1:13078667-13092299 GCA_026779585.1 Mormyrus proboscirostris
TAGTCACAAAACTAATAATACTAAACAAATCACTGTCAGTTCAGAACGTGTAATATAAACCCAGTGATGTTAGTCACGAAACTAATAATACTAAACAAATCTCCAGTTCAGTTTCAGCGTCGTGAGCGTAACCCAGAGCTCTTGGCTTACAGGTAATATTCCGCGTTGCTCTCCAGTTGGCACCAGCATCGATCTCCCAGTTTTGCCTGCCTTCCTCTCTGCCTGAAAGCCCAACCCTCTCCAAGAGCTATCCACGTATAGCTTCTAGAAGCATCTATATTATCTATCACATACCCTTTCGTGAACGATAAAATTAAAATTTCTGCTATCCCATGTCCACAATTACTTTTTTGACTGACCAAGATACTTTGGCAATGGCTGCCGTACTTCTAACTGACGTCTGATGCACAACGATGCAACAAAGGGAAAGACTACATAGAAAGTGCGATTGAGGTGAGTGAGACTAAGGTTGTAGATGGTTTTGCGCTTTTGCAGGTTCAGGTTGTCTGGGCCTTTCATGCAGATGGAGGGTAAACACTCCACACGTCCACATCATGTCCCACATGTCAGACACCTCCTCTCTCAGCAGATACTCAGGCTGGAGATGATGGGCTTTTTATCAGTGGGGAGTACGAGCGCTGATTAGAAATGGTAGCCGAGGGGAAATGACTGAGGCGCATAGTGCCTGTGCTGCAGCCAGGGGGCGATGGAGAGTCAGCTACACTGTCACCCGAGTACACATGCACACACACACGTGCACACACACACACACACACACAGGTTTGTAATCATATCTTTGTGGGGACTCCATTTCCAGCCCTGACCTTAACCCCCACCCAGCCCTGACCATAACCATAAGTAACCAAACAAAATACAAGACTTTTGGCATTTTCAGTTTATTGATTGCAAACACAGATTTTTATAAAGTAACATTTTCCCTTGTGGGGACTGGAAAAACAAGTTTTCATTGTATTTTATTTTATTGTGGGAACATCTGACCCACACACACACACACACACACACATACACACACATGGCGGCTCTGGGTAATAAGAGTGCTTCACTTGATGGTAAACAGCCACCGGGATGATTAACCACTCATCCTGGGCACCTATATTGACAACAAGGAGTGAAAAATGATGAGTGGTTGGTCAGACGCCTCCTCAGAATCGCAATGCACCACTGCAAACCTGCACTGAAGCATTTACTACATTTTAAGAGAGAGACATTCACCAAATGCCATCTTTCTGTGTGCTAGTTTATGTTTTTTAAATAAAAAATATGAACCAAGTGCTGAGTTTCCTTGTAATGCCCCATAGATCTCGTACCTGTACAGTATATATCTCATGTTTTAGATGCAATTGTCCGCATAATATACTGAACAGTCCAATGCCGTCAATAAATGTGTTACATCCTAAATAAGATGATACAGTTCATATTGAAGAATATTTTGTTAATTTATTAATTATCAAACTATAAACCCTTGAGTTCCATTACTCGGGTAAATAAGTTAAGGCACAATGTTCAATGTCATGTGAAAAATCTTAATTTTGTCAGGCTGAAGCTACACGTATTCACTTGTTGCGACACTCAGTCACACTAACTTGGCAGGATGAAACTTTCTTCTGGACCAGTTCCGCTTATGATTCAAATATGAGCTAATGCCCTAACTGTACCACAAGAGAGAGTCTCTGCTGTATCTTCTCAGATCTTCATCTAGTAGGTTGTGTCAAAAGGAAGACCCCCCGTCCCCCTGCGCGAGGGGCATGTATAAGGAGACCGACTCTCTGGACGTGGATGCCCGGGTCTTCCACGATGAAGTGTGTCAAATCCAAGCCCAGCGTGAGCCTCTAACTTCCCGTGGAGGATGGGGGCCGACACTGAGACGCGGGATGCTTTTTTGGACGCGTTCCGGTCCTGAAAGGACCTGGCGTCTGGCCAGTTAAGACGTTGCTGGGTTTGGTCTGGAGGTACGAGACTATGACCCAGTGCATCTGTAATGTGTTTACTAATGGTCTGGGCCACGGGCCAGAACCCTCTGGCACGTACTCTGAGTAATCTGTGCCGGGCCACGAGGTGGACAGCTGTCCGTCTGGCCCGACTCGCTGGAGGGGAGCCTGGGACGGCATTACTGGGGTGTCCTGCATCTTACGTACACCCTTGTCAGCAGCTTTCACAGCTGTGTTTTCACTGTGTACTTCTGACACCCCCACAGCTGTGTTTTCACTGTGTACTTCTGACACCCCCACAGCTGTGTTTTCACAGTGTACTTCTGACACCCCCACAGCTGTGTTTTCACTGTGTACTTCTGACACCCCCACAGCTGTGTTTTCACTGTGTACTTCTGACACCCCCTGTCCGAATACAGCTGTGTTGTTACAGGACGCTTGAACCACACTAGTACCGCAGACCAGTGATTCCCAGTCCGGTCCTCAGGGACCCACAGACAGTCCATATTTTTGCTCCCATTAGGGAGCTGGAAGGGAGCAAAACTGCAGACTGTCTGGCAGGGAGCTTGGAGGGAGCAAAAACATGGGACTGTGGGCTCCGAGGACCGGACTGGGAATCACTGGCGTAGGCAGCTGGTTAAAAGGGTGAGGAGGTTCACTGTAACAGAGATAAAACTCCTTTATAGATTATAGAGGAAGGGCACAAAAATATATATAAGACTGTGGGCTGCAGCCCTCTAACAAAGAACCATCTACTACATGCATCTACATGCTAATGCTAATCAATGACCTTATGTATGGTGTCTAGTTCTTATAAATAAAATAAATTAGAATAGATTAGATTGGATTAGATTACATTAGATTCAACTTTGCTGTAAATTCACAATGCAGAAGTAATCAGATAACGAAATGCAAATACAAAGATTACTCAAAAAAACCAAAATGCAGTATATTATACCTCACAGCCCTGACCGGGAAAAACTGTTGGAAAATGGATAGAGCAGACAGATACACAGTATTTATGCAATGAATAGAAATGTAAACGAGGACAGAGGTGCTGTTTGTAGCTTTCTGATTATTGCTGGACTGCCTGACAATATCTGTGTAATAGCTAAAAACTGTGAGTACAAACCACAGTAGGCTTTCTCGAAAAAGGTCCAGACAAATCCTAATTTTTTATGACCATAGAGATTTCCATTTTCAAGCCCACAGGGTACAAAATGGACTGTGCAGAGTGATTAGCTCAAATTGTCAGTGTCTGGCGAGCATGAGGGCACTTGAGTTGAACTGGGGAGGTGCGGAAACTCGGACCCTGTGTGGATTAAAAAAATGAACGGGGACGTTGGGCTGAGATGTGGGGAAAAGACTTAATGGGCATAAAGGGGCCAGGATGCTGAACTGACTGCCGGTGCATTAACTTTATGGTGTGCAAGATACAGGTGACGGCTCAGATCACAGACATCACCAGACCTCCCAATAAGCGTTAAGTTATTTCGTTACAAATCTACTGGAACTCCCCAGATTCTGTAATTGTCACTACATCAGTGAGTAATCAGTAACCAAGGGTGTCGCTAGAGATTTTGGGGCCCCCAACCTAGACCAGCCATATTCAAAATTTTTCCGAGTATGTGTCACACAAGGGGCTCTTGGAATCCTCCTGACTGACCCCCCTCCTTCACGACACCCCTGCAGCAATCTCTCCTCCGAATCCCCCTTCCACTTAATCAATCTTTCTACATGTGCAGATATTCAGAACCATCCCACATTCCCACATGGGAGCTGAGGCCCCCTAGAGGTCGAATCCTAGAACCTCCTCTGGTTCAGATCAGTTTCATTCCTGATAGGTGGCCTGTTTAAAAGGTTAAAAATTCAGCATATGCCTCTGCGTGTCTCCTGGTCTTCTCTGTTGTGTTAATCGGCTCCTTACCCCGTGTGGACTCCCGTAAAGGGGAAACGCGTCCTCTTGCTCAGGATCACGCCCAGTGCCTGGGTAGCCCAGCTGTTCCAGCAGATTGGGAGACAGCTGGCCTCCCTGGCGCTCCTGGTTGCGTGTGCTAGTCCAGGAAATGGCTATATCAAGCTTATCGCACATTCTTTGCCCGCAGGTGCATGTCTATGAGCTGGGGTTTGGGGAAGGGGGTAAGGGAGACCCATCTGGCTACGGAACATCCACGCAGAACCCATTTAGACATCTCTCTTTTCCTCACAAGAAAGAAGCAGTATTGAGTTTCTTCCCAGGAACAAACTGCAGGGGAAGCTTCAAACTCTCTGGGATGAAAAGAACTCTATCTCCATTTTTTTTCTCTGTTTGTGTTTGACTTCTCCTTGGTTGGGCAGCAACATAGCAACATGCCCCCCCCCCCCCCCAAAGGAAGGAAATCATTACAGGGCAGCACGGAGAGCAGCCTTGGGTAAGAGCCCGCGGCATTCTGGGAACACAAGATTTTGGAACCATGACAAGATAGAGAAATGTGACTCTCTCAGAAATAAATAAATAAATAAAACTCTACTCTGCTTTGCATAAAAATTCTGCATGACAATCTCAAAGAGATATCTCTGGCTGTCTCAATTACACGCCCCGACTGAAACATGGCAGTCACTTAACAAGGAAGGTCATGGTAATATTGGACGAGTTTAATGCGTCGTTTTTACAAATGGTCGCATGTTTGCTGTGTTGCGCCCGCTGTTCTAACACCCCCTAGTTTGCTGCAAGTGAATGAACAAGAACTTGAACTGGGCCTAATGCACTTGTGTGGTTCAGTTTGTAAGAGCAGGGAATAAAATAGAATTCAAAATATTTTTTTGCATGGGAAAATGAATCTGTAAGTGTATGATGTGGCAAAAATATATGTAGACTTTAAATGTTTGTGAAGTCGTTCATTCTTTGTGTTTTTAGACTTCATTTATATGTATGTGTTATACTAAGCACTCAAATAAGTTCAGTATAGCTGAATTTCTCTAACCACTTCAGAAAAACCCTATTCCGACATAGTTATAGCTTACAAGCAGGGCCATGATTGTTCACCATCAAATTAAAGGCAATTGTTAGCTTGTATTGTTAAGCTTGAATACGTTGAATCTCCTAAGAGGGCTATGATTTATTTTTTTAATATTTTGTACACTTCATTCAAAATGTCAGTTCTACCAACCTGCATGAAGGAATTTCAATACTCGAAGGTTAAACAGTCAGCACTGATTATAAATTTTTTCTTTTCCTTTTTAGCGATTTCTCCTGAACATGTAATTTAGAGCGAGCATGTAATTTGAAGAAATAAAAGTATTTCTATGGACTCTTAGAAGCAAGAGCAATGCTATTTATAAGGCGTTCAAACCAACATTTGTCTGAATTTCATAGCATTGTACTGAACAGGGACACCTTTGTGTTAAGGTGGATCCTTTGCTGCCCTGTGTGTAATTTGCCAGATAAAAATATAGTCATATAAACGCCTGAATATGAAGATATGAAAAAAACGCACCACACATCTGCAAAAAGTGGCAGTGATTTTTAATGTACGTATTCAAATCGAACGACCTTGGATAAATGACAAAATGTGACGCCTCCAGTCCGAAGATAATTATTTGTGGACGGGCAACAGTGTGGACGACCGCAGAGCTGCAAAGATTCTACTGGTCCAATTTATCAGCACTGTAGGCTGCAAAGGTTAAATGAGAGAGAAAAAAATAGCTAGCACTTGCCTAGAGGGTGTCAAAGCTCCGCAATTACAAAACACAATCTGAAACACTAATCAGATATCAGAGCTTCAATGGGGCAGAGCCCATGAATAAGCTGAAGTCGGAAACAGCCTATTATCTCTCCCTGTTTACTGATTAAAGCAGTTCTCATTAAGAAAGACTGAGACGGGGCATCTCTGCATCTCTTCACCTCCTTGGGCCCTTTACTTTTGGGCTGATCTCATTTTTGTGGATAGCTACACCTCAGGCACAACATTTCAGCGTATATGTGGCCATAGCAAAGGATATATTTGTTTCTGATATATTTGCTCATTCCAACCTGGGCCACCATGGTAATAGTGAGTCTGCAGTCTATTCCAGGAAACACAGGGAAGAAGAATGCCATGGACGGGATGGCAGTCCAGTTAAGAGACACCAATTAGCCTAAACTGTATATTTGTAGACTGCTTAAGGTAACTGGAGTAATGAAAGGAAACCCCATACAGCACTGGAAAAATAGAGAGAGAGACACCGGTATTCATATCTATTGTGGGGTCTCTCCATTAATTTCTATGGGGAAAACTTTATTTCCAACAATGACAATCTTAACCCCCACCCAGCCCTGACCTTCACCCATAAGTAACCAAACAAAATGCAGGTCTTTTGGCATTTTTAGTATTTTGATTGTATTCATAGATTTTTATAAAACTGAATTTCCCCTTTCCGTGAAAAAATGTCCACACACACACAAACACACACTGAGGCTTGAATGCTGTTTGACAGGTTATGCATACCATTTTGTGATAATGGTTTATCCCAGTGAATGAAACCAGTCTCGTTAAGCAGTGGCACTCGGCAAAGTGTCACACGCAGGAGGGAATTAAGCAGCCGATTTTTGCGCCTCAGCCAGCCAACCAGGGTGTGAGATGCAGGTCACACCGCGCCTGGCGAAGCGACGGAGAAGACCACGCAGAGACTCGAGTGCCGCACAGCCAGCCGTCGATGTCCAGCATGAATTATGTATGACATCATGGACACAACTGTGTACGGTTTAAACTGCATCTTATAATAACGCCAGAATGATCATTTGGCAGAGTCGGCCATTTTTCTGGTGGAAATGAGCCACACGTACAGGCTCTAAAAAAGTCACGAGAAATTCCTTTGCCTCGAACATTTGCCGCTTGTGACTGGACGACCTTCAAAAGACAAAGGTGGAGCTCACCTATAGTTAAAATCAGGTGTGTGTGTGTGAATGGCGTGTGCATGTGAGGCTGGGGAGATTCTGTGCTCCTCCAACACCGAGTGCTATCGACAGGTCCAGCTCAGAGCCAGCGAGATAGCGGCAGGCGGGACCCGAGGGGGGGCACGGGGAGCAAGCTGCCTGGAAACAGCAGCGGTGGTAACAGTCAGAAGGCTGCAGGAACAACTTAACTTCATCCAGTGCAACAGGTGTAAGGAAAGAGGTATCACCAGACCGAGGAAGACTAGCTAGCTATCTATGGAAAGACTGGGGGCGTTTCAGCGATTCTGTCTACCTGTCAATCAGCCTTGCTTTGGTGATCATGTTTAATGCCTCAAACACAGAGCAGAGATATGCACAAGGTTGTGGAAGCAAAACACTAAATTCTGCAAAAGCATAAAATTATTAAAGCAGTTTTGGATTTTTTTTAAAAGCGAAATGGAATATTATTAGCCGTTAACACTTACACAGTGTTAGGAGTTAAATATTTGTTTATTGTAGATTTGCGTGTATACTGGCTCTATTATGTCCTGTAAATTTGATGAGTGAGGTACAAAACTAGAGCTGACAGGGGTTCCTGCTCTGGGTGGAATCCCGGTTGGGAATGAAGGGTTTGTTCAGTCTTGTTGGTATGGTAACATAAACACGACAGCTTAGTCAATCTCTGAGGCACGCTTTAAAACCAGCGGTCGGTGCCGCATTCAAGGTGCGGCAAAGCAAGGTCGGACAGCAAAGGAAATCAAGCGTCGGGCAGCGTTAAAGAAAAAAAAACTTATTTTGAATGTATTCGGGACCATAAGAACAAAATTTTTGATACTCCTTGTTTTTCCATAGACTCTCTGAATAACTATAAACGCTTACGCATGCCCTTTTAAATGTTTGTCCTTTTAAAATGTCCACAAATATTTAGTTGGGACTCAACGGCGCTGTGTGCGAATCATGAGTATAAATAGTTTTTCAACTCAAAAACACGACAGAATGTATCCGAGTCATACTAATCTGTTACACCGATAGAACATATTACTAAATACTATCAACAATATTTCAACAACTGAAATAAGCACTTTTAGCATAAGGTGTGGAACTGCAAAAAAATCAACGAACATAAAATACATAACTATGTGACATACATAATAACGTTTACATATTTCCACAACATTTATTTGTTCATAATTCCTGCATATAATAATAATAATAATAATAATAATAGGATTTTGTAAAAAATAATAATTATTATAATAATCTTTATACTGCACTGCAATCAACTGCAGGAGAAATGGAATTCAGATGAATGCCATGTATTTAGTTTTAAGAACATTGTTCTTCTAAACTAACATTGCACTCTGGAAAATAACGTAGAACAGCTTGAAAATGTTATAAAAGCCATTTAAACCTCAGGACGCACCATGCATATTTTCTTGATCCAACATCGAACGTACCAACGCGATCCAACATCTCGTGTGCTAACATCGCGAGCGCAATAAGCAAGTAAAATCATTCCGAGTTATAAACTTCTAACATTATATGATTTGCTGCACGCAGCAAGAATTGCTGCACATCATTCTTAAATTACGTTGGTTTCTTAAAAAATATATTTTCAACAAATGAGTTACTAACACAAATATGAAGGACAAATATTGAATATTATCTTAGTAAATTTTTCGAAGTAATATTAAATAAATGTTGCAATTATTATTGTTACTATGATTATCGCTTATTATACTATCACTACCGATTACAGAGGGAGTATCGGTTTTCAGTTTAGGATCCCAGTTCAGGAAGCATGACCCAGACAAGCCAAGTTTAATGCAAGATACAACCAGGCAGGGCCTTTTAGAAACTTTACATACACACAACAATTCAGCGACTAACAGGCCTACAAATCGCACTGTACGTGTGTCAGGTGGCCTACACGGTACTGGGGCATCGCAATGAGGAATCTCACAACCCTGGAAGTGCAAGAAAAGAACTGTACCTCACAAACTGCTATTACCATTATTGCTATTTTTATTACTGCTATTTTATTATTCATGATACTAATAATAATATGCCGATGTTTTTACTGTAAATTTTACTGTAAATGTATACTTTTAAGACTTTTACTCATTGAGAATTTGTATTTGTCATTGCAATGGAAATCATTTTCTTCTGTCCCACAGCAAAATTGTCATAGAGAGCAACTATAATGACTTCGAAAATCGCGAACGCAAAAGCAGATACCTCGCAAATCTCAGACAGTTCAGGAATATTTATACTCTACAGAACAGGCTAGAGTGATGGCATGTCACGATGGCCTCGCGAAAACTTTGTGTGTGATCTGCCGGCTGTCAAGGACTGTATCATTTACATGTATTATTACAGCATTGTAGCCATGAAAAACTGTGCCGTTTCCACGAACAGTGCATGTCACAGCCACAAGTGTAAATCATCGTTTCATTTGCGTATTATTTAAACTATATTGACATACTCTTTTTAAAACTTTTAAAATATTTCCGTTATTTCATAAGAACAGCGAATTTTAAAGTGGTGTTGGCCCTACAATAAATTAAAATAAAAGTAAATGAATTAACACGGAAATAGGGGCTATTAGTATACACCTACGCAACAACAGCAATAACAACAAAAGTGCTGCTCCTCCTCCTCCTCCTACTACTACTACTACTACTACAAGTACTTCTACTACTACTACTGCTAATAATAATAATAATAATGATAGAACTTCGAAGACCTTCACGTATACAACTCCAATATAACCGCATACCTTTGTCATTTAAGTCCCATTTAGTAGAAACTGTAGCAGTAATATTGTCTGCATGGGAAAGTTAACCAAAGTTCGACGGCAACTGCTACACCGAAAAGAGAAGGTATCATGGGAACAGTGACATAACCCGCTAAGTCAAAGTCGGGTGATAAAAGAAATTCATCAATGAGATTTTTTTTTCTTCGTATTACTGGGATACTTTGTGTCACAGAAAAATGCAGTTTACATACAGAACCAGCATTAAACACAACACGCTCATAACGTCATTTATATAATTTGTATAATGTGCCATTTCGTTTTTTTGGACCGTGTAGATTAAATTATCGATCCCAGAAGATGGCGCTGAAGTATCATAAAAGCTTGGTCTCTTACTATGTACTTACTAAGTACTTCACCGAGTGCTTATTCATTCTAAATATATGCGGTTATAATTATAACTGTCTAATTCAAATTCGGAAGACACCAGTATTTAAAAATAAACTTAAATTAATGGCTTGTTAAGGTGATATCCTTTTGTTTTTTAAAACTGTTTATGTTTTATATATATTAATAAAACTAGATGATTTCAGAATGCATTTGCCTTTCCTTGTCCACGCAGAAAGTAAAATAAAATTATTTTAAAACACATAATACAAAGTTGGTTGATTAAATGGTGCTCGATACCTTGCGACGTTAATCACATTTGGTATTTTTCTTCCTAAACAGTCTGCATAGCAGAATCAACTGCGGATCCCGAGTTTCAGTAAAAAAAAAAAAAAAAAAAAAAAAGTTCACAATTTTTTTATTTTACGTATAGCCTACTGAGTCCTGCCGATATAAACGGTTGCTATTTGCAAAGCAGGCCTCCGCCACTGAAGTATGAATGAAAGTTGCTAAATTACCGCTTTATTCGAGGCTTTTCATGCCGGTAACTTTTGAGTTTTTGAGACTTCCGTCCAAGTTCAGCACGGCTGTTGTTTCAGTAGACAAGTCTATGTAACCGTTTTTGACCGTGACTACACTCGGAGAAACCTGTCAGACTTACCGGGTTTTTTTATACGCCACCATCACATTTAGCTCAATCCTCAAGTGTAGTTTGTTTTGTGTACATCACCAGTCGAAGTAAGTGCAATATACGTAAGTTTGCAGTAATCTTAGCTAACTGAATGGGTTTTATCGTGTAAATGCATCAAATGTTTATTTTTTTCCGATAAACAGTTACAATAATTATAAATCTATATCCTGCCCATACGGATTTCCCATATTAGTACAAGACCAATTTGTCCGATTGCACAACAAAACATGGACTGTTCTGCTGTTAGCGCATAAACTTTTAAACGCGTACTAACCCAGTTTTACTTACAGTTGTCGACGTCCATCTGTCCGACTGAATTTTTATCAAATGGTGTTTACGATTTATACCAAAGAAAACGGATGGTCAGGTCACTGACCAATCGTATTTAATACTCATGAGCGTGAAAACGCTGAATGCCGACAGGTAGACGCAGCTAGACGCGGTACATGGCATATGGGCGAGTGACACAAGCCCTGGACTCCATCCCATGGTTTCTGCGGACCTATCTGTGAGGCGTTTCCTCGGATATGCTCCTACTTGCAAGAAACAATTAACAATGTACCGGTTTCCCACTCCTGGTATTACATGGCCAAATGTTGCAATATGTTGCGCGAACATAATATTATATAGAACATCAATAAACGTTATAACTGGATACATTTTAAACTCAATAGCAAACTGAAATAATAATAAAAACTTATATAAAAAGTTTAACACATGCCAATTGTATTTTAAAGATGTTTTTTTAAAAAAAATCCATTAAGTACCCTAATAGCGGTTTGTTCATGATAGCATTATTTTTATACTACTGCGAAATGTAATATTCTGTGGTCTATTTATTTACAGGACTTAATATTCCAAGCGCACTAAGTTAAACCTAACTGTTTGTTTTATTTTATTTTATTATTTTTTACTTGTGTATCTTTTGTATTCTTCCTTTTAGATGAACAATTTAAATAATAAGTAATATTTCTTTGCCTTACAATTCTTAGATTTTTATAATTAATACCGAAAAAATAAAGGATCTAAGCACAGTACGGTAAAATCTAACCGTTACTCAGGCTAACATTTACAACGCAGTTCAAACTGGCTTAGAAAGGACTGAAAACCCCAAAAATTCTCGGTGGAGAAAATTTATGTTCTTTTAAAAGAACACACAAAACTAAACGTGCATTTTTTCTTATTCGCACTATTCCTTATGTTTTTTGTTCTTGTTTTTCTTCCTTGTGTTTTTTATTCTTATTACGATCAGCATTCAAAGTAACCCTGACGAGCGTTCTAATGAGTACTATCTCATAAAAGTAAGGTATTTAAAAGAGTATTCCTCATGCACTGAGGACAGGAGAGCGAACAGGTTTTACGTTTTGAATTTCCGTTTAGGGGCCAATTTAATGGAATATTTTAATCACGAGGCGGATAATCAGAAAGAGTTTCAGGAGACAAGCTGTGTATTCGCGCGACACACGATAAAGACACTCGGCACATTGGGTTAACCTTTAATTCGCGAGAAGAAGAAGAAGAAAATGATGATGATGATGATGATGATGATGATGATGATCATGATCATGAGTAAGAAGACATTTTTTTTGGGGGGGGTTGGGATAGATGACTCATTAGGTAAAAAGGTAAGTGGTGACATTTAATTATTTTAAACGCTTAACCAAGATACACATCCACGTTGTAGGAGAAAGCGGAAATTCCATGCTGCAACATAAGACGCTTATCGTGTTGCGGTATAACAATCCATTCCAAAGCTTGTTATGATTCCTTCATATCATTATGCAATGACACGATAAAAACGTCCATTAAAATTGAACGTCAAAGCGCCATATAATAACAATAACAATTACACTTAAATTGTAAAGTAACGAAAGAAAAATACATTGTAACCTCACCACCCATAACAAACAGCCAAAATGTGTTTGACTTGTGACCTGTGATTTTGCGAACCATTAAGTAGCCTAAATATTATATATATGGCCTTGGACATATATAATGAATAAATGGTCGAGTTATTGCATATAAATTCAAAATAAAACATTATTATTGTTTTTGTTGATGATGATGACGTTGTTCCCGTTATTATTCATTGTTTAATGTTACTCTTCATTTATAGTTAATAAAATATAGCAATAGGTCTATAATTGGGAGCTGAGGCTGCATGTATCCCGTGTTTTCGCACTATGTGTAAAAGCATTTACATTATCTTACAATCTTACAATTAGATGGTGGAAGTGAGTTCTGCACGTGACTGCCACAAATAGGAGTTGTTATAACAGACTTGACATCACATGCTACCGACACTTTTTAACTGCGTAGTCCTGAAAAGTTACACATAACTTACGGAATTTTAGGCCGCCGAGATATAGGCGTATACAGTATATAGACCTATATGTGATCACAGATTTTTATTTTAAATCTCAGTTATGAAAATTTAAAACCCATCCTGTACGTTTAATTGTATTCCATATTATAAACCCCATACAAATTATCATACAAATTACAAACTTGCAGTAGCTTAACTTTGTAACCATTAAATTAAGTTTCCCAAAGAAAAGCATTTGACTTTTGCCCTCATTTGTAGTAAATCACTGGTTAGATATTCAGGCCCAAATTTTAGTTATTGTTTTATGTTAGGGCTGGTCTCCATTTTCACTTAATGAAATAAAAACCAAGGATTTCTTTCAATGGCAATAATGCGTCTTTCATTTGTGTGTCGCTTGCGTTTTATTAATGGCAACACAGAAAGGGGATGTCTATTCTTATATTACTGGTTGAATTCAGTTGCTAAGCAACCAGTGTATGGTAAATCATCCGCGAAATTCAAATCTTTGAGGGAAGAATTGTGCGATTTACTGAAGAGTCACACGAGAAAGTTGTGGAAAGTATATCAATGATATGAGAAAAATGTTTCAAAACCATTGCTTATTCACCGACTAAAGGAACAAACGCATAT
>JAODKF010000040.1:13118201-13130025 GCA_026779585.1 Mormyrus proboscirostris
TTCTCCCCAAGCGAGCTTGATGGGCCGAATGGCCTCCTCTCGTTTGTATATTTCTTATGTTCTTATGTTCTTATATTGTACAAAATACTTTAGTTTTTGTTATTATGTTGTTGTATCTGTTCTTCTGACCAGATCGCAATTAAAGTTTCTGTCACTTCATTTGTCCACTCATCCATTATTATTAATTTTATTTCTTTTTTTATGTCTGTGACTTAATAGGTCAACCGGAAAAAACCCAGTACTAAGAAGCTGAAAGGAGTCACATCGCCATCCATCGTAACGGAGTCAGACATACTTTGGTCAATACATAGCTTCCCCTCCCATGAGAAGACAGTAATTTGATTAAATGGTGTAGTTGAGCTATAACTGTAAGCTGTGCATGTAAATGTACCGACGGAGTGACAGGGGAGGAGGGTACACTGGAGGGTACACTGGAGGGTACACTGGAGGCCAATCGGCGTTCATCAAGGTCCCGTGCTCTTGTGGCCTCGCCCTCTGTTTATATAATCAGGACTTGTATACATTGTGTTCTCAGTAAGCAGAAGGTTTCAGTTTTGCTGATGGTCAAAAACCAACTTCTCCACTCAAGGAAGATTTGTTGTAATATTTTCCCACCCAAAAATGCTTGTGCACATCTATAACCGAGACTTACTTATTTATGCAGGTGTTTGTTATGCAGGTGTTTGGAATACCTGCGTGGATGGGGGTATTTAATACCGTGAGTGAAAAAACTCAAGCTGCGGACAATCAGTGAAACACAGTCAACATGTCAGGTTGGGTGGATTTCATGCGTTTCTATAACCCAAAAAGCTGTTAATATATGTGAGGTCATGTGGGTCTGATTGGACTTTGAGTTCTGGCTCTGAATCCGTCAGCATGTTTACACAACCTGCCCCATGAGGAATGTAATTAGTGCTCTTTCAGATCCTCAGTTTACCATGTTTACATTTACTCACATTTTACATTCATTTGGTTGGTGGATGCCAAGTCAGGGCCAGGGCTTATATGTAAGTATAGTATCAGTATTGGAGTAAGTCTAAAAGACAGAGGAAGGTCATTGTGATGAAATGGGTGGAATTGTCTTGGGAGGAAGATCATCATTATTTGCTGATTGGTTCTATCTGTGTGCCCAAATTCTACTTTGTATCAGTTTTGTTTTAATAGTAATTCTGAACCGGAGCTTATTTAAATCAAGCTCAGAAATCGACCTGCTGATGTGTGCTGGGTTTGTCTTTCTTATTTCGCAGCCAAAAAGCCAATTTCTTATGTGATTATTCTGAAAAATCCCCACGTGTTCTGTTCCCTCTTTACTTCCACCCACCTGCAGAAAGGGAATCCTTTAATAAAATTCTACCCGCAGTGAGATTTCTGTGTATTTGACGTGCATCTATTCACTCAGCGTCCTACAGTCAGCAGCAAAAGCCCACAATCAATAAGGGTGGGACAATAGATCAGCTGTTAAGAAAACAAAGCTGTATAACATAATAGCACTAGATGACGTATAAAATACTGAAATGCCACCAGATAGGTTCCAACTTAATATGACGTAATAGTGAGAGGTTGGTGGGTGTGGCTTTGTCGGGAGATTGTGATTGGAGCAGTGAGAGGTTGGTGGGTGTGGCTTTGTCGGGAGATTGTGATTGGAGCAGTGTGTGTTGACTCACCTGTCTCTCGTTCATATCTAATGGTCTGACTTGTCCTCTTCTTTTCTCGCCCCCAGGAAACGTCACCAGAAGCTAAATCCCACCTTGACATTACTGCTTATTTGTTCACCAACGCACACGCATGGATTTTATTTTCATTCCTGATTCTTGCCAACCTTTTTATGCATTTCCCTCCTGTTTTATGATGACCCTTCCACATAAATCCTGAAAAGCAGAACACCTTCTCTGTAAATCTGATATTCCCATCACCATATTACAAAAATATAAAAAGGGCTTATTAATAGTTTCATTCAATACCCATAAACAAAGCTGACAAAGCTACAGCAGTTCAAAGATCATTATAAATAGATTAAAACGGAGACTGAAAATATATATGAGTGGAAAAGAGAGATCAGGAGAGACATGAACATTTTGGGAGGTTAAAAACTACTTATGGTGCAGCACCTTGGAGGAAGAGGCCTTGTAGGTAAAGATGGAATTCTAGTCAGCAAGGAGTCACAGTAGTCAAGGAGAGATGACAATGGCCTGGACCGGTGACTGAGCTGACAGCACTGCAAGATGTAGGCGGATTTGTTGGATCTTGCAGGGAAAAAAATTGCAGGACTGAGTAACAGATGTTATGTGGTGGGAAAAGGGGAGGTTCGGAACTGGGCTGACGCCAAGGCTTTTAGTGGTTATTGATGATGCTCCAGTCACGTCGTTCTGGGTGACGGTGAGTTTGTGGTGCAGTAAGGCACTGACTGCAATGTCAACTATCTCAGTCTTTGACAAGTTGACTCGCAGATGATGGTTAGTCATCCAGCCAGAGATGTTGACAAGACATGCTTCGATTTACTGGGAAATTTGAATGTCAGAGGTTGGGAGGGAGAGGAAGAGCTGGATGTTGCCAGCATGATGACAGAATCCTGTGATGTTATGCTTAGGGAGAACAGAAGGAGATCCAGCACTGATCCCTGCGGGACTCCAGCAGAGGTGCAGGAGAGCTCTGCCAGATCACATGGTAACACTCATGCTGAAAGGTAGGAGTCAAAACAAAAAAAGGCCCCGGTGCAGTTCCTTTAATTCCTATTTAAGTTGGAAACATTATGATGATCTCGAAGGTGATTCTGTCAAATGCTACATGAAAAGTGAGGAGAAGACAGTGTACTTCTCAGAGTGAATCATCGATGGAAGAGCAAGGTCTTGAAATAAGATCTGTAAAAATTCAGGAATGAATTCAAGTAGATTAATATAAAGATCTAAGAGAAAATGTATGGTCTAGAGGCTTTGATGGCAAAGGAGAAAAGAGATATTAGCCTATAATTTTGAGCTGGTCTGAAGTCATAGGTAGTGTTCTTCAGAATGGGTGTCCTTGTCTTAAGGCCATGAAAGAACAGCCAGAACGTAGACACTAACTAAGGAAATAAATGGAAGGAGACAAGGGAGACAGAATGGAGCTCAGGACAGAAAATGGAGTCCGAAAGGATAGAAAGATTGTGAGACAGTACATGTTTGCTGCAGTCTTTCTAGGACTTTTTGCTGCAGAGCAGAGGTCAGATGGGATATTTATGGACATTCACTTTGAATGCAAAGTCTGCAGTCAAAGAACAGAAGAATGGCGATCACAAGCGAGGAGGAGGTACAGAAAGGATTCTGCGGGTTCCTAATATGAGACTGCATTTTTTTCTTCCTAAAAGAATGCTAACTTAGTAAGGGAAACTATTGGGTGGAATTTAGCCAGGAGGTTCTCGCAGGCCTCCAGGTCGGTTTGGTCCTTTCCGTGCAGATACGCATGGCTTAGCCCCACAGCTTAGCTGGAGGAAAGTCTGTCTAGGCTGAAGTCAGCTGACAGACACATTGGAGAGAGGTGGGAAGCGGAGTTGAGTCAGCAAGCGAGCTCAGAAAAAAAAAACAGTTAATGAATGGAAGAACTTTTTGCGGAAAGTAGAGCGGGTGTAAGAACTTTCAAGTTCTTGGAGAAAGAGATTATGCAGGGGGAAGAGGGGGATGGGAACTGGAGGAATGAGACAGAATGGCATTCAGGCAGATGAAGAGGGCTAACAAAGAGATCGGGGGTGCGACAGTTTCTCATGAAGACCAGATCAAGCTGATTGCTGGCTTCACGTGCAGGAGCCGACGGGGCCACGACGAGGTTGAATGAATGAAGCTTGGGGAGGGAGCCAGCAAATGGAGGGGCAGATGGCTAAACTGCCAAAAGGAATAAATGGTGAATATTGTCAAAGAGGGGATAAGCTGAGCTGCCTGTCAAGCCTGTCAAGAACACAGCCGAGGGAAGCAGGGATGTTACAAAGGGGAAGAGAGGTCTGCGGCACGGTGACGGTCAATGCACGATGTGCAAAAGGAGGGAGAGATGGGGGAAAGCCGGTGGGTTATGGGGGAACGAGTAGATGGTGCTGAGGACCACTAGAGTAGGTGTGCTGCAGCAGGCATGTAAAGGGGTGTATAAGGTAGAATTGCAGAGCAACGTCATCATCTGTGTTTATATCTGTTCAGCTAACAAAATTATTTGTCTCTATAGATAAATTCAGAGAGAAGGTTAGAAGTGTGTGTGGTTTATACTGGAAGGCCGGTTTAAAGAGTATTTTCTAACTGAATATTCATTGGCAATGCAATTGTTGTGCCTTTATAAACTGTCTGGGTAAAAATAAAATCTGTATTATCTGGGCATTTCTGAATTATGTTTTCCTATTCAGGTGCTTATCTAGTGCAAGGTAAGATGAGCTGTATTTTCACTTCCAACCAGGAGCTCTACAGACCCACTGAGATGCTGGGAGCAGCTGAAGAAAAAGTCTCCTGACACACTGGTGTACCAATGCAGAGGTGGCATGTGATACACTGGTGCACCAATGCAGAGGTGGCATGTGATACACTGGTGCACCAATGCAGAGGTGGCATGTGATACACTGGTGCACCAGTGCAGAGGTGGCATGTGATACACTGGTGCACCAATGCAGAGGTGGCATGTGATACACTGGTGCACCAATGCAGAGTGGCATGTGATACACTGGTGTACCAATGCAGAGGTGGCATGTGATACACTGGTGCACCAATGCAGAGGTGGCATGTGATACACTGGTGCACCAATGCAGAGGTGGCATGTGATACACTGGTGCACCAGTGCAGAGGTGGCATGTGATACACTGGTGCACCAATGCAGAGGTGGCATGTGATACACTGGTGCACCAATGCAGAGTGGCATGTGATACACTGGTGTACCAATGCAGAGGTGGCATGTGATACACTGGTGCACCAATGCAGAGGTGGCATGCACTCCTTGCAATGATGGAAAAACCTTAAGGACCATTTGTTGCTGTCTGATGAAAGATACATTAATTTGTCATGCACTCTCATTGTGCAGGTCAGTGTCTCCCAGTCTGGTCCTCGAGGACCCATTGATAGTCCATGTTTTTGCTCCCTCCCAGCTCCGAGGACCAGACTGGGAAACACTGGTGAATTTAACTCCATGTGATTGTTTTATAATGCCCAACATCTTCTCTGGCACTGGAAGTTGTGGTCTTTTGCTACCTTATGTGAGTGTGTGGCATTGGGTGTGGTGTAATTATGCCAATAGCTATGCAACAGTCGCATGCATCTGCTACAGAGTTACAATGACTGTGCCTAATACTTGTTGCTCTCCAGCAGGCGTCAGAGGAAGGGTGGAACGGAGGGAGCTTCCAAGCCATAAACACATCATTTACACAGTATGTGGGCTTAGAATAAAAGCATCAGAAAGCACCTCCATGACGCAAGCCGACGGCAGAACTGGTAAAATAATGAATGAATGCATTCAAGCGAAGATCGCGTGGCACCCAAATTTGAGAAAACCTTCTGCGAATGAACATTTACGTTTTCTGTTCCTCTAGAAACAACGTTCCATGGTCTGTCCAAGTTGCCGCGGAAACCCTGGTGTTCTCTATAGTCTGATGCAGTTATTGTTCACCAAATACTGGTGGAAAGTTGGAAACTCTGAAATTACAACAACCAGAGAAAAATTGGAGAAATCCAGTGAGAGTTATAGGTATGCATGGTCCCAGAGGAAAGGAAAAGAAGGCCGTTTTGCTTACTACATAAATATGGGATCATTATGACAAGAAGATTTTTAGACGTAACTCTTTTTACAGACATTTCTTGTGAGAAATTATCCTTTCAAATCTCACAGCAGGCTTTGGTGGATCTAAACAAGAGATCCCTTCAGGATATTGGTGTAATCTCACTTCATATCTATTCCAAATTCTTAAGGACATCTTGAAATGAGATTAATATGATATCTCAAATACTTCAGTTTTCTTTGGACCCCATTAATAATTTTTAACAGCATGAAATCTGAAATATTTCTCACATGGACCACTGATATCTTAATTTTAATAGATTTTGAGGCCATTTATTTGAGCAAGGGCATTTTTAAGGAGAAATGAATTGCACACAAATGTATATTTATTAATTGAAGCAATTAGATAT
The DNA here is from genome assembly GCA_026779585.1 of Mormyrus proboscirostris. Classification (NCBI taxonomy): domain Eukaryota; kingdom Metazoa; phylum Chordata; class Actinopteri; order Osteoglossiformes; family Mormyridae; genus Mormyrus; species Mormyrus proboscirostris. The sequence continues at coordinate 13,124,324 of JAODKF010000040.1, forward strand.
GATTCTTTTAACAGTGAAGAAATGTGACATGGTAGATGGCCTCACAATAAATGTAGTTTCGCTTATATATAAGACATTTTTAAAAGTGATGGAAATGCACACGTATTTTAAAGAGTGAATATATAGAGATATGATTAGTATGCAGCACTATCAGTAAGTATAAATAAAAGGTGCGAAAGGTGACACACTTAAAACATATATAAATTATGAAATAGAGATTTACTACATGCTATTTATACGTAGCCTTATATGCTAGTGTGTCCCAATCCAGTCCGCAGGACTTTTTCCTCCCTCCAGCCCCACAGGAAAAACGTGGACTGAGTAGGGCGTTCCTGAGGACTGGGCCAGTCAGCACTGTTAAATGCTATACTGCCAGAGCAGCTCATGCTACTCTGTTTTTCAGCTCAATGTAGAGGCATGCGGTTAGATCAACTGGCCCTCGTGTGCGTGACTGTGCCCTACAATGGACTGGACCCCTGTCCTGAGGCTGGGGTAGACTCAACCCTTGTTACTCTATACTCTATAAGAATCTGGCCATAGAGGTTGATGAGGAAGTTCTCACTACTGTACGCTTGCAAGTGTCAGTTAAATGTAAATGAAAATTTTAAATATGGAGGCTGCCAGATGTGTGGAAATGTAAAGGTTTAATAGCATGAAATGGAATAATGCTGTTTTCACCTATTAAAATTTAGGAAATGAATTCTGCGCTGAAATTTAAACATGCCCAGCGCATGTTTGACTACAGCAATGCCAGCACTCCCTCGATCACTCCAGGTCTTGTGATCAGAAGTTGGATGTAGCACGGAAGTTGGCCAGCAGGGGTGAAGCCCATGAACGCAAACCAACCTGGACCCCCAACCTGGTCTGATCTAATTATGTTCCAAACTTTTAGGGGCCCCTGTCACTTAGGGGCCCTTAGAATTGTCTCCTTGCCCCAGGTTGCCTCTGTCAGCCAAAATGCAGCAGATGTGATTCAGTGGTCCTGCCAAAATACAGGAATGGCATTCGTGAAAATTCCAGCACAGTGACTCGTCACCTGATAATGAGGGTGCAGGTGTCTGTCTACTGATTCATTCGGAAGCCACCGGACGACAGATCAAACAGACATATCTGGTTTTGTTTTGGTTCTTCTGGGTGAAGAAGCAGCTGCGTCAACAGGTCGGTAAGCGGATGTAGCAGACCCGGGTGGGGCGGGTGGGCCGATGGAAGCGCTATTTGGGTGCTATCGACCTGTCTTTGGAGAACCGGAGAGCTGGAACGACAGAGACGAAGGGCAGGATTTAGAGGGATTACCAGCTCGAGATTATGACAGACAGAGTAGAGCTCAGCACGGCAGTGGAATGAAGGGCTCGAGGCAGGAACATCAGCCTCGGCAAAGGGGGGGTAGGATTAGCGGCAGGCTGTGAGATGCCCCCCCTGGTCTCAGTTCGGGGTTTCTCCAGCTTCTCTAGCTGCGGCTCAGTTGGAATCCTGAGAAGAATAAGCCGCAGAAATACCCGCTGGGCTTCACCTACTCCTAGCTCTCTAACTAACGAACCCCTGCAGGTAAAAACCCGTTTTCCCCCTAAAAAGCGCAAGAGGAACCTGAGGCTCCGCCGCCGCCCTGGACCCGCATGCAAAACTGAAACAATTTAGTCCTTTTAGCGTCCGGCGAAAGAGCATCGGAGATTACGACATGCAGTTTTTCGGCGTGTAGAGAGCGCCAAGTGTGCCCCTGGTACGCTCGCCCGGCCTGGGGCGGACGTGCCAGTTTGGCCTGGGAGCGCTCCCCTGGCGCTGGGGGGGCAGCCAAGCGTAGGAGGGTAATCTTCACTAAAGCCACGCATGTCGAGCCAAACTGCTGCGAAACTGCCAGCTGCACATCATAGCTGCGCTTCTGTGCTGGAAAATTGCACACATAACACGTAGCATGAGCAGCAATCCATCTTCTCTATATTGCCGTTACCCAACCAGTGATTGATGACATGCACGCATATACCTGCGTATATACCTACAGTATCCATGCATTGTATATATTGATAAATACAATATTCACTTTTATCTCAACTCTATTTTGCCTGTTTATATACATAAATACATACAAAATATATATGCCTGTTTAAATAGATATAAACAGAAGCGTATATTATTTTGTGTCTATACATATATAAAATACAGTTAAAAACTCTTAGCCTGCCAAAGAAAATTGCATTTAAAATATCTTGCTACTGGTAGTGATGTCTGACAATTTTATGTCTGTCAGAATGTGTTACTTAGCCTTTTGAAAAGTTCTCGGAAAGTCACCCTAGAATTTACAGCCAACATCCACTACACCTATTGCATTTGTTGACACGACCACTGGCACGCCATGGTTGACTAATAAACAAGTTAGCAAGCTTTTTTTTTATTAAAAAAAATAAATAAATAAAAATGAAGGTAGCAGTTGGTGAAGTTTAATGAATCCATGGAATGGCTGAGATGCTTCTGACATCTTCTGGGGTTTATCTAGCCATCCAACAAGGTATCAGTAAAATTCATATTACTCTTCATTTGTACATAATGCTAAATAGTGTTTTTATGGGCAAATATACATTTTCTACTAAGATAAATAGCTTTAAATATTTTCTTTGAGAACTGCCTTTGCACAGTATTGTATAAGTGTGTATGTGTTTGTGTCTGTGTACATACAAGTAGAGTGCTGCTTATTCTGGGGTGACATTACGACTCTGTACAAGCGGCCTGTAAATGTTTGCTTCCGGAAGTAGCTCTCCAGGCTCCAGCTGGCGATGCTGGGGCAGCCCCCAGAGGTGGGTGGGGGCGGATAAGGATAGAGCTGTGTGCTAAACCTGGAGAGAAGGGCCCACAACTCTACTTAAGGCGGCTCGTTGACCACCAGGGTTTGGGCAGGGGGACTGTTTATTAGGATGTGCAGACGTAGATCGGTGTGAATTGTCTGGATGGCCGAGCAGTCTAAGGCACCAGACTCAAGGTTTGATACCGTCTGTAGAAATGGGTGTCCTGGTCTCTGAATGGAGGTGTGGATTTGAATCCCACTTTTGAGAGACCTTTTATTGTTTTAATGTTTAGGGAAGCACACTTGTAATTGAAATATTGTGGGTTTGAATCCCCGACCAGCGAGGTACCACCCCCAAGCACTGCTGAATTAGCTGCCCCCCGCTATGTCACATTGTCACATAAGGGTTAAATGCAGAGGACACATTTTGTTGTTGTGCACTGTGTGCTCTGGTCTGTCAACGCTGATCTTCTAATTGTGGGGGAGGTATAGAGCCTGAAAAGTGGCTTTTAGCAGGATCTGACACCCTTCTGGAACTACATCCTCACAGGTCTCTGCAGACATGGATACAATACTGTATGGTGACACTGGACATTGGCGTAATTGGCATCTCTGCTATGGGAAGGTCTCCCAAGCTCAAATAACCAACATGAAACAAGCAAGAACCGGATGTACCTCCTACATAAAACTAGGTCTGTTTATACCTGTAGATGTGTAACGTTGAGTTAAAAAAATGTATGGGTTCAGATTTTAAAACATATCTTCCATGATCTGAATCCTGGGTTGTTGACAACCGGGTTTGTGATTCTCAAAGAACTTCTACACGATGATGTAGCGCGTGGGCATGAGGCTGTACAGATGAAGTACTATAGATCTGAAGCTTCCATTATTATGTCACGTATGACTCACCACCACTGATCAGCTCTGTTTGACATCCACCCTGCTTTTCTCAGAACCCTCCCTACAGACTCTTACATATGCTGAGGCAGAATATGCCGTTGGGGGGGGGCAGGTCACCATAGGTGTAAACAGGGCGGATTTGTCCTCAAATGCTGAGCTGTGCTTGGAAGCCCAGCCAAGACACACACAAAAACATTGTCATCTCCAATTATTTGATAGACGTATCAAAAGCACACGTGAAGCCTTTTCCCCAGACAATATAGTTATTTTAAAAACACAGCAAACGGCAACCTGAATTATCCCACGTGTTTCCCAGTTCTGACAGCGTGTTTCGGTGATTCACTCTTTTTGTTTTATTTTTTATCATGTCACCCCCAAGGCAATCAGCCTTGCTACCCTGCTGTAGATATTATCATTCACTGGCTCTCATTAGAGTCCTCCGCCACGTGTCACATCACAGTCGCTAACACATCTCCCAAAAAGTCTGCCCAACCCCCACTCCCACCGCCAGGCTTAGAGATAGCAGTGCATGGTGGGATTGAGGAAGTTCCATTGCTGATTCGTGGCAGGTGTTCCTGCCATCCTCACTGTGCTGATAACTTCTGTTGGATTCACCTGTCCGTCTTCGCTTCAAACTACTTCCTCCTGGTTTGAGATCATATTCCAGGCAAAAAAACAAAAAAACTGAGGACAATTCCACAGCCCTTCTAGGTGCTCTGCATTTTTACCCTCCAGTTTGAGTCTTCCTCTGTGCTGTAGATGGAGGACCAATTCCTACCTTGGTCACATCCCTGCCGCTACTGTGGGTGACACACACACACACACACACACACACACACACACGCACACCTCCATCTCTCGCATTTGCATTTCAAACTCCCGGTGCCAATCATCAATTATTCACTAGCCCCTGGACACTGCCGGCGACGTCTGATCTGACTTCCCAAGGTTCACCCCCCCACCGCTTCTTGCTCCATCTCTCCTTGCGGCTGCCGCTGTCACTCCTAGTCTTAGTCAGTTGGGTGCAGCTGAACAAAACAAGCGCAAAACGCTTCCTTGAGACCGTCCCCATCCACCCTACAGCTGGAGGCAGAGTGCAGCTATTACCCAGCTCGACATGATGTAGTTGGCTCGTACATTGGGTCTGGTTAAGCAGTTCGCCGATGAAGCTGACTATTAAGGCTAGCATGGCCATGTGGCGTCGCCACGGGAACATTACGCGAGTCAGACGTTCCGAAACCTTGCTGTTAGAGTCGCTAACATGAGGGTACGTCTGACATGGGCATGGGAAGTTTGGAATAGGGGATTTCACTGGAAATTTTTTTAGTCTAACAACTAAAAGGGTGAACCTAGAAGGAGTTGATGGCTGGGGATAGAGACAGGCAAACGGAACGGACGTATAGCTTGGGGGAGGTGTAACAGGATGGGGCTGTCAGGTCTGGGGAGAAGTGCAACAGACTGTTTTATAAGATTACTAATGGGCAATAGGTGAGTGAATGGCTTGTCACCTGGTTTCTGCCCCCCAGGACATGTACAGCCTGCCCCTGTCTCACACTCAGCCATTAGGAGTTTAATGTTTTCCATGCTGGGTTGCTGTCTGAGGTCCTGATGGCATTACGATGGAGGATTTGGGCCTTTTCCCTCTCCTAGCCATTACAAATAGAGACACAGCTACCCCATCGACATTTACATTTATTTATTTAATGGATGCTCTTTATCCAAAGCAATGAGAAAGCAGGATCAGTCAGTCCCTAGAGCAGCTGGGGTTAAGGGCCTCGCTCAAGGGCCCAATCCACAGGGCCCGAGTCACACATAGTGCTCCTGGGGAGATGCTGGAGCCGTCCAGGGGTCAAACCTAGTGTCTTCTTCTCATCAACCGGAATGTGACGTCAACAGCGAATCTGTAAATACTTCCCCCAGACTTCTCAGAGGGGTCTAACTTTGCAAAATGTAAATCTATGACTTTCACTGGTGATCAGCACTGGTGATCAGCACTGGTGGTCTTTCAAATAGGGGAAGCTGCCTCGTG
>JAODKF010000040.1:13160093-13175120 GCA_026779585.1 Mormyrus proboscirostris
GGCCAATGGGGGCCCCCTTGCAGGCTGGCACACGTGGGGCCCCTAGGCTTAAGCCATATCTAGCCTGTGCGTTAATCTGCCCCTGGTGATGAGGAATGGGGACCCAGGACTGAAAAAGGCACCAATGGACAGTTCAGCCTAAAAGTTACATTTAATATCCCCCTAGAAAAGACCCTGACAGAAACACAGAAACACACGAGAAAAGAGAGAGTGAGAGAGAATCCAAGCTGCCTCTCGTATGTTTATTCTATAAACAGTTATTCTTTATATCCAAACCGCTTGAACGGTTCCCCTTGGGATAGAGGACTGGCGATATTCCACATATTTTATAAATATATGAATTACACATACATGTGGACAGCAATGTACTCCTGACAGCGCTCCATGTTTGTTTTTTTGTGTTTCTAACATTCCTGTGTGTACATAAAAGCAGGACACTGTGGCTTCTCCATTGGTGCAGTGATACAATGGCACGGTGCCCTGCACGAGTGGCTCACAGCGCCCCCTACAGGGAAATGCAGGCCAGGGCACTGTGAACAAAACATGGGGATGTAATCTGCTGTATCCCATTAACCCCTCTGCAAAAAGCCCGTGGGCGGTTTATTTATAACATGAGTCGAAAGGTGATTGGCCCCAAAAGTGCCCCCTCCCTTGTCACTCACTGATTTGAAAGATATCATTGGCTAATGATAAGGTTGGCCCCTCTGTATGAATTATGGCCAGTGTTATGCTCCCCATCAAAACAATATCCTAAAATCGTCCCTGAGAAGAAGCATTTGCATTTCTACATGAAACATGCAGTAGTTCACTTGGGCTAGACATGAGGAACCATCCTTAGGTAATCTATATTTTCTAACACTGTCTAGAAGCCTTCATCCAAATACAAGACCTCCCTCCATTGTGACCCAAGCCACAGGATTTCTCCCATGCCGGGACCATGCTCAGGTCTGCTCCCGGAGATCAGCACACGATCAAGAGACCCGATCCAGCACTGAAAAAAAACATCAGAGGCAGACATCTTGACGAGCTGTCATTACCTCTTAAAGAGCTCCTTTCCCAGAGATCACCATTAAGACGCATTAGAAACACTTTGATTAAACTTCCCAAATCCATAACAGGCCTGAAACACGCGTGAAACACAGCTGAGACAATAGGCAACAAATGATGACTTGTGTGGGGGGAAGTAAAAAAAAGGAAGTGGGGGGGTCCCTTTCGGAGCGCTAGCTGACATAGGCAGCTGTCATTTTCCTAATGGCAAGTAATTATGGAGCGACTTTGCTGTTTGTGCGTTACCCTGCAAATCCCATTTAGGGAGCAGGCAGGGAGCAGGAAGAGCAGTGGATCCGTCCTTCGGATTCGTATTGGATCAGACATGTGTTCAGGACTGCTGGGGAATTTTAAAGGCAGTCAGCTGTCCACAGTGATGGACAGAGAGGGAGACGGACACCCAGTTGACTGAAAATCTAGCACAGAAAGCAGGTTCTCTTAAGATCATTCCAACGCCTGCCAAGACGGCTGCTGCACTATGGGGACACTCTGCTTTTTCTCAGTATGGCATTTCCAGATTGATAAATGTAAAACTCCCATACATGAGAGAATATGTGAAAGAAGCTGGTAAGCAGGTTGTCATGGTGGTTTAGTAGGGAGCAGTGTTACCTCACAGCCCAATATTTGGGAGTTTGAATCATTAAATTGATTTGAATCATGAAGTCATTACAGTCCAAAAATATGCAATTAGGCTACTAGGCACATATTAATTTTCTGTAGTGTATTTGTGCTCAGCAATGGACTGGCATCTAAAGTCTACCTCACTGATGCCTGTGATAAGCTCCGCCCCCATGATGCATGCCTGTGATAAGCTCCGCCCCCATGATGCATGTCTGTGATAAGCTCCGCCCTCATGATACATGTATAGAATAAGAAGAAGCAATAAGTGATCTGGTGTCTCTAACTTACTGTTGGCATGTGCCCTATGAAGGGCTATCACTCCAGCTAGAATGTCTCCAGCCTATTCCCCTATAGGCAAGTTGCACCAGGCACGTGGAGACCCAATACTGGACAAACAGCAGTAGAATGGATAGAGAAAAGCATCACCTTACCATAGCTTGTCAAAGTTCACTTTAAAAGTGTGAATTATATTTGATATAAAGTTAGTATAGGCTGATATGCTGTGCTGTCCTTGTCATCTCTAAGGACCTACAGCTCACCGAGTTTCCTGAGCGACTTTCATCCTGCCTGAAACCCCACAGGCTCTATGCAGCGCCCCACGCTAACTGGCATCTGAGGGATGTCATCGTCAGAGCCACGGCATTTGAACGTAGACGGCAGGATTTCAGTGGGGGGAGAGCAGGTCTCACAGAGCTGAATGGCGAATGGATCCATTGGAAGAGTCCAAAACCGGGTCTTATGCGAGGATTTTTGTAAAGTGGGAGACATAAGAAGGAACATAATTCATATATGGAGGCCAAGCTTATTATCAGAAAATGATACATTTGGAATCAGTCAGTGACAGGGGAGGGCCAGTCTGGGGCAAATCAGCTTTCAGTTCTGGCCAGTGCCCTTATGGTCCCGCCCCTTTATACACGCCAATTGTCATGCTTCACTGGTATACAGCAGCCCAGTGCCCTTATGGTCCCGCCCCTTTATACACACCAGATGTCATGCTTCACTGGTATACAGCAGCCCAGTGCCCTTATGGTCCCGCCCCTTTATACACGCCAGATGTCATGCTTCACTGGTATACAGCAGCCCAGTGCCCTTATGGTCCCGCCCCTTTATACACCCCAGATGTCATGCTTCGCTGGTATACAGCAGCCCGACTCCCCCTAACCTCACAGCAGAGACCACCAGACTCTTCTCAAAGTGACAGGAAACTTCCCATACAGAAATAGATGATGGGATTTCCAGTTAACTATATGTGGCTTGAGGCCTTAAAATCTGAGAACTGTCCTTTTTTATAAGAGCTCCAATGTCTGATATGATGTAATTAACCCAAGAAATTAATTCTAAGTTGAAGTTTTATTTTACATAACTAAGCAGTCCTCTGAGGTGATCCAGGTGATGACTTGTTTGCACGCAGGTATGAATCTTGAGCACGCATGGCGGTGTGTTTTCATTGGCTGTGAGGGCGGACGTGGCAGTGAGCGGCTTTTCAGAGTGGGGCACCAGGGAAGCAGCCCCGCACTCATCCTCACTGCTGAGCGTGTGGGCAGCGTTGGGGTCGGTGAGATGCCGGCCGTGAGTCAGCGAGGTGGGCGATGCCACTCACTTTTAATCGTGCGAGTCAGGAAGCGAGCGAAAGCGAGGCCGCATGCTGGGTTACTGCCGCACTGTTTATGCGCTTGTTTATTGCAGTGCTGACAGCCATGTTTCTTCATATGCTGTAGGCCAAGAAACAAATCAGGCCAGTGTCCCAGATAACTGTCACTACTGATCTATACATCCAGACAATCACCCATTCATTTATCCATCCCTCCACACAACCACCCATCCATCCTTACACACATCCATCCATCCATCCATCCATCCATTCATCATCCAACCACCCATTTATCTGTGTTCGTCCATCCATTTACCTATATCCACCCAGGCAAAAACACATTAATTCATTCATTCTTTCATTTATTCATCATCTCTTAATCCATCCATCTATGTATCCATGTCTACCACATGTACCACCATGGTGATTCTTCATCCTTTCCCACAAAACATAGGACTCAGGCCATGAGAACACTATGGACAGGATGTCACTCCATCTCCATTTGAATTCCATCCATCCATCCATCCATTATCGTAACCGCTTATTCCCCACTGGGGTCGCAGGGGGGCCCGTAGCTTATCCCAGGAACAACGGGCACAGGTGGGAACCAACCCTGGGCGGGCTCCAACACATAACCAGGGTGCACACTCTATTTGATGATGAGAATAATGAAATGGTAGTCTGTGAGAAAGGAATTAGCAAAAAAACGTACTGCTCAGATGCAAGAAAGAGTAGCCTTGTGAGAGAATATGAAGGGGTATTTAAAAGATCATAACACTAAAAAAGCAGTAGTGAATGAATCTGCAAAGGAACAACATGCTCCAGAATAAATTTCCAGGCAATTTAATAAAATAAAACTCAAACAAAGTGTCTTTTTTATACGCTGTTTTTAATTTTCCTCCCCTGCCTAGTCTGTATGCTCTCAGACTGCTCTCTGAATAAATACACATACATCTCGGTTGAAGCAGCGACAATTTGTACAGTAAATTAGACACTTAAAGGATCTTTGTTGTGATACTTAATTAGGGAAGCTGAGCTCTTTAACCCGTTTTAATATCAAAGGTTATGTGTTCGACAAAGACCAGTAAAGCGCGGCCAGTCTTGGGTTTGGAGAACATCTGGGCTGGCGGTTAATATTCATTGGGGAACCACAGATGTCTGTCGCTGCTCCTCGCGGGATCTTTCCCCATGTCCACCTCTCCCCCCGTAACGATCTGGCATCGAAGTCTCACGCCGAAGCAGCCCACCGCCCTCTCTCCCTCCCTCTCTTTTAGCGGACCTTCATTACGGAGACCTCGCAGGGTTCCGCGCGCCCGAGGCTTGCCGGATCGCCGTCCCTGCTGCGCCGTGGCAGACAGCGCGCGAGCCGTGCCAGGCTGGCCGCGTGAACGCGCAGAACCGGACGCGGGGGTCCGCTAACGACCGCTCAATTACAGGAAATTAGGGAGCCGCTGTGAGGTCCGTGCAGAACTCATTAAAGATCGGGAGGGGGAGGGATACAAATGCCAGTACAGGATTAATCCCCCGGGAACAACAGTGGGATCGGCGCGGGTCGAATCTCCATAAAGCCTTTGGTGTTTTATGTTAATGAGGCTGGTGTCTGAATAAGCAATGCGAGTGCAGTGTCCTTTACAGTACCGCTCTACATTCCCGAATGCTCTAAACGTAGTTTTACATTAAAAAACACTTATAGTCGCTTAAAAATAGGTTTTGCTTTATGCAAACTAAAGAGTTATTTTAGTTTTACAGTCATGAGACTTTTGTCATAAAGTTAATGCTTGACGTTTGTTATTTTTGTCGACATATACGACCAATAGCCAATTAATATTTTCAACATTAAATCAGTAATAGATACCAACAAAGATCATACATAAGGTCGAAAAATGCGATTAAATGAAGACTCGGATTACTAAGCATGGAGAACACATATAGAAGTAACATCGGCATATGAAATCGAAATAATAGTTTAATCTATAAACCGTGTTAATAATTAAAGTAGACCAGGGCCTGGCTGTATTACTCATGTATTACTAATTGGTGTAAAATTCAAATGCATGTTGTAAACCCACACTGAGTGTCTGGCACACAGCTTAGGTGCCAAGTCATCACTGTACTAATTAGTTTGCAATTATGTTTAATAACTTCTGTGAAAGCCCATCTCCCTTGTATATATATATATATATATATATATAGTCTGAGATGAAGAATAATCTGACAATGATGCACAAATTATGCAACAGGAATTATCTCTCAGCCTGAACACTAACTGGCATGTCTAGCTTGTTGGCGAATCGTTAATCACAGGGGCCACTGCGTGCAGGACATGTATCTGATGTTTGTCTGAGCGCTGAACACGGCTGGATTTATTTTCACGCTGCGTCACATGACCTGCCAGAGTTATTCATGATGGTTCAAAATACAATATATTCCCTGCTTGAATAAAGGCTACTTTATTACCATCTGTCCATCTTCTAATGGTTTATACTGGGCATATGGGGGGAGTGGGGTACAGCCTTAAATGGGATGCCAGTCCATCGTAGGGCACATGCACACAATCATGGATTATGGGTAATTTCGAGACGCCCATTAGTCTAACTGCATGCTTTTGGTCTGTGGGAGTAAACTGAAGAAGCTGGAGATAGCCCGCATGGGGGGGGAAGGGCACATGTAACCCCAACCCCCCCACAGAGAAAGAATTCAAACCCCAACCCTGTAGGTGTGCGGTAATAGCGCCATCTACTGAGACACTGTGCCACCTGTCACTATACTTTAAATAATGATAAATATCTGGGGTGGGGGCAAACTCAGTGTGTGCATCCTATAGGGCTGCATTTACAGTTCTTTCTAAATTACCCTTGTGTGTGTGTCTGTACACGTGGCCATTGGATACGCTGCTACGAAAGATTATAAAAGTGAGGAAGAGGAAAACAGGAATGAGAAGGTGATGCATGTCATTCTGTCCTCAACGCTTTGCAAGCTATGATACCATACAGGTAGGTATGGTGCTGCCAATATCTAGCATAGAATACATCACCCATTTATACATAATTGATGTGTTTTCCACTGTTAGTCTTTTCCAGAGCCATATTCAGGTTGTTGTGTGTTTGATGCAATGTGTGATGACCCCCCCTCTCCCACCCCAATCTTTCTGTCCATCTGCCAGTCATGGGAACAATGCTGAGGAAGATGCACCAGTCTCCTCTAGCCAGGCTTGGTCCTTTTGCAAGGATGCAAGTTGGGGAATCTTAATCCAGCGTTTCACAATCCAGTGTTTCACAATCCAGCGTTTCACAATCCAGCGTTTCACAATCCAGTGTTTCACAATCCAGCGTTTCACAATCCAGCGTTTCACAATCCAGTGTTTCACAATCCAGCGTTTCACAATCCAGTGTTTCACAATCCAGCGTTTCACAATCCAGCGTTTCACAATCCGGTCCTCAGGGCCCCACAACCGGTCCATGTTTTTGCTCCCACTGAGCTCCCTGCAAGTAATCCACATTTTTGCTCCCTCACTTCTCCCAGTGGATTGCTTGTGGGTCCCCGAGGACTGGATTGGGAAACACTAGTGCGATCTATCACATTATACAAAAACTGTATTTTTCGAAGTTGCACATACATTTTGTATTTCATAGATTTTATATTATTCTTCATCATTTTTGACCTTCTAGCCCTACATTTCTGGTGGGATTTGGAGTGATATTCCTTCATTTTACAGAAAGAATATAGATATAAAAATAGTGTAAATTGAGACTCACATTCAATGTGCACTGCGTACAGAGAGCAGCTGATCATCAGAATGATGGGAAATCCACTGAAATGCAGTGAAGGGAGGTGTAGCTGCAGGCAGTTTTACAAGATGGTGCTGGTAAAACCTTTATTTGAGCCTTTGTGCTGAGTATCATATGCAAACCACAGACTATGAAGGATAATTTTACAGTGTAGGGACAACTGTATTAGCAATGCAGGGGAAATGGCCGAAGAATGACATGCTCTTTGTGATTTCCTTAAGGATCAATGAAGTATCTATCTGCCTGTCTGTCTGTCTATCTTTGCTTTGAAAAAAAGGCAATTCAGTCTTACAGCAGGCAGATGAGCTGCACCACAGCAGGACCGATGGATGCCACTATGCAACAGAGAGAAAGAGGCAACTCATTAATTGCTAACTAGTTGGCATCTGCCACCCGACATCCCCCTGCGTCCATGGAAACGAGCGGCGGGGTTCCATCTGCTTTCTGGCGCCGCTGGTGGGCCGAGCGGGTCCGAGCAGCGGAGCGGCCGGTCCCAGAAAGGCAGCTCTGTGAGCTTTGGACCCGGGCCCGGCTCTAATAAGAGTAATCAGGCCCTCATGCCGGGCCGAGGGAAACGCTTCGCAGCGGTGGCCCGGCACAGCCAAGCCGGCCTTGCGTGTTTACCCAAAACACTCGGGGAGAGGCCGCCGCGTGCGTGTGTGCTGGGCCGCCGGCGTGGGGGTTACACAGGGCGGTCAGGGCTGCTGGCCGCTAGCGTGTCACAGGACGGGCCCCACTGACGAGCGCTTAACCTGGTTTCTGCCAGCAAATGATCCACTGGTATAAATTGGCAAACAGCATTGCATAGGACAGTGTGACTTGTGGTTGTAGCCCAGCAAGCTGGGATGAGGTACCGGCGATCAGAAAGGTAAGGGTTCAGATCCCAGGGTTGGCCGAGTCGTTTCACCACTGAGTTCCAGAGCAAGACCCTTAACCGCCAGTTGACCTAGGGATTGTCTGGCCCTGTTTTCAAAGAAATGTGCGTTGCTTTGGATAAAAGTGTGTGCTATGTAAATAAATCAATGGACTTAATGTAAATGAATAACAAGACTTGTCAGTGTTCCCAAAGAACAGCTAGTCAACGTATACCCACATATCAAAACCCTTTTGTGTCCCATCCAAGGTGGTTCCCTGCCTTTAGCTTCCGGGACAGACGCTGGACCCCTGTTAACCTGCATAGGACAGGAAGGTGCAGAAAATGGATTGATCGAGAGATAAACTGAAACACTGCCAATTTTGGGTTTGATTCACAGTACATTTGACAACCTTCCCTTGAAAATACTGTAAGCTGCAATTATTAAATCTATCAGGTGAATATCTACAGTAGCTATAGGATGCAGCAGGCCTGAAGCCTCAGTCGACTCTATCCCAGGCAAAGTGGTGCTTCCCCATGCCACTAAAATAACCACCATTCACACAACCATCTGCTATGATTTCAACTCAGACTGCCGTTCCCTGAGGCCCACATGAAAATATTTCCTCTCAGTACAGATACTGTGTTCTGCACAGTGAGGGCAGTGTGTTCCCGGTGGGCTTGGTAAGGGAGACATGGATGAAGTGTCTTTTTTTGTGCACTACGTGCTGGTTAGAAAGCCTCGGGCAGCAGAGCTTGCTAATGGAGTTTAAATACTTCTGTGCGTACAGCAAAACATAACTACGGAAGACAGATAACAGAACACAATTATTGTAGCAAAAGTCAGTCCATCCGTCTTGCAATGGCCTATCCTGATCTGGGTTGCGGGTTCTATAAGAAAAAAAATAGAACATTTTTCTAGAAACATCTTCTGAATATCATTTACAGAGCACTACTGTTTTTTTGTTTTATCAGCATCTACACTCACTGGCCACTGTATTAGGTACATCCACCTAATAATAGGTAGGATGCTCATTTGCCATTTCATGGACAGACAAATTCTGCATTCAGGGTGTCCGTTCTGCACACCACTGCAGCGCTGAGCTGTCATCTTCACTTTAACCTCTTTCAACAAGAAACTGCTGTTGAGTGGACAATCTTCCCTAAATGCACCATCATGAATCCAGATTAATTTCTGAGATGCTCATTTTGTTTTTCTTAATTAAAGCCAAAAAACAACAACTAAAATGACCATCACTGCAGACTTGTTGTGATATAATTTCTTAGTGAATCATTGAATATAAATCGGTGAAGTAACCATTTGTCCCTGGGATGGATTTGAACAAAGTAGCAAAACCACAACCTATGAAAGCAGAATAAGGAATAAGGGCAAAAATCACAGTAATAAAGCTTCCTTTTCCATCACATCCCCAGTCATTTGGAAAGATAAAGGGGGTCAGTTAGATGCCTGTGGAGGCAGAGAGGGAGGCTGAGTTCTGGATCTCTTTAACCGACCAGGGGGTAGCAATTTCCATTCATTCCTCTGTCGATTTGCCTGCGCCATGGAGAGGAAGTGGCCCTGTGACATGCAGATAGGGTGTCAATCAAGGCAGGAGGCTTGAGACGCGCACAGCACCCAGGCGGCAATAACAGAGCTTGACCAGAGCGGGATCTGTAATAGCCCTTTGGCCCAGAGTTGCTGGAAGACTGTCATTTTCGAGGGGAATTCATTTTCGAGGCAGTGATTCGGGAAGGTGAAACGGTGTAAAGAGCAGCAGTAATTTCCGTCTTCCTTTATTCTTTCTGGGAGGGGCAGGTTTCGGATGGCTCTGAAAGGTTGTAATTGAGGTTAATATCAAGCATAGTTCTTGGGTGACTCACGGAGGCTTTGATCCACCAAATTTTCCCTCCCGTCTGCTGGAAGAATATGGAAAACAGAAGCGATCAGTCCGGCTTTCAAGTGCTAATTCTGGATCCTCCATGTTCTGCTGTGAGACTCCGGCTCTTATTCTGACACACAAACAGTCGCCTCGGTGCCTCCCTCTCCTTCTGTGTCGTCTTTGCTTTGCGTGCCGTTGACGCAGCAAAATCTCCCCATCTCCCTCACGCATTCCCACTTATACAGCAAATGTTCCTTTTCCAAGTTTTAAACGAGGGGGGCAAAGGTAGGAGGTCAAAAGCAAATTAAGCACAGTTACATGCTTTGAAAACCTGAAGTGTGATTCCCCACTGGACCCTTTGTAGACGTCTTACTGATGCAGTATTAGCATTAGAAGCCGTGTGTCTATGGATGGAACTTTGCATTCTGTATTGTTAAGGAGATGGAACAGCGCAAGAAAATGAAAGTAACGGCACAGATCGCGGAGGCCAGGTGCGTCTCACTCAAGTGTGAGTCCGAAGCCCTCAGTGGAGCCCGTGGCACTAATTGAGCGTTTCCCTGGTGCCAAACCCCGCTGATGCACTGCAGAAAAGAGGCGGCTTGTCATGTATGAAAAGGAGGCTTTCTGGGACGCATTCCAGGAGCGGTCACCTGACTAAACGGACAGATAAACCCTGAGAGGCGGGCAGGGGCTAAGAGAGGCCGACAAAGAGAAAGCCCAGGCAGCCAGGGGGGCGGAGGGGAGCTGAGCTCAGAGAGGTCACGCTGAGCCATATGCTAATTCATCGACCTGGCGGACATGCCCTCACCACAATACACAGGAGGGATGAAAGCGCGCCGTTCAGACGATGGCGACACTGCGGCGCGATCCGCCTCTGCAGCCAGGGCTCCGCTGTTCACTGCTGGCACATAGTGGGTCGGTGTTGTTAATCTTGCATGGAAGTAGCACAGATGTTCCGGAACGGAAAGGTGAGACTTCAGTGCAGAGTCGATTCACCGTTCCCCTCTAGCCCAGTAATGAGCGTCTAGCTAGCATATTCGGTGTTAACACTCGAATTGTAGTAATAACATTTAAAGACATTTAAATGCATGTGGATCTTTTCTACACTTACCCACCCTAATATAAAAATCAGCTTTATTTATACAGCACTTTAACAGCAGCACTTGGTGACCAAAGAGCTTTACCTAGATTACAAAATCACCACATGATATCGAGGTATGAAACCAACATTATACACAGATACTGTACACAATCTGCTCTCTAGTCTCCTCAAATGCTAATGATAGTGGTAGATTTAAACAGTAAAACTGAAGAAGATCAGCTAATATGTAGCAGTAAGCTATTCCAAAGCTTTGGTGCTGGCAGTGCAAATGCACGGTCACCCTGTGTCGTCAGCCGGGACCTTAGAGTGGCAGAAGAGGCAGGTCCGAGTGCCTCAGTGATCTTCATACAGTATATGGGCAAAGCAAACTTGTGATATACGGAGGAGCAAACCCATGTAGAATTTTAAATGCAAATAATAAAATCTTAAACGGAGTACTGTACCGACCTGGCAGCCAATGGAGCAATGACCTGGTTGAAATAGGCCACTATGGCCCTATCAACTCTGGCCTCCTAATCATCCCCTGAACCTAATTGGTGAATTCCCTCCTGCCCCTCCACCACCTTAGCTACAGTGTGGTGAGTGTACTGGCACAGAATGGCTGCCATCGTATCATCCAGGTGGGGGCTACAAAGTGGTGGTGCTTGAATTGGCTCCCCATTGATTCTGTAAAGCGCTATATAAATGTAACTTTCATTCACTCATTCATTCATTCAGGTTAGGGCTGCAGTTATGTTGCTCCTCCTCTTTCCCCAGTTAAAAAAGGCACAGAAAGTATTCAATTATGTACAGAATGTTAATGGTGGTACCACTGCCTGGCCCTCCCGTTTCGGGTCGGGGTTCTAATGTGCCCGTGCTCTGCGTGTGTCTTCTTTCAAAGGTCTCCTCATGTGGTGTGGGTTTCTTCCTGTCCTGCAAAAACATCCGCTTCAGTGAAATGATGTCTCAGAGATTCCCATGGTATCTGACATGTGGTTCCTATGCAGGATTACATACTTGGAAGGTGGGAGGACTAATCTATAATTAATAAATCAAAAAGTGTAACAAGCGAATGAACCTTCATTGAATTTCTGAAAAAATCGGAAGGAAATTCTAACTCTGTAGTTTGTATTTTGATACAGAGAAAACTCCTTTGGAGTCTCCGGATGCTTCTGCATTGTTTTTCGCAGGTGATGCCATGCCAGGCTTTTGCTGCTACCTCACTGCTCAAACTTCCCACAGCTGACAGCAGCGCGGCAGGTGTGAGGGTGACAGCGCACGGCTGACACCGAGATGTGACCACACTGCCTCAGACTCGCAGGGGTGAGGAAGGGGTCAGCAACAAATCAGGCAGAGAAGGGACACATAGATAGATGTTTCCTGCCTAGAGGGATGCTTGATTCTCAACTGGGTGGTAATAGGACAGTAGGGCTACCTCCAGGGGACATAAGAAGGGTCCTGATTCACACAGAGGGGCCATCTTATCCTTAGCCAATGATATGTTTTGAAGCGGTGAGTGACAGGGGAGGGACCGCTCTGGGAGCCAATCAGCTTTCAGCTGGGGCCAGTGCCCCTGTGGACACACTGTCTATTTCTATATGACGCCTGTGACTCCGAGTTATCTAACTCTATGTTTCCATCCACCGAGAGAGCAGAAATGCCATCCACACCACAACACACCGATTCTCCTTCATGAACACGCTCACCTAAGTAGATGGGTCTGTGCTCCAAAGCATGGCTAAGATGTGACACCTGCCACTGGAGATGTGCAGCACGAGTGCAGGAGCGCAGATCCCGCTGTGAAGCCAGGCTTCCAGCTTCGGTACATCTAGAGAACCCTCTGTCTTTGTGTTACATTTCATTTGCATGGCAGCACGGCACAATCAAAATGAGAAAATATGAAATTCCAGTCACCCATACAAGTCAAAACAATCATTACCTTTATATATAAATTCATAAATGTTGGGTTTATCAATCAAGCCTAACACCTTTCACTCTGTCCCAGTTAATCTACTATACCGTACATGCAGTGTCGCAATGTTCTCTTTGGAGTATATAATTGAATGTATCCCTCCTGTAATCCAAAGGCATGGAGTTTAGGTGAAATGACTTATCTGGTTTACCCATATTGTGATTGTACCCCCCCCATGCACACTAGATCAGGACCACTTTCCCAGTTGCCCCCCTTACCCGTGTGTCTTCCCTGCGATCGACTGGCATCTCACCCCGTGTGGCATTGTGCCCTGTACTGTCTAGGGTACGCCCCGGATAAGGGTGTTGGGGGGGGCATGGATACTCTGTCAGGGCACCCCAGCTCAGCACTATGTCCCGCCCCCCCCCAACAAAATCTACCGAGGAACACGCCATCCTCGCTTGTCAAAATCTACCCATCCAATCTACTGTATGACCCATATTTCTTCAGGATGAAAGTTAAATGCTCCAACCCAAGTGAGAGGCCTACAAATTGTAGCCACACCCCTGACTTCAGGCTCCCCTGACCCCAAACAGCATCAGCGGTTAGTGGATGGATGGATGGATGGATGGATGAAGCATACTACATATACCGCAGTGTAATTTGTAAGATTTCCAGCCTCTCTCATGGCCAGCTGGAATGTATAATCCAAGGCTTGTGCACATTCAACTTTAAATGTCTATAAAACATTTGGGGGGGTGGGGGTCCCGCTAGACCTCCTCTTTAACAAGCCATGTATGACAAATTGCAGCGTAATGTACAAGGTTCTTAATCTTTAATTAAAACGTGAGAATCTGCTCGGAAATGCGCCTCACTCTGACACGTTAAATCTTCTGGTTAAACAGCTTTCGGCAGGGAGGGGGGCTGCAGGAAGCACTGTAATATATAAATACTCTTCACTCCCATTCTCTCCCTTATGTTTTCCAGTCACCAGACACAAATCGTGTCCCCAAATACCTCCTAATTAATCGCCATGGTATTAAGGACTGTTCAGTTAGAAGAATATGACAGAGAGGCACAATTACGGAACCTTATACAAGCAGAATTAACTTACCCAGCCATTAGTGGAAGCTTCACTAAAACTTCATGGGTGTAAGCAGACTCTGGATGTGGAGAAATATTTTAATGAAGGAAAGAGACTCCAGTGCACTTTAAATCCTTAAATAAATAAAATTAAATGACCTGCAGTTTCACCTTCTAAAGCGAGGGCTTCTGTGAGGGCATCTTGTGTAGTCCTGTGTTTTGTTTGCTTTCTGAAGAGTGAAGTATCTTTTATTTTAATGCACTGAAGACATACTGAAGGCTTGGCAGTGATGGTGCCTCGGCATTAGCGTGGGGAGTACCGGGGGCACCAAAGACCGGGGGCACCATGACCGGGGGCACCAAAGACCGGGGGCACCAAAGACCGGGGGCACCATGACCGGGGGCACCAAAGACCGGGGGCACCAAAGACCGGGGGCACCAAAGAAAGAGTCACCCAAAGATGCTAAAGAAGATTAGCATATCTGTGAAGAGTCATGGCCATGTGGTCACCCAAAGAACTGCCATTCCCCTGTCGACAACTCATTGCCGCTGGTCATTTCCGGGTAAAGCAGCTGCCTGTGCCCCCCCGCACCCCCCCACACTTCCTCCAGACTGGAAATATCTGGGATGATATTGATTTTCCTGAGAGTGCTGGCTGGTATGTGAGTGTGCATGGCTGAGAGGAAGCAGGAATGCAAGAGACACTGACACAAAGTGGGAGGGGGCTGGGGGTCGGAACTTCAATCTCACCTTTAAGCAGGATGAATTTCTCATTTCCACCTGAAAAGGAAGAGCGGCTGGCTTGGGGGTGGGGGCATTAAAATGCCGTCACCTGACAGGTCACCCTGAAACTTCACATGCTGCGGTGGGGAGATCTTTGCCTCTCCTGGGAAGGATCTCACTGTCGGTGGAAGAGTGGTCCCGTACTCTGCCGGCACCCGCAGAAAGCTGCTGCATTGACAGCCAGCTTCCCGATATTTATGACATCAATCACTAACACAGGAGATTCTACAGGGGCATCAGTGGTTCCAAATTTTTGTTTGTTCCTGATTGTCTGGAGAGATGTGTGCAATTCTGATAGATCCATAAAGATTCTACAGTGTCAAAGCATTACCAGCCTTAGCCTTCATCTTTTTTGACATAAAACCATGTCATTGTTTATGTTACGCAT
>JAODKF010000040.1:13183127-13199790 GCA_026779585.1 Mormyrus proboscirostris
CTAACCAAATGTGTTAATCTCCGCAGGGATGCCTATCAATGGCCCAAAAATAAAGGCGGCAGCCCCCCCCCCCCCCTTTTTATCATTTTTAGCCACTGACAATCCCTAGAGTGCCAGTTAATGTTTGCAGCTATCTCAGGTGCAATAGACAAAGCTCCCGTCCCCTATTCACTTCCTGTCTCTCTCCACGGCGGTACCGTGCGGCTATTACCGCCGTGACCTCCGGCGAGCTCCCATTCATCCCGCCTCGGTACGTCTACGGAGCCAATTAATAAAAAGTGACGAGGTTTTCAGCAAATGAACACGCGTTGATAAATGAGGGTCCTGACTTAATTGCTCGGCAAATTAAGAGCTCACAATGGTGACAATGTGCGCCGCTTTTAATATTTAAAAACTCATTACACATAAGTATGTTCCGCTTAGTTAAGTATGCGGTACTGCTGCCTCACCTTTCGGGGAATTAATGGTCATTTAGAATCATGACCAACTGAAATGATCTGGTTATATATATATATATAAATATATATATATATATATATAGAGAGAGAGAGAGACAGCGAGAGAGAGAGAGAGAAAAAGAGAGGTATATATTGTTGGCACAGAGGAACTGTAAAGAGTAGTATGGCTTCAAAGCTGGCGGTTCAGTTCTGCACGTTTGAAGTTCCACTTTTGTTTTGTGGGATTCCTTCCTTTAGAAGGCCAAAAGCACACACTTATTCTTATTTAGGAGACATTTTTATCCAAAGAGATGTACATTTGACAAAGCCCGGTGAACCAGTTCCTGGAGCAACTGGGAATTAAGAGCTTGTTGGAGTTTTACTTACACAAAAATGTTCTGAGGGCAGAAAGAAAAATGATTGGTTATGAGAGATAACCAATTAGATTGTGGGTCCAAGCAACTATCAGAGGTGGGACCAAGACATATGATTGGTTGGTCCCGCTTCCTCTAGTTGCTTGAGCCCACCTCCTTTCTAATCTGATTGGTTATCTGTCTGAACCAATTATTTTTCCTTCTGCCCTCAGAAAATTTTTGTGTAAGAAAAACTGCCATGAGCAGATTAAGCCCCTTACTCAGAGTCCCAATGGTGAAATCATTCAGCCAACTATGGAATTGGAACCAGCAGCTTTCTGATCCCTGATACAGTATCCAAACGCACAGAACGACACACACCCTGCCCAGAGTGTTTCTGTGAAGCCTGTGATGGACTGGCACCCCTTCCAGGGTGCTCCCTGCCTGGTGCTTCCTGGGATGGGATTGCGGCTCACCGTGACCCTGTGCTGGTTCATAGGAGTACTTGTGTCTGTGTGTGTATATAAACGTGGACTTGCTCTTGATGATTATCCATGTACTGTTGCACTTCACAAGCCTCCAGTAGTGGTGCATAGCCAGCATTTATAATGATAGAGCGCTTTCAATAAATTTGCTTTATTATGATTTGGCAAGATCAATATTTCAGTAGTTCAGTTACGGCCGCAGATGCAGCACACGATATGTGTTATTCATGAACTTTTCTGCTGGGGAGGGACATTTTTTAAAGTCGGGAAAGAAAAGACATTTCTGCACATTCCCCCCTCCCGCCTTTCTGAACTGTGACCGAAGTAATAAGATCATGGGGACCTCTGTGGATACCACCCCCCCCTCGATCACAACCTCTTCACCAGCTATACCCTTATGCTATACTACTCATATATACATTTACAGTCCCTGCCTATAGTATAAATACAGTGAGTAATCCATGGTGACAAGTCAGTATAAGTACATGGCATCTCTCACTTATGCTTCTAAAATGAAATGCTTCATATAATATAATGAAATGCCATATTTGTTTTTTAACTGCATAAAACAAAATAGGATTTTGAACCTGCATATCAACCCATAACTACCCTACTAACATCTCTGTTCTATTTTTCATGGACAAAGAAAATATTTCTGCATCCCAAACATGAGATGTTGCTTTGAATCACATTTCTCAGATTTCTCTCATTAATTTAATTTTTTTGATCTCACTGAAGGCTGAGCTGGATCTAAATCATAGGTCTTGGCAGGGTCTCGATGAATTCTTCACGAAACACATCTGAGGACATCTCAAACAAAGGTTACTAAAACATCTCTAAAAATCTGCTATCGAACAGATGCATGGCATCTTTCTTGCTCGATCAATCTTGTAGATCATGTGACTTAATCATGTGACTCATGTGTCAATTTTTCTTCATTAATTTCTGGAGGAGGAGGTTCCATTCAGCCAAATACGACGATGGATTTTTCAGTGTTTTTTTAGTTTTCTCCCAGAAAGTTAAATTAATTACTAAATAGATACTAAATATGCAGAAGATACACCTTTGAATAGAATAATATTTATATGGGAATCTATCAAGATAATGCAGAGACAATGTGTCTCACAGTGTCACGTCCTAATAAAACAGGAGCTTCACTTCAGACCTGGGGTTACTGGGGTGGCTAAGGCTCCACACCCTCAGTCAACTGATCCATTATTGTGACCTGGTTACAGATATCGTGCCCCCCCTCACTAATTTCAGATACACCCTTACTGGTATGATTCTGGACCTGGCACTGGTCCAGCTAGCAGCTCTCCCATACAGTCAGGTCCATATATATTGGGACATGGACACAGTTCTAATCTTTTTGGCTCTATACACCACCACAATGGATTTGAAATGAAACAGATGAGCTTTAACTGCAGACTTTCAGCTTTAATTTGAGGGTATTTACATACAAATCAGGTGAACGGTGTAAGAATTACAACAGTTTGTATATGTGCCTCCCACTTTGTAAGGGACCAAAAGTAATGGGACAATTGGCTGCTCAGCTGTTCCGTGGCCAGGTGTCTGTTATTCCCTCATTATCTTATTTACAAGGAGCAGATAAAAGGTCTAGAGTTCATTTCAAGTGTGCTATTTGCATTTGGAATCTGTTGCTGTCAACTCTGGATATGAGATCCAAAGTGCTGTCACTGTCAGTGAAGCAAGTCGTCATTCGGCTGAAAAGTAAGAACAAACCCATCAGAGAGATAGTAAAACATGAGGTGTGGCTAAATCAACTGCTTGGAACATTCTTAAAAGGAAAGACTGCACCGGTGAGCTGAACAACACCAAAAGACCCGGAAGACCACAGAAAACAACTGCGGTGGATGACCGAAGAGTTCGCTCCCTGGTGAAGAAAAACCCCTTCAGAACAGTTAGCCAAATCAAGAACACTCTCCAGGAGGTGGGTGTATGTGTGTTAAAGTCAACAATCAAGAGAAGACTTCACCATGGTGAATACAGAGGGTTCACCCCAAGATGTAAACCATTGGTGAGATTAACCTATACCAGAGTGAATGGAAGAAAACAGTATGGAGAAGGAAAGGAACTGCTCATGATCCAACACATACCAGCTAATCAGTGAAACATGGTGGTGGTAGTGTCATGGCGTGGGTCTGTACTGCTGCCAATGGAACTGGTTCCCTTGTATTTATTGATGATGTGACTGCTGACAAAAGCAGCAGGATGAATTCTTAAGTGTTTTGGGCAATATTATCTGCTCATATTCAGTCGAATGCTTCAGAACTCATTGGACGGCGCTTCACAGTGCAGATGGACAATGACCCAAAGCATACAGCGAAAGCAACCAAAGAGTTTTTCAAGGCAAAGAAATGGAATGTTATGCAATGGCCAAGTCAATCACCTGACCTGAATCCGATTGAGCATGCATTTCACTTGCTGAAGGCAAAATTGAAGGGAAAATGCTCAAAGAACATGCAGGAACTGAAGACAGTTGCAGTAGAAGCCTGGCAGAACATCACCAGGGATGTAACCCAGCGTCTGGTGATGTCTATGCATTCTAGATTTCAGGCTGTAATTGACTGCAAAGCATCTGCAACCAAGTATTAAAAAGTGAAAGTTTGATTTATGATTGTTAATTTGTCCCATTACTTGTGGTCCCTTAAAAAGTGGGAGGCACATATACAAGCTGTTGTAATTCCTACATCGTTCACCTGATTTGTATGTAAATACCCTCAAATTAAAGCTGAAAGTCTGCAGTTAAAGCACATCTTGTTCGTTTCATTTCAAATCCATTGTGGTGGTGTATAGAGCCAGAAAGATTAGGATTGTGTCCATGTCCCAATATTTATGGACCTGACTGTATCCTTTGCATCAACCAGAATGATGTACAGAGTATCGAAAAGAGTGTGGTAGAGGTGGGGCAATTTTTTAATATAAAAGCCCCCAAAATCTTTTCTGAAATCAAAAAAAAATCCTTTGTAGTGCAGCCACAGTCACGGCAGAAGGCTCCCCGCGTGAGGAACGGGAGAGAGCCGTGTGAAGCCGGGGCTGGGCTTGGGTCGCGGTGCAGCTGATTAGATGGGTTTTGGTGGTGGCGCAGTAATAGGCTCCTCTCTGAGCTGCAGCGAACCCCTTGCGCCCCTGGCAGCCGGCGCGACTCGAATTAATCAGCTCTGCTGGGAGCTTCCTCCATTGCCACTCGGCGGGCGAGCCTCTCCGGAGTCATTTACCGGCAAATCCCACTGTCAACCCCTCTGTCATTTAGGGCTTTTCATCACGCCTTCCCACTCTCTCTCCTGCTTGGAAAAAAAAATAGAAAACGGGAAAAAAAATTGAAATAGGTGACAGATTAGCCTAATGCCGGGTACTTTTTATAGACAGCTAGCATTACTACCCTTCTTTGTACCATAGTGAGAGAGAGTGAGAGAGTGAGAGAGAGGGAGGTAATGATGCAAAAATGCAAAGGGAGTGAGTGAAAGTGAGTGAGAGATGAAAAATAGAGATACAGGACGGTGTTAGTCTGTAGTATGCCGACTTTTTATGCCACCACGGTAATTAGAACGCCGTCTTGGCAACGAACCCGCAAAGTCCACTGGGCCGCCGGCAAAGTCGCCCCGAATGTGAAAACATGTGGTCAACTTTGTTCCTCGTTTATGAAACCCAGAAGCCATAACTACCAATTAGCATCCGGTTCCCTCCCCTGGCGAGGATGGCGAAACCACTGGACTGTGACGCTAAGACCACTTAAGTGACCTGTTTCGGGAGCCCAAGGGTCGGTGAGAACACCTCTAAGGTTAGCTTATCCTATGATGAAACACAGGGCAACTCCACCGTAAATTAAAAATAGGGGGAGAGGGCTCTGTTATTAGCGGAACCCTCAGACCCAGAGCATGAGGCTACATGTGACCAGATGGTGCTGATGAAGACCACAGCCGAACATGACTGCTGTTAATCAAGAATAACAATGTGCAGCATTGTATCGTGCTCTATAACAGTGTTTCCCAATCTGGTTCATGGGAACCTGCAGACAGTCCACTTTTTTGCTCCTACCAGGAGGTGGGAGGGAGCAAAAACATGGACCGTCTGTGGGTCTCTAAGGATCGGGTTGGGAAACACTGCTCTATAATACTGTTTTTTATTCTAATGTTAATCAGCTGAGATACCTTGTTGTTGGCTTGTGGTATGCATTTAAAAGAATTAAGAAAAATATTCAGGGACATACAACTAACAAAGGACCTCGCCGTGTTCTCCATGAACCATGACTGCTTAAATAAGTGTTTTAGATGTTCTAGTGTACAGTAAATGTGAAGAGTTTAGAATGTAGTGTGTAGGCATTAAACTAGGCTGAGATTGGCGTTCTTGAGATTACAGTATTTGAGACTGCAGCACCTGCAGATATCACTAAATGGAGATTGCAGTGTTTCACGATTGTAACGTAAGATTTCAACAAGCCGCACTTTTAGGGATAGCAGCGTAATGCAGATTTAAGGAAACTGAGATTACAGTGCTCTGGGGTTGAAACGTAAAGATTTCAGCGGGATGAGATTACAGAGTTTTGAGCATTACAGTGAACACAGATTTCAGCAAACTGAAACTGTATTTTGCAGTGTCTAAATGTCACAGGAGACTGAGACTGTTGAGATTTAAATGAACGGGACAGTGAGTCTGTCTCATAATATACATACAGGGGAGGTTTGTATCACATGACACCTGGCACTAGGTGAGTATAAGACAGTAAATTGACAGAGAAGTTTATAACATCTTGAACCTTCCTACTGCATTATGGCTTTCATCTGTTTACTTGGCCAATATAAACTCAAAAAACAGCTGACATTTAAAAGTAAGACTGGTGACTGGAAATAAATAAACTGATTTACAAAGAACTTAGCATTGAGCCCCGAAAGCCAGGCTCTTCCGCAATACAGATAATTCTAAGTGCTCTGCATTTTCCAGTTTAGAAATACGATGGCTAAAAAAAAAGTAAGCATGAGAAGCACTTGTTTGCCATCAAATTTAATCTATTTTCAGATGTTCCAGAGGTAAAGGCCCAAAATTGATAATTGCATTTAAAGTGACAGTTGGTGAAAGGTGCCCACAAACTTATTGCTGCATAAATGCAGGCAGAGGACAGTGAGTGACAGCATGTGTGTATGTGTCTGTGTGTGTGTGTGTGTGTGGGGGGGGGGGTGTGTTTGTATGAGTGTGTGGGGGAGTCTTTGCCTGTGGGGTGATTAACAGGAGACAGAGATAATGGTGAAATGAATATGTCTCCTGCATGGTTTCCACCGCGTGGCTCTCCGACGGTGTCTGTTGTTTTCCTTCTGAGGCTGACAGGAAAAAGATGGTGTGGGGGGGGGGGGGGGCAAGCTGAGAAGAGGGACGGAAGCCGGGGTCAGCGGATCGGCGCAGCAAGGATACTCCACCGAGATCCTGCCAATTAAAGTAAGGGCACCTTGCCAAGTAGAAGCTGTTCGGAATGTTGTCATGTAAATACAGACAACGTTCAAGTCGGAATCTAGGTAACGGGACTCGGAATGAGGCTCTAATTGGCTGAATGTCCTTTTGTAAGCTCTTCCCGAATATCTGAACTCCCGTTTTCCCATGCAAATCGCTCCCAGAGAGCCGCACTCGACTTCCCCGTGATTGCATCACGGATTCCGCTTAAATATGCGCCGTGGGACGCTACCCCCAGCCATCTCACCCGCTGATTGAGTCGCGGTGGGTTTTCAGTTAACATTAAACCCTTCGGTGGAGCGAGCTTTTTACCGAAGAACAAACACCTCAAGGCAAGGAACTGGTGCACAGACACAAACACAGACGTGCTGCTTTTGCTTCCCTCGCCAAGAAACAACGTTGCACGTTTGCGAACACCTGATAACCGCTTCAGAACCGTGTGCCATCGATGTCATGTGACTCCCCCGGCGAACCCTATCGATAATAGATGCTAAAATGTGTGGAAGTTATTCTAAGCTGTGTTTCCATTGACAAGTAACAAACATTTAGGCAAAAGGTTGTTTTTTAATTTTCCGAACTCATACCAGTAAAGCTATCAGGCTGACGCAGACTGGCATAAAGCTATGATCACCTTAAAACTGTCTGTGCTACTCAGTGTATCCAGTATTCTTAGCAGTCAGGGGCAGTCAAGACAAAGGACCAAACATGTTAGTGTGGTACCTCTGGATTTCTATGAAGCGCTTTTTGCATGGTTTAGCTGCACACTTTTAGAGTAACTCCCAGATCAGATGATTTCAAGGCCAATGGAGCCTTTTACTCCTGGCCCTGGAGGTGAGTGATTGAACACTGGACACCCCAGAGCCACTTGGTCAGCCACACCTGGGACGACAGCTGGTTAAAAGGCCCCTGCTGGCCAGAAATCAGAGCTTTCAGCCCGTTAATATGTCACATGCCATATGTGTGTCTTGTGGATCCGCTTGTCAACAACTGCCTGTGCGTAACTTAAAATGAAACAATGGTGGTAAAATGTAGCCTACTAGCATGCAAATAGAACTGCTAGCTGGTTATGGAGAGATTAGTCAGATGTGGGTTGAATTGCAAAGCACTGTCAATTGACCAATCACTGACCAGTTTACCCTAACAGGAACCAATAAAATAAGTAATACAACAGGGATCAAACCGATTAATGAATACCAGCCCACAGATTCCCACAGAGGCCCATCTCTCACATCGCACAACTTTCATGGCTCAAAGTTCTCATTAAACTATTAGCAGATACTGAGATTCAGCTTCTGATGCTGATCAGCTTCTATAAAGATCTGACTGTGCCATGGATCCATACCGATTGAAAGACATTGATTCAGCTGTACTGGGAACCTCTGAAGGCATGAAGGCCTGCTACTCAGAGGGACTGGGATGAAGATTTCTGGTTCTCACCTTTCAATACCAAGCACAGGCACTATTCCCACGAGAAGCAGGGCGAAGGCATCTCTTTCACAAAGTCCTCTTTCTAGATGTTCATTTCAGAAGTGCAAAGGAAGGCGGTTGGTTGGGAAAAGCTTCCCTGGCATGCGAGAAACATCTGCTTTTATATTCATAGGCTGAAGAAGGGATGTGTAGGAGGATAGAACTCCTATGTTTTGATAAATTTCATTATTTCCCGGCGTTGTGCAGAAAATCAGATCAGCGGCCATAAATGCCGGCAAGGCAGAAGTAACGGAAATGCTACAAGGACCTTGTGCTGCTCTCGATGTGACCGATAGCGCCGCTAATGGTAGGCACAGGTGGCATGTTGCTGAAAGGCTATTATTATCTGGACAAACAAATAATCGTGGATAATAAAGGAGACTCGGTCCTCCGTCCCAAAGGCAATGAGCAAATTTCCCAGCACAAGATGTGAGGTTCGCAAGTTAACCGTGTGCCTGACGTGGCCTAGTGACACACGCCACAGGCCCAGAGCCTGTAACAGAAAGGTGGGCGCTTGACTGGAACGCGGAGGCATAGGTGGAAACATGCAATTACTAGTACATGGAAGCTTATGGAAACAAACACACAATTACAGCAAGCAATTATACCCACTTACAAAAAACAGGCACAGATGACAAATAAATTTTCCTGGGCACAATTCACTATTATTATTATTATTATTATTATTATTATTATTATTATTTGTTGTTTGTTTGTCTGTTTATTGTTTTTTTTTCCCTTAGAATGGGACTTGTACTGCCAAACCGGGGGGTGAAACAGCCATGTATTTTAATACACTTTTGCGAGTTTAAACAAACTTATGGGGCAGAAATCATATGGTCTCCCACCAGTAAAATATGCCAGAGTTATTACCATGGCTGCAAAGGCAGATAGCGAACTCCGTGATTGCTCCTTCACATGGTGTTCATTGCCATCGCTTTGGTCTGATGCCGGAAAATTTGAGCTAAAGGCCATTAACTTTATATAGGCAGGATCTTCCATCAAGGGGCAGCTATAGGTACAAAATGGGACATACAGCAGATAGGGAGTGGTGATGAGGAAGGGATATCAAAATACAAAGGAAGAGCCAAAGTCACAACACTTAATTCCAGTCCAGCTGCCTCTTTATGAAGAGCATGAGGCATTAATGCATAATATGGCACATGATGGAGAAGCGAAGGTAATGATACCCGTGCAACCTGTAATTAGCTGGAATTACCCAGAATGCAAAGGCGAGCAATAGCATTTACTCAGCTAATGTGGGTTTGACTACTTGTCTATTTACATAAGTTTCAAGAAGAGCAGATCAACCTCTTAGTAGCTAGAGCGTCACGGTAGAGCTCCGGCAAAGAGCTTTGATATCGATTATCCTGCTGCGTCTCCTTGCCGAGCATCACCGACAAGTCAGCGCACTCTGTCACGTCCAAGTTGGCCTTGCCTGACCCTCATCTGCAGATCTCGTGTAGCAGAAAGAGGGAGAGCAGGGCAATGGATTAATGAGACGTGAACTTCGGGGGTGTAAAGCGAGGAGGAGAAAATACGACCCCCTGCTCTAGAAGCAGTGAGAAGCCCGGGGAGTTGGGGGGGGCTGACTCAGGCCTTTTTGATGTTGATACAGTGATGAGCATGGAGACTGCACACCCTCACGCATCAAAGCAAGAGTGCAAGATGCACTTCGACGACTCACACTGACTAATGAGGAAAAACAAGGGAAGTTGCATAATCGGAGGAACCAAACTCATATCCGTCTTCAAGAAAAACAACCCTTATCTCTTCTTTCTCTTTCCCTTAAGGGGCACATTTTATCGATGTAGATACATGATTCAGCAGGTGCCTCAGAGGAGCAACCTAAAAGGAGTCATTTTTGGAGGCACCCATGACGTATGGCATCTCCCCAATGGCATCACCTAGGCTAAGACTGGCATACAGTTTGCATGGAAGGGCAGGACTTTTGAAGTTTGGAGACAATGGTGTCCCACACAACATTGCAGAACAGTGCCTCTGTTCTGGAAACTGGCAATGCTTTGTAAAAGCGTACTGATTTCATTGCCTCAAACACCTAGACTGATGGAATTCTGGGACAGAATGCTGGCGATAGGATTCCTATACACGCAATATGTCAATATGGGGTTACTAATGCAACACAGGGACACGCTCAATTATAAAATTAGTCATGGTCATTTGAGACACACGGGCACAGTCATATCATAAAAGCTGTTAGCGTTGCCCGACCGTGTGCTTACAAGGGCTCTGAAGACCTTGTCGCTCACATGATCCCTATTCTCAGTTGGGCTACACCGATACAGCAGGTCTTGCCTGTTCCACTCCTTGCGTCTCGTGTACAGTTTAATACCCCAAAAAGACTGTGTGAGCACCGCACTCCCCACCACCCCCACTCACACCAACATCTCCTCGTGAGCCTGCCTCAGATGCCGAGGCAGGGGGAGGGAGGGAGGGAGTTTGATGTTCTGTTTGCAGCCATTTGTCACGCGCCGCTAACAGAGACCAGCAGTCCTCTGCACACAGATCAATACTCCCCTAACCCAGACCTAATCTAGAGAGAGTTTCCTCAATTCCGCCTCCCATTCCCTCTCGGCTCCCCGCCACTTGCCTCCGCTTTTATTTCCCCCCTTGCCTCTTTTCCAGCGATCATTTAGACGCCGGCGCTGTGGCCATTTTTCATCCTCCGGTCGGAATCGGTGACAAAGAGGGGAACGATGTTCCCTGACATGCAGGATGATGGATATGATATGGTGTGGGGGGCGAGGGGCGTCTGCGTGCCAGCACCGGGAGATAGATTAGCTGCCTAATCGCCCACCTGACATTGCAGATTCTCTCCCCCCTGCAGCCCCAGCCTTCCCCTGCTTGCAGCTCCTTTTGCTTGTTCGTTCTACCAGCCCATTGCAGAAATTACAGGCGGGATGGAGAAGCGTATCCTGGACCGGAACTGGACCAAACACTTCTGCCCATAGCTTTGCATGCAATTTAAAAATTTTAATGATTATACTACATTATATATTTAACTATGAACCTTAACCCCTACCCAGCCTGAACCCTAACCATAAGTAACCTAACAAAATATGAGACTTTGGCATTTTTTTATTGCATTCACAGCTCTTTGTGGGGATCTGAAAAATGGTCCCCACAACTGCAAAATAACAGGTTTTTATAACATTGTGGGGAATATTTGGTCTCCACAATGTAATATAAACACACACACGCACACACACACACACACACACTTTGTAAAACAGTAATGTGTATGTTTGAAATTGTCAAACATATATGTATGTGAAATAAGAGCATATCTGTGTGTCTTCAAATGTGTTAACAGGGGCCCTTGGAGGTGGTGAGTCAAGGGACCCAGCACTTTATTCCACTGGGGCCCAACTCATCAAAATCTACTGAGGGGGCCCCCACCCCTCCGTTCAGAAAAATCTATAAGCCACCTCCCCCTTCTGCCTGCATTTCTTGAGATAGAAAGTGCCAAACTAAGCAGAGGGGCCAAGGCAACATTTTAGTCAGGGGGCCCAGAATTTCTACCTATGGTCCAGGTATTTTACACCTACATATATATGTACATGTATGTATAGAATATATACCCAATAAATAATTTTTTCAAAGGCTTTGTCTAACTGGGACGCAAACAGCTGCCATGTGAGAGTGTGTCAAAGGCTTTTCCCTGACAGATAACCAAGCTCTCCAGTTCTCCCACTCTCTTCCCCTGGAAAGTCTCTCTGACTGACTTGCCAGTGTGACAAAGGGCTCGTTTTTCACCGCAGTCTCACAAAAGCCTGTGTCACTATGGAAAGACAAAGCGCGTTAGTGTCTGGAGTGTTTGTGTCCGCGGAGAGCAGCAAGACAGAACTGTTTACGGCGAGAGAGTGGCTCTGGTTACGTCCTTGCTTGCACAAAAGCGCCTTTCTTTCACAATCCCGCAGAACAACATGAATCGATTCTGCTTCTCGATCTGCTCCTACCTCATGCTCTGAAGAATTTCGGACGGGCTATGCTTGAGAGATTAAGTCAGCAGTGTTTGAGTGACCTATCGGGCTGTGCATAGCATCTATTAAATTCCTTACACACCTTCCGGCCATGTTCCCGGTCAAAACAAAATAAAAATTCACACACTGCTGTCATTTTAATGGCACCTCTCTCACTTCACATCCACGGACAAAAAAGCACAAAAGATACATCACATGTGAACAAATTAGAAATTTAAACAGCAAATTATTTAGAGAACTTAAAGGCGATGATAAAAGGATTAGATGAGCGACAGCATCGTCCCCGCCAATACGACTTAGGGTAAAAGCTGCATGTGACGACTCTCAATCTCAAAATTGCACTTTGAGAGCTTCTAAACGATCCAATTTCTGTCACAATATCTCTCTAGAGGTTTGAATACTATCATATTTGAAAGAGAATTGCCTTTCTCTCCCTGTTTAAAGTTTTCATGTAACTGGCCACCCGGAGGATTCTACCAGACAGAAAACTGTGGCTGTTACCTTGCAGCTTTCACAATAATAATCTCCACTGGCTGGCAGAGCAGCAGTGAAATGACAACCTTCACCACGTAAATCTTTTAAAAAAATTAGAAATGACAGAACCCCAATAATATCTGTTCATAGCAATGTTTTTTTTGTACTATACTGCTGGTTGATGCTCAGTGTAGGGGAAGTTACTCAGAAAAGTAACCCATGGACAGTCCAGGTCCAGGAAGTACAAATCCAAACAAAGGTTTTATTTCAACCAACCAGTTCAAAATCTTGGTCTGTATTTGTACTTTCTGGACCTGAACTTTCCATGGGTTACTTTTCTGAGTAACCTTCCCAGCAATGTTGATGCTGGCCATTCTTCATTGCAGGCTTCCCTGAATTAATAAAGATTTTAATCTCTGCCTTATCCAACATCATGCATTAAATGTCAGATTGCATTCATGAATGTTACATTTTCATTTGTTGCTTGCTGTTATCAAGAGAGACTGGATTCTGGGGGTGTCAAGCTGAGGAATCCACCCCCACCACCTCTGTGTCCCTGATTATGATGTCATAATGGCAGGGTCAACAGCCTTGTCCTCACAGCCGAGCACCATGCCTCCAGCTGCATCCGAGCACTGGTCAAAGGTGATGCTCCGGTGATGGTATCAGAGAGCTCCTCTCAAAGCGAGCTGCATGGTCACAAACACTTGTGTCAGCTAAAGTGAAGCCGTCAGTGGGAGTCGTAATACACAGCTACCAGACATATTCATTTTAACTGGTTTAGTCAAATTACTCTGGAATCAGTTCCCGCTAGGCTTAAATGAAAAAAAAAAAAAAGGAAGAAGAGATCTAGGGTACAGAAGGGGTGTTTCTCAATAACAAGGACGCAAAGATCGTACTTGTGGTCTTGGCAAGAGCCGTCTCGCTAACTTGCCTCCCAAGAATGAACTTGGGATGCAATGAATCATGGGATTGTTCTCCTTTGGCGAGGATGCATCCTTTATGTTTGGGGCTGGGCAAGAACGACATTGGGGGATCTTTATTGTCCTGTGTGCTTCTCAATATTGGAACTGGCCTTCAGCAATGGAAGATGACATAAAATGGGTACGCGAGAACACAAGAACGGTCAAGTACAGTATGCATGTCGAGAAACAACGAAGGAGGTTGCTGATGTTCTGACCTGGATTGACCCTAATTGCTTCACCGTTAGATGCAAGGTGGTGCTAAACTCGAATCGCTCTAGAATACTGGTGAAGTTATACGGTTGTTTGCCTAAATAACCTAATAACCTAGCCTTCATTTCCTGGTGTTTATATGCTATGACTCCAAGTCCAGCCCATTAATCCCAGAACCTGTGAAGAAAAGCGACAAAAAAATCTGTGCGCCACCGGATGAATCAGATTTATTCTATTTCGCTGGATGTCATTGTTAACACCCTCCTCCCAACATTTTGGTTCTGAATCCTTGGCCATCAGGGAGTAATGAAGGGATGTAATTCTGTGCCATAAAATATAAGCCAAGTTGTCATTCTGCATAAAGAAGGAGTCTGTGAGAATAGGATGGAATCGCGAGGAAGGGAAAGGAGAAATGTTTACATTAGAGCTGCATTCCTGGCCAAAATGCTATTTCGTTTTGAAGGCAGGGTAATAGAAAAGCAGGCAAAACGCAAGACACGACTTACAAGAAAAAATAATGACTGAAGTTCTGCATGTGCCGCAAAAAAGCACCGGAATACGACAGTAAAGATCTCTGTTAAATAGAACAAAAACAAGTTAAAATATGACTTAAAAAATAAAAAAGATAAAACATTATTAATTATAAGGTTATAAGAGCTAAGGTGATGCTTTTTGAATATTGTTCATACACGTGATTCGAGTTTGCATGTCGGTAAATTCGAAACTGTGAACATTTGAAAATATCTGTTAATAAAATATTTCCTTTTATTTTACAGTGTATGCACTACCTTTAGGTTTACTGCTGACAGTACATTTACCTGTTCATCCGTCATACAGTCATCCTGGGCAAGGGGGGGGGGTTACTTAATACTGAAACCAACAAACTAAACTTGACTAAAAACTAAACCTGTCTGTCCATCCATCCATTAATCAATCCATTGATCCATCCATCTATCCAAAACATACACATACGCTCCATCCATTCACCCGTATACCTGTATACCTGTATACCTGTATACCTGCGGGGGGGGGGGGGATTATACTTAATACTGAGGCAAACAAATAAAATCTGCCTAATAACTAAACCCATCCATCCATCCCAAACATACATACGCTCCATTCATCCACACATCCATCACATACACATATGCTCTATCCATTCATCCATTTTCGATACCTGCTTGTCCAATGCAGGGACACGGTGGTCCAGAGCCTATCCCAGAAAGTATGGGAACAAGGCAGAGAAAAATCATAAAAGCAGAATTTAGAAATATTTAAACTGAAATGATGTTGCCGCATACATTTTCATTGCTATCAAAATGGTTGCATTATGCTTGGTTAGTGTTAAACTGAGTATGTCGACAATGAACGACACAGTCAGGTTGTGATGGCCACTTTTATTTCGATCTTCAAAAAAAGCTGATGTCACGCAATCCGAAAACTACCATGTTTTCAACACATTTCTTGAATTTTTGAATATTCCTTCCCATTTGTTGCATTACATTGAGGCGCAACAAATCAGTCACAGGTGCATTGTGGGTAATCCACCAAATAATGCACCTAAACACGGACGGAAGCAGCGGACTGAGCTGGGAAGCATTATAAAACCACATCTCCTCTCCGGCTCCCCTCTGTGGCGCAGCAGGGGACAGACCTGTGGCAGTGACGTCATCCTCCTGTCTCACCCCACAGGCCAGTGTGCAGGAGATGAGTGTTAGGCAGATGGAACGCTTCATACAAAACCAGTCATTCAATCATGGATTTAATTACACATAATTTAATTATCAATAATTAAAGTGCATGTGATTAAGCAAATAAAAGCTAAAAAATAGATACTACATTACCTAAACTACACAAGGGACTATTTCAGTCATGTATCTCTCTAACAAAGACTCACACACCCCTCCTACAGAAAGATTCTCCACTGCCTCAGCTGACCTACTGTCCGCCACAATCTAGGCACCGCGCCAACCGTAAAAACCACGCCGGGGATATTATGTGGGCCATGCTTGAATTTGGATGCATCTCTTGGGCATACACATGCTTTTGATTAATTTCACTTCACGAGCATCTCCGGCAGCATCCTCTCAAGATCATCAGCTGTGTATGCCGAAAAGGTAAAGCCCAGACTTCCGAATCAGGCGTCTGAAATTCAATTTGTAACTGAAATCCGTGAAGGAAAAACCTGCTAAATGCAAATGCTATGATGCTGCGTCCTGTTCTGGATAACAGCACCAGACACAGAAGCACATTGTAGAATGTAGCGGTAAACAAAAGATGCCAAAAAGGTTCGCAGCTGTACTCTTTGGTGTCTGTCTCATCCAGAGAAAACTGTCATTTATGTGTAATCTAAAGGGAGAGACTATTTTTAGCTGGCAAAATATTTCAATTGTCTCTGTAGCAGGTGATTACCGACCTGTGGATAAGAAATGACTACATATGGAAGAGAAGCAGGCAAACAGAGACAGGGAGTGACTCAAAGCCTTTTTTCACCTTGCCCTCTCTGTGTCTCTCTATAGTTTTAAATAATAATAATGATAAAAAGAACAAAAAAGCATATATGTTTCTTTTTTGTCATGGGTGTTTTCGTGCACTGCACTTGTCATTGGGCAGCCACAAAGATGTAGCCTGGAGGAGCTTTATAGCAAGCATGCATGCACACATGGACATACACACATACACATACACACGCAAGCATGCATGCATGCACACATGGACATACACACATACACATACACACGCAAGCATGCATGCACACATGGACATACACACACACACATACACACGCAAGCATGCATGCACACA
>JAODKF010000040.1:13214832-13225850 GCA_026779585.1 Mormyrus proboscirostris
CGGACCTGGTGGAAGTGCTGACGCCAGCGATCGGCTGGATGAAGGAGCCGAGAGTTGCTATGACGGTGATGAAGACGTTTCAAGGACACATCTGTGTGCCACGAGGGGATTGTGCACTCCTCCAGGGTACTTCCTCTGTATTTTTTCTAACTTGAACTTCAAACTGTCTAATTATTTCTGACTCACGCAGGTGACTGTGAGAGACACACAGAGGGCTTCTGAGACACCCAGCGCTCTCCCGCGAAACCAGCTGAAAGAACAAACATGGGACCTAAGGAATTAAATTAGATTTTTGTTCCTATTCTGTACCTCCTATCCCCTTAGCATGCCCGGTGTGTCTTTCTGCTAATTCTTCAGAGGCATCACTTTTATGCATGGCAGGACGTCTGCAAGCTTGCTGAAATCACCTTCTTAACAGGGATAACGGGGTGATGCTATGTGATGGCTTTCGGAGCCACGGTCCTACTTTCTTGTTAGCCTTCTGTTTTCTAGTGATTCTTCTGCACTATCCAGTCAGACTGTTGGCTCTATGCAAAGCCAGTAAGATAACTCCAAGGTCATGATGTACCATGATATTCCAAAAGTTTCTGGCGCATGCTAAGGCCATCAGTAAAGGGAATGACAAGTACCCTTATAAGACTTTAACCTTTATACCTACTGGTGTTTTTTCAGGCCTCAAACGGTTTGTTTCATTAGTTAGTAGAGAAAATGTGCTATTAGAGCAGCCTGCTGTGTTATGCCAGGATATGTAGTCGTGTGCCTGAGCAGGGACACACCTGAAGAGATTATGCTGCCCTCAGTCCTCCTACATAATTAATACTTTCTTGTGCAAATCAGCATCATGGATCAAGAAAAGATTAGTATGAAACATAGTTGCTTGTTTCACAGGTATAAACTGTAGGTCACAGATTATGCGATAAATCCATCTTCTAACCTTGTTTCCAACTGTTGCAATACATAGAATTAATAATGCTAGCTGAAGCGAGGTAGAAACAAAATTATTACACTAAGATCTTGCTCTGATCTTCAGGCAAGCTCACAATATTCAGTGAGTTTCACACATTATGGTGAAACTCCTGCAGGGACCTCTCATATTGGTTTATTCTCGCTTGGTGTTTAACATAAAACTTGCAAGTCAGTCATCACCTCCTGCTTTAATGCTTTTATCATTTCCTTAATAACATTAATTTTAGTTTTGCTGTATTCTGAACCAAATAAAGCAAAAATATACAGATTTGGATTTTTTAAAATATGGTTAAATATGGTATGATTTGGTTTTATTTTGGACTTGTTTACACTATAACATTGCAAGAAGAATCATGCACGTATTTCCTGTAAAGGTCATTCTTGAAAAAGAAATTTTCTTGTAAACAGTATTTCTTTTAAATGTATATTGTATTCTCTCTACGTAATATATAACACCATGCATCTATAATATCTGTGTTATTCTTCAAACAAATATATGTCCCAGTGCCACTATAGCTAGTCTTCATTTTAATATTACCTGCATACAGTGACACTCAGGGAGTCTGGGGCCGAGAAATTTAATTTTTTTAGGAGACTGGCAATGAGATATATAAGGATATATGATTCTTTTACCAAACGTATTAAACGTCTTACATTTATGTATACCTCACTACCATTATTGTTATTATTAGGCACTTATGATTGACCCTACATTAAACAAAATACATTACATTAATAGAAAGATTCTAAAGTTAACTCCCCAACTTCTGTTCAAGATCAGTAGCCCAGATGAATGAAACATTTAAATTGATTAAAAATCACTTGTCTTTTACCTACTGCATTTCACAAGAAACATCAAACATCATCATGAATTTCCAATTTTCCAAGACGATAAACTCACACAAACTGGCAGAGAAGCAGAGAATAGGAGGCCTGAATAAGATCTTCCACGTAGACATTTCCCCTGTGTTGTTTTGGGGTAATAGTTATCCAGGCTGTTTGCCTGCTCCTGTTACAGCTGGCTGCGCCCCTGGCCAACAAGTCAGAGTCTGAGCTGTGGTGTTCGCACAATGAGGCGCTTGTGAGATGTGCGCCATAAGTTCGTTTTGGCCCTCAGCCTAAAAACCCAAAAAGGTCCACGGACCATCTCACCTCAGGGCAGCGGTTGAGCGGCCAGAAAGAACAGAGGCCCGCAAAGCCATTCCTTGGTTTACATTTGAACGTCCTCTGGAGACACGCAGGCGATGGTGTGTTTACGCTTGTGTGCCTATGAGACTGAGGGCTGGGGTGGAGTGTTTAACAGGTGGGGGTGCTTAGGAGCCGGTGAGGCAGCTGGTTGCAAAAGAACCATGTCTGGGACAGAGAGGAAGAGATGAGGCAGGTGGCCGACACAAAAATCACGAGCGACTCTTTGAAATCATGCTCAGAGTAACATTATCACTGTCATAACCTCACATACTATACTGCAGTTGTTGACTGAGGGATGATGGATAAAATTTGTGGAATGGTGCAGGAGGGGGGTCGGTTACACAGTCTGAACTTCAGTCCATACACACACACACACACACGCATGCACGCACACACACGCACGCATGCATACACGCACACACACACACACACACGCACACACACACATATATATATGGTGAGGATGAACATTTTTTAATAAGCTTGTGCATTAAAATGCCTCTGACCTGGCTGCATTTAGAAAAAGAAATATATGTTCTGCAAAAAAGGAGCAACGACAAGGAAGGGTCTAAGGTGTGGGGTTATTACAGAGAGAAGGGAAATGGAGAGGTAAGCTAAGGTGATCCGTACGTGGTGGTGGGGGGGGGGGGGGTCCTGCTGGAGAGAGTCTCAAAGGAACAGGAGCCTCAGCAGCAAGACGAGGAAATGAAAGGAGAGGGTTGAGGAGTCCCTCTGCTCTCCTGGGAGTCCCACTGAAACGGTGACAGCGGCAGACTTCCAGCTGACAGACGGCTTTGAACCCGCATCCCGGGGCTGGAGTAACGTGCCGCGTGACCATCTTCATCACGCTCTCGCTGCCAATCCCATAACCGCTCGCAAACCTTTACCTAATGCCACATGCTACAGCACACGGGTGCCAATCAAGTGATTACTGCCTTGATTTCCGGCCCTCAATTCTTGTTTTTTCCTTTTTCCCCCTTTTCTTGTTGTTATTCTCCATTTGTTATTTTAATCTCACAGCACTAAGGCTTTCGACGAGAACTGCAGAAACAAACCGGTCCTTTAAATTCTTGAAGGGGCTGTGATTGGAGACACATGTTTGATCGTTTCAAACAAATACAATGGACAATAGGGGAAGGAGAGTCTGTTTTATTTGCAGCCAAGTGTTTAAGCAAGCATAAATGTGAAATTCATTTTAGATCTCGGGAAATTCTTCTCTTTTACTTCAGCATGGGGACCAGGCTAGATGAGGTTTCTGGGGAATTGTTTGAGTATGCTGCTCCAGACATGCATTACGGTGCAAAAGTCTTAGGCAGCCAAAGAAAATAATGTTTAAATGATCTTCAATAATGTAAGATTACTATATTATGTCTAGCAAAGTGTGCTAGCTTAACCATTTCGAAACCTCTCCTATAGTCACCCTAATATCTGCAGCATCCATTCAATACAACAAAATATTTTTGGATTCAATGATTAGCACACCATGTTTGGTCAATCAATATCTCATTGAGTTATTTAACAATTTTAATTAATTCATTCATTCATTAAATGAGCTGGTGATGAAATTTACTAAAGGAGCCCCTGAGGAAAGGTTCTGGAACCAAATAGTGTTCATTAAACTATTCATTCTTGTTAGTTTCTGTTGTTAATGTTAATCTGCATACGTTCTAATTTTATATTGTTTTTTTTTCTGAGCAATTATATAGCCTTAAACATTTAATTTGACTTTCACACAGTTTGCACCTGGACACTAAAGTGAGGCATAGTCCTTGATCCCACCACCGGTTTAAGAGTCGGGACAAAGCAGAAGTGCTGCCATTAACAAACGACCACACGTTGCAAAAAAACTGCACCCATCAGCACAGCAGTGAGGTATCGATCTAGAGCTGTCACCATGTTTGAATATTTTGCTACGCGTTAATCACACCGACCGCGCTGTGAATGAAGGCCTTAGGTGGAGGAGCCCTTTGATCATCCCCTTAGAATCTCCGTCTTCTCCAAAGCGTGTCAGAGGAGTCCCTCTTCGGGGTTGGGGCCGCTAATCCCCCCCCCACCGCCACCATGCTCAGTATGGATGGTACATCACTCTTACTTCAGAGCGTGGCAGTGGGCCAAAGAGGCCACATGATGATGGTTTCAAAGACACACCTGTCGGAGAACGTCTCCCCTTCTTCCTCTGGGTCGTCAAACTGTGGCAAGCACAGCCTCCAGAAATCGTCAGAACCTTTTGCCTGTGTGAGAGATCACAAAACGAAAGTGTATCAACGTGGGGTAGTAGTGTTACAAAATTACCGGTATATCTCACAAGACCAGAGAAGTAAAAGTAAGCATTTTGGAGCATACAACGATTATGGGGGGAATTATATCTTATTTACATTATCCTGAAAGGACAAATTAGAATGCACCGCTGCTTGTGTCTCTCTGCACCGTATCAGTGGATAATAAATTTGCAGGCTCGTGCTCTCAGCTGGCATTATTGCCTTTGATGTTTGCGTGCAGCACGAGACTTCCTTCTGCAAGCCGTATGAACGGAGCGCGCGCGGTTTCTCGATTGGGGAAGCTTGGAAATCGGGGGGGGGGTCTGTCTTTCCTGTGAAAAATAAAGGCCGGCGGTTGACGTGAAGAATGGTGACACTGTCCCTCACTGCGATTAAATGCTACCGGGAAAAAATAACGACAGCTCACGGAAATGACAGGCGACAGGTCTTCAAACATAATATTGTTTTAATTTAGGCAAGTAAATGTGATTATGAAATATACTTTTATTATATTATTATATATTTTACATCCTAGCTGTAGGTTTTAACAGAGTCCGGATCGGCAGTGATGGGGTATAGCAATGAGGCTAATGCTAACGGTGAGTTTGAGTGTACGAGAACTCAGCAGAAGGAAGGAAGATCGTTATAAACTTCTAACGGCCTCTTTCAACAGAGATTAACATCAACTCCCGAGCATTTCCCACCTCAATTCCACTGCATTCAATGAGGCGGGGAAGCATTGAACTCCGGCATCTTTCCCTTGTTTCCCTCTACGAAGAGGCGCGAGAAACCAATCCTGCGTCACGTGCGAACCTCGAGATTCCCCGCTATATCAGATGATTTACGCGCACTGTGAGGCAATATGCAGATTTCATCAAACCGAGACGGCTTGCTCATAGCCACAATTATGAATTAAGAATAAATATATACTTTATTTAATTTTGTATAGTATAGTCTATTTGAATTCGAATATATATTTACACTGGTTAGTAAATTCTGGCTAATAGTTAGATGGGGGGATGCATCTCTTTAAAGACAATAATATTGTTATTGCTAATAAAAATAATAATCAATCGATCCGTCCACCCACCCATTTTCCATAACACTTATCTAGCAGAGGGTCACAGTAAATAATAATAATAAGTTTAAATATGCAGGAATGAATTCTTGCAGTGAGATATGTTATGAACATTGACCTTGAAACTGAAAATGACACAGTATATTAGTGAGCAAACTGCACTGAACTTTTCCAGTGCCCCATTTATAAATATAAAATGAAGGTTTCGGAAAGGTGATTTTATAAGGAAGTGAGCTTCACTTCATTCTTGATGGTGCCCAGTATCTTGATGAATTGCATCAATATTTTAGACGCATTGAATTATAATCAGGCTTCAGCAAAAACAAACACACAGCATATTATCCAAATTTTTAAACATGTGTTACATGATTCCAAATTAACTGCCATACAAATTAACATATTTGGAAAGCTGATGTTTCTCATTTAGTTCCATTCAGAACAAATATTTGCTATTGTAGTGCAGAACATTTATTCATTAATTTCCATAACTAGTTGGACAATGGCAGCCCATCACAGACCATGTAGTCACATATACTCACAAATTATGATCAAATTAGGCTGTGCTTGACACATCTGCATGCTCAGAGACTGTAGTAGGAGAGCTGCCAGAACACAGAGCACAAGGTGAGGCCATTTATCCGACACCCCTGGAGCATTTTGGGGAGGGGGGGGGGGGGTCTTGGACTTTGACTACTGTGTAGAGACCAGGGCTTGAACTGGTGATCTTGTGGAAGCACTGAGCCACACAACATTCCCAGGTAACCCGCCCCCACACACACACACACACACACACACACACACACACACACACACACACACACTCAACAGGGGCACCATCCATATGCACCCATTTCTTATTCACTTAACGT
The DNA here is from genome assembly GCA_026779585.1 of Mormyrus proboscirostris. Taxonomy (NCBI): domain Eukaryota; kingdom Metazoa; phylum Chordata; class Actinopteri; order Osteoglossiformes; family Mormyridae; genus Mormyrus; species Mormyrus proboscirostris. The sequence goes on from JAODKF010000040.1 coordinate 13,221,192, forward strand.
CGGTTACCTATGTAGTTCAGAAGAGTCTGTAAAAAAAAAAAAACACATGAAATTGACCTACTGGAGTCCATGCACCTTATACAAAGAATAAATGTGAGTTTACCCATCTTTGAGTGCCATTCGACTTCATCCAGATGCATTTTTCTACTACGGTATTACATTATCTCCTCATTGTCCTCCAATCACTGGGGACCACACCGCTGTTCTCAACCATATGGAGCCACAATACTTTAGGAAGTCACCAGAGAGAAGTGTAATCATGCTCTCATTAAGGAATGCATTTTTAAAGATGTTCCACATATACTCATTCAAACACACTTTCTCTGACAGCTTATTTTACGAAGGCCCTGAAGGAGCCTAGACTTGTTTGCACGTGTGGAATTTCTACTCACTCGTCATACCTGTTGGCGGAAGGCTTGCCATTTAGTTCTATGAGCTATTGGTCTGCAGGAAGAGTATTTAAGGGTTACGTAATTAATGAGACATTGACAGGTCACCTCTTCAGGGATCACGCAGGTATTCTTGGGGAAAAAATAGTGAAGTCACATAATTAATTTCAGTGGATAACACTAAATGGATCGTTTTGTTCCTATAATCATTCCAGAAGCAATTCAAGTGAAGCTATACAAAACACTTTAGTTTTTGTGGATAATATTTAATCAAATTCATTAACAGGTTTAATAAAGTCTTATTTGGCCCAGTGGCCAAGTGGGTAACGCTGTTGCATTGGGGGTCTGAGTTCCAGTAACGCTGCGCATGTGCAGCTCAGCTGTTCTCTCCATGTTATTCCGGTTTTCTCTGGCTTCCTCCCCCTCCCCCCAGTCCAAAGACATGCAGTTATGCTTATTGGTGTCTTTAAACTGTATGTGGACCATGCGCTGTTGTGGGCTTGCAGTGTGCAGGAATATGTGGTTATGGGGAAAGAAGAGTTTACACATTCACGGAAATGTTCAACCTATAAGAATCATAGTTTCCCTTTAAAATCACTGACTGATGCTGGTTAAGCTTTGCAGCTCAGATGGAAAGTCATGGATAATCCATTCTGTATTTACCTCACCTTCCAATTACAGACACCTACTAGTGCAGTGGAGCAAAAGACTAAAGGATGGGCAATTCATTCTGGCTTTACTCTCAGAAGATTATATATCTAGTTGTAGAAACATAGCCATAGCAATAGCAATATATAGAACTGCCTTAGCAATATTATTACATGACACTGTCTTACGTTGGTTACCCTACATGAAAGAGAGCAACAGCCAATCCACAAGATGCAAAAAGACAGCTGGAATACGACGCAGCTACCAAGAGATCAGCTTGTGTTCATGAGTGACTAATGTAGAATCGCACAACATCAAGGCAGATAATGTGAAGGTGTCACAGAAGGGAAAACGGGAAAACACTTTCTGACTTCCTGCCCAGAAGGTGATGATAAGCTGAAGACTCACATCTGGCTCAAAGGTTTTGTTCATTCCCACAATTCTGTGTGCACAAAAAAAAGAAACAAAAACAGTGGACCTAGATCACAAACTTGTTCCTGCTTACTGGACATCAGAATTTACCAGTACCTCGACCAATAAAGACAGTTTTCCTTCGTGAAAAGTTGGATGTTCCATGTTAGACAGTCTTGCACAACTGTTTTCTTGTTCTATTTGTATTTATCATTGTTGTTATGTACTGTTGCATATTCCTTTTTATTATTATTAATTCCCATTCAAAGTATTTATTGTTTGACCATTTTTTGTTCTAGCTGTTTGGTGCTCTTAAGATTTACAGTTTTGCTTCATGTGTGTGAAATGACAATAAAGTGAGTTGGCTTGACTGGAGTTCAGGCTCCACCTGTGTGACATGTCACCAGCCTCACATAGCGGCCCTTATTAAGCCAGGAAAGCAATGATGAAGTACACATTGTCTGAGGTGAGAAAGCAGCACCGCAACTCCGAACACCTTCCATCACGCAGCCAGACGTTCACCAGTGAATATGCATATGCTGAAGGGAATTTTGGGACAGTTACCATGGAGACAGCCAAAGCTGTTTCATGTAAGCTGTACATGTTTCACCAGATTCTTCCCATGATAAAATTTGCCCACATTTCTGTTGAGACAAACCTAGCCTGGAAAAAAAGCTTAAAAATACCCTTCTATTTATAGACAGAAGAAAGGCAGGTAAGTGTCAGATCATTTTTACAAGGACGGAGGTGCATTTCTAATCATTTCCCATGTACCTGGAATTACTTGTGAGGAGCTTACTGCATAATGGCTTGGCTTATTATTATTATTATTATTATTATTTATTACACAGTGCATGGTACAGTACAACAATGCATCATAGTAAGAACTAATAAGTAATTCTCTGTGGACACTTATTCACATGTAACAGATGAAATAATATAAAACTGTCTTCAAAGGATCTCATGTTGCTTTTCTGGGATGAAGTAAGATTCTCTAGATTTGAATGGTCTGTTTGTATATTGAACTAGTGGGTTATGGAAACCTTGGCTCTTACTTTCCAGTTCAGTAGTATACTGTATTCTTTTCAGCAATGGCTATTGATATGAATGGTGTAAAATGTTTGGGTATATCTAACACAGGGGCATTGCCAAGTTTAAGAATGACAACACACAGGGGATGCTTAGGGTGAGGGTGTCATACAGCCTGCTCTTGGTTTGGGATGTGTGGCAGAGTACCTGCATAATGCATGACTTACTGACTGTAAAAGCACACGTGACTAAGGTGGGCCTACATATTTGCAAAGACCAATCACCTTCATTGCTGCAGTTAAGTGTCTAGGCTTTGGTTCAACATTGGCGGGACCAATTCAGCGCCGATCCCCCAACTTCCTAAATACACACAGTACTCTCACCTTATTGGTAGGGAAATGTCCCTGCTGTCTATACCCAAATGTACAGCCTTGGGTGCGGATGATTGAGGATTTCAGCCAAGAAAGGATATATGACTATTATTGCTGCCAAAGTGGCATCCAACTGATGTATTTGTATTGGCCAGCTGAGCAGGGTTTGTTTTTAAGGTTTTAATTTATTTTTTATTCTACCGGTGTGGACAGGTTTTTATTGGCAATGTAAACATGTATCTTAAAACTTACGCACACTATTACAAATGGTGAAACGGGGAATACAAACAGCAGCACACGAGAAAAAAAATATATAAGTAGATCCGCCCATGCCGCAAATCTCTCACTCGTTAAGTTACGATTTCCAAGCTACGCATCCGTGCGGGTCCTCCACTAATTGCTGCTGGTGCTAAATTTAGTGCTAGGGATCTGGAAATCGCCTTGATCAAAAGCACTGAATATGAAATCATACCCAGTCTCGCAGGCAAGTCAATCCGCCTCTCGGCTCCCTCCATCTGCCAGTCACCGGGGAATACGTGAACTATTCCATATGTCAGACTTGTCAATCACCGGCAAATGTGGGAACCGTTTTTCAGGACCGGGAAATGCTCCATTCTCAGACATATCTTTTTCTTGCATTATTTGCTTATTTATTTTTCTCATTATGATTTCAAAATTGAAAAAAAAAAATCTATTACTATTATTTGTTCTGAATATTAGATAATTTGGGAAATTAGTCGCACGAATGAATTAATAAATGAATTAATCGTACGAATCACAAACACAAATGGCAGGGAAGGATTCTATCAGCAGCAATCCTTAATAAAATGCAATAAAGTACGTTAAAGCATGCGCGTTTTGATGCACCTGCCTGTGTTGTCTTGCGCTCAGACCATTGGTTTTGAATAAACCTTGGCGTTGGATGTACGTGGCTGTGCATCAATCAATTATTTTGCGTGGCGCATCAGCTACATTAGCGGCTGTAGCGTTACAAGATAAATCTTTGGACATCGAGTCAAGACCCGAATGAAGCACGTTGTTCATTAACTGCCTGACAGTCAGTCTGTCAAACCTTTCGATTGATGTAGGAGTTTAAAAAAACCTATGTAAAATCTTAATATTAACTAGAAATAGTTGATAGTTAACAACACATGCCAATCCATTAGAATTCGAGACAATATATCACATCAACGCGTTTTGATGCTGCTGGTGTTTGTTTGTATATGTGTGTGTATCTATCTATCTATCTATCTATCTATCTATCTATCTATCTTCAGTTGGTGGACCTGAAGCCTGTCTTAGAAGCTTATGCCTCAAGCCAGAGGGACACTTTGGCCGGGATACTAATCCATTGCTCAGCACATAGAGCACAAAAGAAATTTGGGTACGTCAATTAGCCTGACTGGATTGGTTTAGTCCGCAAGAGGAAGGCAGAGACATGGACTCCATAGAACTCAGAAAGAAGGGTCAAGCTCTCCATACGTAGGACAGGATTCGAAGCCCCAAACCTGTAGCAATGAGATAATAGTGCAGGGTCGGGGGGAGGCTGGAGCCTATTCTGGAAGTCAGAGAAGAACTCAGGACGGTCATCACGCGGCACCTAAACACGCCATTCAAACGCACAGGGAAGAACACAGGACGGTCATCACGAGGCACCTAAACACGCCGTTCAAACGCGCAGGGAAGAACACAGGACGGTCATCACGAGGCACCTAAACACGCCGTTCAAACGCGCAGGGAAGAACACAGGACGGTCATCACGAGGCACCTAAACACGCCGTTCAAACGCGCAGGGAAGAACACAGGACGGT
>JAODKF010000040.1:13232435-13251062 GCA_026779585.1 Mormyrus proboscirostris
CCTACCAGCACCATAGCAACCAGCTGCCGACATCTTAGCAGAATAGGCCCATTTCAAAATTACCTCAGGAATTTTCGATTCTAGTTATTATTATTATTAGTAGTAGTAGTGGTAGTAGTAATAGCAGTAGTAGTTGTAGTGGTGGTAGCTTTATGATGCACAACTATCTATCTATCTATCTATCTATCTATCTATCTATCTGTCAGTCTGTCTGTCTAATATAATTTCTACAAGTACAGTCAACTTCTTACTTGCATTCCTCCCTGCAGACTTAAGCAGACTTAGTTCTGTTGTACATGTCCAATGATAATAAAGATATTGTGTTAAATTCAGTTGTATTCTAATAGGTAGGTAGGTAGAAAACTTTATTAATCCCTTGGGAAGGTTTTTCCGAAAAATTCAGTTTCTAGTAGTACCATACAACATACAGTTACACATGCAGTTACACATATACATAAATTACAGTTACAGATGAAAGTACAGGGAGAACTAATAAATAGTGATGGGATGATGGTACTAATAAATAATAGTAGTCATGGTAGCAGTAGTAACAATAGCAGTAGCAGTAGTAGTTATAGCAGCAGTAGCAATAGCAGTAGCAGTAATAGCAGTAGTAGTAATAGCAGTAGCAGTAGCAGTAGTAGTAATAGCAGTAGCAGTAATAGCAGTAGTAGTAATAGCAGTAGCAGTAGCAGTAGTAGTAATAGCAGTAGCAGTAATAGCAGTAGTAGTAATAGCAGTAGTAGCAGGATCCCAAGAGCTCTGGCTAAGTAAAGCATTCTGAAGATGGATGCATTATTATTACTGGCGTAATTATTGTTAAATAATCCCATCATCAATAATCCCTATCTGTAATTGATCTAACAAAAGCCCCCATTTAATTTATACTTATGAGCAATTAAATTCTTTTATTTGTGTAATTAGACTTCCTATGCGATTGATTGTTTTTGGGGGCCTTAGGTCTTTAAATTAAATACCGATGCATGCGCTAAGTGGATCAGTCAATACGTGGGATTTGTCCTGCTGACAGCTTCCTCCGCCTCTCTCTCTCTCTGTGTCCGTGGACAGGTGGAAGCTGCCTTTGCCCTAAACCCCCTGACTGTTGTTACTATCGGTGTAACTTTCACTGCTTAATGCTAATTTTCCAGGAGCAGTTAAAGTAACACCTGTGATGGAGTGGAATTCCCCTAGCGAGTGTCCTCTACTTCCTGGATGGGCTTCAGGGTCACTCTGGATAAGCATTATGGAAGATGGATGGGGAGATGAATTAAAGTAACACTAAACTTTACTACGAGCTGTAGACTTGGGTGATAAAGGAGAAAGCTTCATGCTCAGTGGAAGAGAGAAGTCAGTTGGCCACCTGCCTTGGCTCAGTAATGACACCTCTTGTCACATCCAATACCAGCCTTTTCCCAGGCAGCTGCTGGGAAAGCTTCAGGCTCGACCATGTGACCTTCAAACTCGACCATGTGACCTACAAAAGGCTCTGGTGGTTCGCATCTGACGCCACATTTTTTATGGACATGTACAATTTTATGGGTTTCTTTGGATTTCTTTAAAAGACCTGACTGGCCTTGCCTCTTTCCAAATGTATAATGAAAGATGTGTGTTTTGTTGCTGTGGGAGAGAGACAAGGTTGAGGATAAGCCCTCGTTAGTGTCTGGAAACATTGTCCTGACTCTTGTGGGTTTTGTGTCAGAAAACCAAGCCAAAGTTGTTTCTTTATATTGGTCAATCCTCACCCGCGTTTTTCATGCCATCCAATAAAATCACCCCAATCCACTCTCCAAATCCTGTGTCCCTGTTCACACCTTGATAAACCAGACTTTTCACAGACACACTTATGCCACTCATCCACTGGCATACAGGAACCCACTCGCACCCGAGCCGCGCCGCAAAGAGACCTATTTACTGTGCGGTTCCAGCTCGCGTCGGTTTTCCACCGCAGAAGGACCAGCTCAGGTACTGCCGGGTTTGGAGAGCGACAGCGACGCGAAAATGAAGAGACGCTTATTTACTGTCCACACGCTGTACATTATGAGTTACTATGTGCTAATTTTCTAGTTTTCTGACACATCTGTGAGAATCGTTGTATTATGCAAGAATCAAATACTATTCGGAATTAGCATTTGCTTGTGTAAATTTGCATTATGAATCCATTCCATTTAGCTGTTTTAGAGTGTTTTTTTAAGTAGGACGTTGGAAAGTTTCATATTCCCACCTGAGGCAAATGCATCAATATACTGCGATGTGTGATACTAGTAATGATGAACGATATAAAGAATATGCCTTTTTTTCAGATAATTCATGCATATCGATGCCAGTCACCGGCATCTCCATGCATTTGGTGACACAACCGGCTTGATCTGATCACACTTTCAGCCCCGCTAGTAGGGTCAAGTTCGCATGCTTACAACCCGGGGACAGCTTGCATGCTTTATAGTAGCAAACTGCCAGTTCGCTGTACGGCTTGGGCACGGCATTGTACTCGGTGGCAGTGGAAAAGCGCCATTACAGTCCATAGCCCACCTGCCCCAGCATTATCTGTATCTACAGGGCGTTATAACCCCTAATAACACAATACAGTGTCACAAGTTAACGATTATCCCCCAATACAATCCCACACAAACAATATATATATAAAAAAACGATACTTCAGACGGGATCATTCAGGTCCTTAAACACTTTTTTGCTGCACAAGTTGTAATTTCATCTATCAGCTGCTATTTTTATAATCAGGCAATCAAGGTACCTTTGTTCAAGGTTGAAATCATTTATTCCACAGTTTAGAACCTGCAAACTTTATAGTCAGAAGGTAGCTGTCGACCATCCTCGACCCCCCATATCTACACAGTTACAGAGGTCGCGGGCGTAACAGTCACATAACAATGCGATGTGTCCTTCATCTGGCAGCTTGCAGTGCTACAGCAGGGGGTGTGAAGTTTCCGGGGGTGCAACCAGCTTCTCCGCAAAGAGCTGTCACTGCTCGTTTCTGGGGAGACCAGAAAATCCAGTGAAATCCAGTCGAAAGTAGAAATAAGAGTTAAAATAATTAAAAGTGTTAAGGATAAAAGGATTGACTGGGACCTTGCAAGTATTAAGGTAGTAACAAACCTTAATGCATTGGATCACAGTTATACCACAATAATATAATTATTTAATGCAAAGCTAATAGTATGATATTCTTATATATGCATGCATGTGGAGATTAATACCTCTATTTATATTGATTTAGATTCAATTTATTTTTAAATTCATTTGAAATAACTTTGAATTGTCATATCTTGATTGCCTATAGAGTGTGTGTGTGTGTGTGTGTGTGGCGGGGGGGTGGGTTATATGACATGATATCCAAGATGTTCTCCTGCTTGGTGCTGCAGGCCAACAACATGAAATATTTGAAAAGTAGTTGAAGATGGATGGATGGACGGACTGAAGTAGCACTCTATTACAGGCTTATGCCAAACACACATTGAAATGACCCTGATCTTCATACTGTCATCCTGCTAATTGCTCCCTGGACTTGCCAGACACAGAGCCGACTGCAGGCAGCAACCTCCCTCATCAGGTACCTGGTGCCTTCAGAAAGCATTCAAACCCTCTCTTTCTGTTTTTGGGAATTTTCAGGAAAAAATACTGACATGTCACATTTAGATAAACACTCAGATCCTTTATTAATAAAACAAAATTTAGATCAGAGGTGGACAATCTTATTTTCAGGGACCACTGTGTATGTAGGTTTTTGGGGTAACCTTTAGGTCAGCTGTTCAAACCCAGTTGTAAGGACTCTTCAGCCAATCAGTCCTCTAATTAGTGACCTAGTTAGGGAATTGCAGAGACAACACATACACATAGGCCTTTTTCTGGATACCCCTGTTATAGAAGGTTCCAGAGACAAATGTAGTAATTGACGTTTATACGGGGTATTGACTGTACAACAGGTAATAAGACATTCCAGAAGGTTGTGTGCAGATAGAATTTTGTCATTTCGTGTGCTGATGATTCAAATGAGACCAGTGACTGCAGTAAAACCACAGAAAGAGAAGATACACATGTTTTTTTACAGCAAAAATAATTATTCTTGTTAAACTATTAATCATGGTTCACTGTATGTTCGTCATATCACCACAAAGTAAATAATATAAAATGTAATAGTCCAGTGATGAGAAATATAGAGTTTACCTAGTTTCAGCTGATAATTACACCTAGTATCTATACTTGATAACTTTCTTGACCATGAAAGCATTTTACTGTCCTATAATCATACCATAGCTTTAGTGTAGTTTACGGGAATTTGATATCTTCCCCAACACTCTGGTGTTATAATGCTTGTATTCCGCTTCTCTGAAGGTGTCTTGAGCTAAAGACTCCACCCTCAGCCTGTGTTCCACCAGCACAAGTTTTTAGCCATCAGTCTAGAAGCATGTCATCTCCTATACCTTGCAGACTTTTTAATTTAGCCCGGCCTGTGATTGGCAGCGTATCTGGTATCAGACGGTCACCTAAACTCGCTTCATCTTGATTCTCCATGGGGCAGGACCGAACACTAGGATGGTCTGTTAGCGAAGCGGAGGCCTGCTTATCTCTGGACATCTCTCTCAGCAGTATAAACCACACATGAAACCCGCTGGGGAGTTTTGGGAACGGACTTGCGGTTCAGTCTTTTCTTCGACATGTGTTCGTCTCCTCCTACTGCCCAGCCCAGTCTGACTCCCTGGGATATTCAATCCCTCTAGCGACCTGGCTTGGAAGGACAATGGACAATGAGAAGCAATCATTCTCTCTTCACTGCTGCAATCACCGCTTAAGTTTTCTTTCTACAGCCTGCAAAAGAAAGGACGGCCATGATTCCTTTAAATTGGCGCAGGAGCTCCTGAGCTGCTCCTCCTTAGCCCTCGTAATGCCTCCATGTCCTGGGCACAGCCAGCAGCATGATAAGCACTTTGAGTAAAGGGGACGTTTGAAATTTGCATGGCTGGAGCAAGAAGGGCCCTGTGAAGAAAACTACCACAAAGTCTGCTTTAATGGTATCACTGTCGACTTAATTACAGTTTACTTTTTCACCCTTTTCTTTTTATTGGTTCAGGATTCAAGCTAATTAATTGCATTTTCCCAGAATTCCTGTAGCAGTATGGATCAGTTCTTGAATTAAAAATCATGCCATTTTAGCTATTAAATTTCAAGCATCTACATAATAGAAACAGATTAACAGAAGAATCAGTTGAAAGTTTCTAATAATTTTAAATGAAGCTATTTGGTGGAGACAAATATCAAGTGTTACTGAAGAACCTACAGTTATTTATGTTTTAGATCCTTCAAAAGGGCTATTACAGGAATAATCAGGGTGTCAAAATGTTTTACTTCATTTTTCAATTCATTGTAATATTTATCTTTCAAAATAATACTTCATCTTTTGCCATGACTTAAAACACAGCTATGCTAGTAAGTATAAACTCAATTTTCTCGGAAAACATCAGACAGAAAAAACAACTGTTTTATTTATAAAGCCTCATTTGAATCATAATCAAATCGTATCCTAGAATCCCTGATTTACCTTGATGCATCTTGCTCCTTACATTAAGTAAAAAAAAAGATGCTCCTTCAATAATTATTAATGACAGTTTTAAATAATTAATAACAGGGGGCTGTGTCTTTTTAGCATCAGATTACTGTTTTTAAATTATAGCTAGCTGAGTTTGCAGTGTTGTCTGCCCCCGTCTTCCTAAGGTCGGCCTTGTTTTTAGCTTAGCCGATACCCTTGTGTCCATCCTTTCCTCCACCACAAAGATCCTTTTCTTCGACACTCACAGCTGTATCCGCTGTCTACACGTGGCAAATGATTGCCCCAGTAAAGGTATTTTCTGTTTCAATCTTACTTTTTTCCCAAGGGAGAACAAAAGGGACAAGCTTTCTGTAGCTGCTTCTACTGAGAAAATTGTTCCGAATTGCCTCATTCCTCGGCAGATTAGCGAATGCATACAATCCCAGGCTAAGTGCTATTGTATGCTACAATTTGGCTATTATACTTTGTCTTTTTGATTTAGAAACCCCCCCTTACCAATTAAAGTAATACCGCCTTCCAATACCTGCTCCCAATTAAATCTGAGCGATATTACCTGCCTTTGCTGCAGCTGGCTACAGATTCCCAGCACTTACCCCATTCATTAGGCCTATTCATGGTGAAAGAGCTGATGGCAAGAATTCAAGCCTCTGTCGTCTCCCTTTTTTTCCACCCCATGCTCTCAAACTCCCCCCCTTCACTCTCACACTTCCACAGCCTCCCCCTCCCTACTATCTCTCACTCAGTCTCTCCTTTCTCCACAAAAGCAATGCCGCTTTTAGTGCTACGACTCAAAATATCGGGCAAGTACAGAGAGGGGACGTCCTCTCCATTTCCTTTTATTCATTTAGCCCGCCCCTCTCACTTTTTGCGCTCGCCCCTTTCTTGTCTCCCAGGTAGCCGGAGACCGCAGCCTCATTGTGTTCTCCTCAAAGCTGCGTATCCGTGCTGCTGTGCCTAATCCCAAAGCTGCATCTCTGCTAACGCCAGAGCCTGAGCCTGGCAAGGCCTCTGCATTTGAAGATCCTGTGAATCGCGGAGACCTTAAGGCTCGCGTACAGGGACAAGCCATGTTCTTACGTATGCATACAGGTTTAAACAAACCTCATCTCCCTGGTCCCCAGCTTCCTTGCAAGGCTCCATACAAATCCAGGATATTTTAGCACAGAAGTTTTTTTTTGTTTTTTGGATATTTCACCCCAGGGATCATCACCATGGCTAATTATGATGGACATTTCTGTTTTTTTTTTCTTTTACCACAGACATGGTATTTAGAAACATAGTCCACATATATATACTTTTATTTTACTCAGTAAAAACAATTTGGCACTTACAGACAAGTCTTGTGACAGGCACATTTGTCCCAGTATGGGCAGGTTGACGATCCCTGTTGTGTAACCATTTCGTTGCACGCTTTAAAACACTGCAATCTCATGAAATGAAAATATCAGCTAAAAACGGCATAAATCAGAGGAATCCCAATTATTTATGGCAAAATGCCCCATTGAGATGTGAAGGTAATACAATACTGGTAAAGGGTCATTCTGCTACATCACACTAGGAATAAGATGATGAATGGAATACTGAAGGACCAAAACGTGTCAGCGAGAGTAAGGCTGAAAAGCAGGTCAGTCGTTGGAACAGTAGTGATGAAATGTAGGAGATAAAGACCAGTGCTGAATTCTGGAAGCTAAGAAAAGCGCAGGATTATGACATCATCAGGAATATTAGTGCATCAGGATGTCGACTTCTCCCCAGAGACTAACGCTATTGTAGTCCTTTTTCATTCTAGGCCATATAACCACTAATGCTGTTCTCAAGCAGTCAACAGTCTTTGATTAACCTCTTGAGATCTGTTGCCTTCTAGAATTGGTACTTCTCATCCAGTAATATCTTGCATCTCTTGCCACTTTTCCTGGTGGTGGCAGTAGTGCCATGCTGAGTCAGTCAAACCAGGCCTCGTCTTCCCAAGGTCACACACTGTAGCATATGCTGGAAGATCTCTAGACATTCCCAAGCTTGTTGGCTGATTTAATTCCTTCATTCTGTCCTAGATCTTTCCTGGGCCCCCGCTTGTTGGTTTAAGTCCAGAACAGCTATCTTGAGAGCCTTTCAGTTACCATCCTTCTGAGATTCCCAAACCACCTCAGTTGTTTCCGCTCACTCTGAAGAAGCAATGGCTCTACTTTGAGTTCCCTCCAGATCTCCAAACTTGTCACCCTGGCATGGAGAGAATCCAGCAATCCTGTGGAGAAATCTCATTTGGCAGCTTGTATTTATGACCTTGTTAGTTTGTTCATTGCCAACAGCTCATGATCAGAGGTGAGGATAGGAACATAGAGAACTGCTAAACCACAAGCTTCATAAGAACTCCTGCTTCTTCACTATGGACAATCTCAATGCTCACAAAACTGCAATGACCAAACCATGTTCCCCCATACTGCCACCTGTGTGGAAGATCCAGTGGTATGCAAAAATCTTTCACTAAAGGCTGATTCGCAATTCTAACTTTTAAATTAACACTCAGCATCAGATTATTCAAGTGAGTGCTGGAGGTCCTAATCAGAGGAGACCAATCTAATATATGTCACTTCTACCCCCCGGCCTCCTGCAAGACATACCCTTGCCAGGGGTCAACAAGCACTCTCAACCACTGATTCCCAATCAGATCTCACAATCGGTCCATGTTTTTGCTCCCTCCCAGCTGCCTACCACAAAAACGTGGTCTGTGGGCCTAGGACCTAACACTGCTCTAAATGGTCTGTGGGTCTAGGAGGACCAGACTGGTAAACACTGCTCTAAATGATTTGGATTTTGTGCTAAGGATACAGACACAACTCTAACTGCATCCATGAAGGACGGAATAATATGGACTAGTGACCATGGTACTCTATTCCTTCGCCTTCCATTGTATGTGCTGAAGTGTGTAGTCATTTCCGCATGTCTAAGTTCACAAAGCACCTGTAAACAATGTTAACACATTCCTGTGGACCCCCACATAGTCATGAGAGAGGGAATAATTGGTCCACTATTCCACAGCCATAAGAGAATCTGCATTTCTCCTGCTGAATCACTGGTTTGACCATCATGTGCTGTCTCCTCCTCAGTGCCCACGTGCAGGTCCCCACAGAGAGACTGAGAAGTGTGATCCTTGTATGGATGAAACACGCTGATTGGGGCTCCTTGCTGGATCTCAATTTGTCTGTCTCTCCCCACAGATCTCCACCTAGGGACACCCTACCAGGAAATCAAGCTACAAAGGACATACCTAGAGGATCTTCAGCATACTCAGGCCATAATCTTTGGAGTGGCCACTAGCATCTCTGTGACAATTAAATGCATCGGCGTCTTCTAACACCTACCTGAAATATCCCGACAGTCGATTTTTATAGCTTTTGTCAGTTTCCTGTTTATCAAATACCCCCTCCAGAGTTACAGTGGTCTATTCTTCCTAATCAAGCTCACTTTCAATATGCAAAGTTTCAAAGCCTGTTTAATTTGTCGGTTTTTACTGTTTATGGTGTTTGAGTAGTGTACCTGACCCATTCCACTCCAGAGTGATGAATAAATAAATAAAATGAGGATACAGCGGCGACCTTGAGAATCACCAAAACAGCAGGAACGCTGCTCTTTGATATTCTAAATCAAAGGCCTCCTTTGCTTTCTGAGAGCCGAAGGTTGTTGTTTTGGTTTTATTGTTTTCCCTCGTCCACAATATAAAGTGCACTGACCATGACTCTAGCTTTTGCCTTATACATCTAAAGGTGATTAGGTTTTTAATTAAGCACTGAAGATCAGAGTGACTAAAGTAGGTTTTATGCACTGGGACGGCTAGCTGTGCACATCAAAAACAAACAACAAAAACACGCAAGGCCTCCTTTTTCTCCATTCCCCAGGACAGCCCCCTAAATGCCCTTGTTATTCTTCAACACCAAGGTCACCGAGGGAAGGTTTCTGTACCTGAGTTTGGATTTTCAAATTCATGGTCAATATCATTCCCAATTAGCCTTCGACGATACACTAGACAGACCATATGCGCTACAGCAAGGCGTAGAAGAGAGTAATTGCATTCGGACCAAATGTCAATATACATGAAACAAACAGCACAGTGTCCATGAGCTGCAGTGAGATTCAAGGCGATGTGGCGGGGGGGGGCGTGTTTGGTGAGCTTGCATCAGATTTATTACCCGCCGAAGGTCACGGGCAAAAAAAAAAAAACGGAAACGCTCACACTCCTGACAGGTGAGTAGAGTTTTGCTGACACTGACATTTACAGCAAAATCTAGGTGCCAGATTTAGCTAACTGGCCTGGCTTTTGCCTCAAATCTGCCATCAGTCTGCAAGAAAATCATACAGCTGGCATCCACCCTTCCTGTTGCCTGCTTCTTTCATTCTAAAAGGAAAAAAATATATATTTATATGCAACCATATTGTCTGCCGAGCTGGTCAGTGTTTGGTGTCAGAGCTTCTTTCCGGTATATTTCATTTAGATATGGCATTTATAGACAGGTTTACCTGTCATCCTTGATGTGTAGGAACACGATGTGCTTACAGGAGTGTGCGAGGGAAGCCTTTGTAGTGTAACATGTCTCTAAAGCCCAGGTCTCCCTCAGCTCCCACTTCCTGTGTGGGTCTCTTCACAGGTATTTCCTAGCCCAGCTGAAGCGTCTTTTTGAGTGACAGCCAAAGCTCATATTCTTGTGTCTCCTGCATACAGAATCAGACAGTCAAGGTGTGTGTGTGTGTGTGTGTGTGTATATATATATATATATATTCAGCTACTAAATTGTCCAGTCATTTACACTGTAAACTGTATCCCCAAGGATGTGGGCAGCATGCTGACTCAGTGGGCCACACTGCAGCCTGGCAACTCCAGGGTTTGGGGTTCGATTCACACCTTTGGTTCTGTGGGTGTGTGGAGTTTTTTAATTCTTCCATGTTGCAAGCAGGGAGGTGCTCTAATTTCCTTCCACAGCGCATTGGTGGTGATGGACTGTCAGGCTTTCCAGGAGGTGCCCTACCTCGCACCCTCCACTTCCTGGGATGTGGTCCAAGCTCGCCAGCCTCCCGTACCGAAAGCTGGAGGCATGGATTCATGTACGATGCTTAAAAATGCGAAGCTGCTTCAAACAGATGTCTCTCGTATGCGATCTGCGAATGCACTGATCACAATAGGAATAATGGGCTTCTCCTTTTCACACCTGGAAACTGTGAGCTGCTGCTCATGGTGGACCCTGTCGGGGGAACGGCTGGTCAGCGAAGACAACGGAGAACAGGCAGGACCGATGGAGGTGGACGGTGCGTGCCAGCGTACGCGTGTGTGTGGATCACACTCACAGCTTCTAATTGAAGTGATAATGGACTTCCAAACTCCATGGTCACACTTCCCAGCACATACGTACAGTGGTGTATATATAACTTGATACATTGTCAGCATCTGTGTCTGCAGAATAAATCCAAGGTGTTAGAAGATAACAGCAATCTTCACATATTGAAATGGCTTGCGGTGAAGAAATTTGCACATTTTGAAGTGAATGTATTCGGAATGTGATTGGGTTTCCCTTTTCTGCAAGTCTTAGATCTTGCGTTCTTCAGCTTGTAAGTACACACATGGGCATGCGTTTTGCACTGTCTCGCACAGCACACACTTGAGTTCAACACATTGAAGTTATTCAACACTTTCTGTTGTTCAACCAACTAGACCCCCTTTTTTCAGCTGTAGAACCTTCGAGATGTTTTAGTGATAAGGAAAACAAGGAAGTAGCAACACTCATTTACCACTCCATAGGAGACACGGCACACGGGTGCTTTAATAAGAACACAAAGCACCAATTTATCATTATAAACAGAAGGAAACTCAAGAGCAGCACCCCAGGTAGAATTCATTACCCCCCCCTTCCAGGGATTTAAACAGCCAACCTCCTCCAGAGATTACTCTAAACCAGCGTGGTCAACCACTGCTCACCAGCCATGGAAATTCCTCCAGACGTACCTGGAGCTGCAATGCAAGTTCATTGGCTCCTCTGCTCATTTCAATTCATGTGATATTAAAAGCTGATAGCAGTGTTTCCCAGCTCAGTCCTTGGGGACCCACAGCCGCTTCACATTTTTCCTCCCTCTTAGCTCCTGGAGCAAAAACGTGGACTGTCTGTGACTCCCTGAGGAGAAGATTGGGAAACACTGAAGTAAAGTATCGGCCAACGTCATATAGTACAGTAGCCTTTGTAGAGGAATAGTCAATTCAAAATGGGGGTGTTTAAAAACATAGCAGTTTATTCTTTGACTGCTAAAGCCGGTCATTTAGTCATCAGTCTTCTGCTGTTTTCAAACTGAAGTTTATCACAGTGTGTGTGTGTGTTTGTGTCTGTGTATGCAAGCAGGTATACCTTACCTTATGGGGACACAATGTCCCCACATCGTGATGAATACCCATTTTCTGGTCCCCATAAGGGAAAACAGAATTTAATAAAAAACTGATGATCTGAATGAAAAACTAAAAATGCGAAAACTCTTTTTATTTTGCTTGGTTACTTATGGTTATGTTTAGGGCTGAGTAAGGGTTAAGATATAATTAGCATTAGCATTTTTCCCATAGAAATGAATGAGCGGTCCCCATAAAGAATTGTTTACCCGACATGTGTGCATGCATGCGTGTGTATTTGTGTGTGTGTGTGTGTGTGTGTGTGTGTGAGCGTGCATGAGTGTGTGTGTGTGTGTGTGTGTGTGTGACCGTGCATGTCTTCGTCCGTGCATGTGTGTGTGTGTGAGCATGCATGTGTGTGTGTGTGTGTGTGAGCATGCGTGTGTGTGTGTTTCTGTGTGCGTGCCTGCTTGTGTGGCCATGACGAAGGGGCAGGGGTCTGGTCACAGTTAATAAAGCATCCATCTCCCCAGGACTGTGAGAATGATGATTCTTTGCCAAAGCACTCATCCACATCACCAGCATGACCAGCACTTATACTACTGCAAAGGTCCTATCTGGCCCATCCAGCACCACACATGTGAAGGAGCAGAAACACATATACACACACCTGTGAAGGAGCAGGGACACATATACCGGCATGTGAAGGAGAAGAGACACATTTATACACATATGTGAAGGACTTGACACACACATACACAGGCATGTGAAAGAGCAGCCGCACATACATACATGTGAATGAGCAAACAGACATGCATGTGAAGGAGCAGATAAAGACATGTACACACATGTGGAGGACTAGGCACACATGCATGTGAATGATCAGACATACACATGTGAAGCAGAAAACAAAGACATATACAAACATGTGAAGAAGCAGGTACATATGCACACACATATAAAGAAGCAATCACACATGCATGTGAAGGAGCAGACACACATACACATGTGAAGGAGCAGACACTCACACATGTGAAGGAGCAGACAAAGACATATACACATATGTGAAGGAGTAGACACACATACACACATATGTGAAGGAGCAGGCACACACATGTGAAGGAGAAGACATATACACATATGTGAAGGAGCAGACACACATACACATGTGAAGGAGCAGACACTCACACATGTGATGGAGCAGACAAAGACATATACACACATGTGAAGGAGCAGACACATACATGTGAAGGAGAAGACATACACGTGAAGGAGTAGGCACACACACACACACACATGTGAAGGAGCAGACATACACGTGAAGGAGTAAGCACACACACACACACATGTGAAGGAGCAGACATACACGTGAAGGAGTAGGCACACACACACACATGTGAAGGAGCAGACATGCACACATGGGAAGGAGAAGACACTCACACACAAGCACATGATTTCCAGAGGTGGCTTGATCCAGCGGATCACCAGGAAAGAGGCCGCCCCTATCTGTGTGGGGGTGTCAGTTTACTGCACTTCTAGGGGAATAATTAATCTGACTAACAGGTAAGGGATACTTAGACATGGCTCAAGAGCCCCTTTCAGGGGTTTGTAAGCGTTTCCACGGTGAAATGGATCCACCTTCACTTTCCCCTTCAGCAGTGGAAACACCAGCTGTGCCCCCGGACACCCTGCAGGAGTGACCAGCCCCCCACTCCAGGACACCCCCCTCTGCACTCAGTGCAGGGGCCACAAGGCCAAACTCAAGGGTCCTCCGACACATTTGCTAATCCCCCCCCCTCTGTGTGAGACTCTGTCCAGACAATGTCCCCCCTCCCTGCACAACACTGCCATCCAGACTGTGTGACACAGACCACCAGCAGCTGGGGGAACTTTCTATGGAGCATGGCAGGGGACAAACAGAGCAGAGCCTTGCCTTCACCCGTAGCTTCCAGGATGAGCTTCAGAGCTCTGCAACCCTGCATAGGATACACAGGAACCAAAAAAGGATGGATGGGTTTATTTAATATCAAATATCAAATAAATAAACAAAAAAGTATGTAATTGATAATTGATAATTGAATGGCCTATAATAATTCCACTTTTTCAAGGTCTGTTACTTTCTGAAGGAGCTGGCACATGTGGGCTTTCTAGAACACTGCAGAAATATCTGAGATACAGTAAACACTGTGGGAACAGGGGGCCAGTTGGGCAAAACACGGATTTGGGGGGAAAGGCAGTGAATTGTGAATTAACAGACTTCCTGTCTCAAGTGAGGATCGCAGCATGGCCCGAAAGTCCCGACTGGTACCGCTGATGGGTCTGGCTCATTCACCAGAACCTGCCACACATCCCAGCAGCCGGTGGAGAGGCCCTCCCCTGTGACCCGGTGACCTGGGCAGTTTGAGTTAGCAGACGATCCTACAGGCAAGAAGACTCACTCACCCCCCATCACCAACCGAAGAAAACATCAGATCAGCAGAGCTGTCTGCCCCCACTTTCCTTTTGTCTTACCTCCCCCTGGTGGCTATAGGTCCCCCGTCTGCGTAGACGGCTTCTCTGCCACCTCCCCTTCAAGGGGGGGGGGGGGGGGGATTTGCCAAGAAGAAGGCGGGGTGTTTGCTGGCCACGCTTATTCCCTTACATCTTTTCCGCTCCATGTGGAGACACTGGGGGCCTCCCACTCTCCACGCTATACTGTATAAATGCTGCTTCCTCTTTCCGTGATTAAAAAATGATTTAAAAAAAATAGCATGAAGTGAAAGGTGAAGTTGAGATAATCGGGTGTTAAATCAGACTTAGGATAATACTTTCTCCGCACATTATTTAATCTAAAGTCATCTTGAAGAGTCCCCTTTTAAACTGCGTCGCGATTTTCACTTCTGTTCGCCTGATATTATGCGTATGTGGCAAAAACAAAGTGAAAGAATTGTCCTTTGCAACAGAAAAGCGGCTCATCTTTGCACGTGTGTTGTATTTAATAATTATTCAATTTAGCTGTTATGACTGGTTTTCACTTAAAGAGGAGACTGCTGACAAATTCAATTAAAGGCCAGTAGGGAGCTTAATGGCCCATGTTAATGATCCATTTTATACAGGATATTCAATAATATTCTCAGAAAATCTCAGGAAGCCTCAGTCTGAAGTTGGCTAATGGGTCCATGAACATAGATCATATGGGATACAGCAATTAAAACCACTCAAAACTGCATCCCACTGCTCAAACTGTGACCCCCCCCCACTCCAAAATATAACAAAATAAAACAACAAAACTGTAATAATAACGGTTGAACGACTCACAATAAAGTTGGCTAAATACAATTAATAACAGAAAAGATATTCTTGCAATGCCGAATAGAGCATTAAAATAAGAGAATACCATTCATCCAAAGTTTGGATGCAGTTTGCGAGGTTATGAGGTTAATCTGTTTATTTTCTTGCTGGCAAGCTTTACATTTTACATTTGTCTTTGGTCCGAGTGACACAGACCGTTGCCTGCCACTGTTGCAGAAAGGTGACAGGGCTGGAAAACTTTTTTTTCTTTTTGAAAAGATTTTCTGTGGCTTATTTTTATAGAGTGCAAGTGGACAATCCCACCCCAAGCCACCGCCCCACCCGCTCCACCCCCACACTGCATTTCCAGTTTCTATCTGAAACTGCTACCACACCCTCTGTTTCTTCTTCTTCTTTTTGCGGAAAGAAGACTAGGCCCGGTCACCGGAGTGGGGGCCGGAGGGGTGGCAGTGGGGGCTCACATGTGGGGTGGGGGTGGTCGTGGTGGGGGTGGGGCAAAGCAACAAGCGGCTCTTGCTCAGTGCGGGGGTGTAGGTGAAGTGAGGTGGAACAAGTGCTGTAGAGAGCCCAAGAATTGTGTCTTTCCCATGGTCTGTTACCCACCCCCCCCCACCACGCACACATACCACCCCCGCGTCAAGAAGGGGTGGGCTCAGTTACAGACCTTGGGGCCAACATGTGTTCCATGAATTGATACNNNTGAAGAAGCACAACAGAATGGATGGATTACCTCCACCAAAATAAACCTGCTAACCCACTGAGTGACACAAGCGCTCGCTCACAAACGTACACATGCACACGCACACACACACGCTGGAAACACGCGCCCACCCGCCTGCCCGCTTTTCAATTTGCTTCTGCTGGTAACCAGCTTACTGAACTCCAGTAAAACGATATTTTCGTCTCAGTACTGAATCTAATAGGGATTATCCTTGGCAACCATGTTAATATGTCAACCTACACGCGTGTGCGTTCGGTACGTATTCATGCGTATTTCTTTGGCTGCGTGTGACTGTGCTTGAGTTTTGATGTGCAAATCTGGATTTGAATAGATAATTGTTGTGAAATTAAACACATATACTTTGGATTTTGTTGTATGGCATCAGTTCACATTGCTGTCTCTTCTGATAAGTAATTAGCATATCATTTTGGGTAAAAAAAATCCTAAATGAAGAGAACATATTATACATGCCTTCTATCTTTAAAGGGAATCTGATGCGAAAACAGCATTTCTTGTTTCTCATTGGCTCTTCCTCTGGCCGCTGTGGCTGCCCCAGTGAGGAACTGGCTAATGTGAACGTCTGGTAATAAGGCACTACCCACTACCATGCTCAGGGAAGTGAGCGACTGTGTTCCTCACCTCTACATGCATGATGAAAAGAGACACATATGACTCACACTGATGAGAAATTCAGCACTCCCCCTGCTGCCCCGGAGGTCAATGACCAGGCCTCAACTCCGAGGATGTGTCTTATGGCACAAACATCTGTGTGAATGAATAAACTATTTCTGGGTAGCTTGTCAGATATCTGATTAATGTTTACCCATGATGGTTGTGATACTTCCTGGTCATGAACCTTCCCCCTGAAGACATTTTGTTTCTTTCATGCCTCAAAGCTGTTTATAGTGGCTGCCGCTGCCCTCAAATGAGATTGCAACTTGTCACACAGACATGTAGTTGCCTTTTTTATGTGGATTATAAAGGGCTGAGTGTCATTGGCGTTTCTGTGATCGTCGCGTCGGACGAGTCTTGCAGGGTTTGTGGCACGTTAAGTTGGAATGAAACATACCCCGAGACGAGCTGAGTGTAATTGTTCGCAAACACAAAATAGGAACATGCTGAAATCCTGATTCAGCTTCATGGGACTTTAGAGAAGATATTTTGTTAGAAACTGAGTCACTTCATATCCTTTACAAAAGGATATGGAATAATGCTTAATTATATGTTTGAGTCCACTCAGTTCCTTGGCAACAATATACTTAAAGCAGTCATTATAATATATTATAGATACCTTCATAATACATTATAATGCATTCATAAAGTATCATAAACAGAGGTATAACTATTTATAAAAAGGCACAACACATTACAATGTAGCATAAAGCATCGGTAATTCATACAGTGACTATTATAAGCATTATGAAGGTATGCATAGTGCATGATACATAATATACATTGCTATAATGTGCTATGCCTTTTTATAGTTATTTCTTGTTTATAATAGTTATACTTTTGAATGACTTATGGAGGTATCTGTATCACATAATGATGACTGCTTTAAGTGAAGTGCTGCCAGTTCCTCCAAATGTGATAGAAATTGCCGCGACGCTCCTGTAGGGGGCGATGTGCATTCCACGGCAAGTAGCAGGACGCCTCTGAGCATAACCTGTAACGAGGGGAGATTCCTGATCCTTCTCTGGATCTTTCATTCCGAGCCCCCAGCGTCACTCTCTCGTTCTGTCTCTCGGCCTCTTTCTTATTAATGCTTTTGCATCACTTCTTGTGCTCTGCAACCTCATTTTAAATTATGCTGCAGAGACCTTGACTCCCGCTACTTTAATGTAATTTTAATTACAAGATGCAACACATTAATTCGACCCATGCTGGATCATTTCATTAGGGTAAACAAAATATTTGTCGGGAATGCGATGCTTGCAACACGTGATCGATGAGCAGCCCCAGGAGTGTGTGTTTGAGGCAAAGCACTGATATTTCCAGGGCCCTCTCAAAGCTTACACCATTTTTACAACATTTTCTTTTTTTCCTCTTCTGACTTGAAACACTATTCACTAGATCTCTCAAATAACGTTTTTTTTATGAATCCACTGTGTGAAATGTCACAAAAGAGCGTAATGTTGTCCTGAAAGGTTTGAGGCTGACAATAATTTAACTGTCGAGATTAATTCCCATGCAGACAAATCATTCAACCACAGCAGCCAATGGCTATTGAAGAGTAGCGACCGAATATTATATCCCATGATTCCTTGGCATCTGCCTGCTTCTTGAGGCTAAAATGACGAGCCGGCTGCGTCTTCACCTAGTCAGGCGCTTTGCGGAGGGCATCAATGCCTGCTGATAGGTGCCATGTTTTTTTCCGGCTCAGTCACGATTCGTAAGGCGGCCCTCTGCTCATTTTCCGGAAACCTCTCCTGCCAGTGAACCTGACCAGGAAGGGCATGGGGGGAGGGGGGGTTAAAAACGAAAATACTGCCGCCCGAGCCTGCTCCCTGGCGCCCCCCGATCCTGCTCCCTGGCGCCCCCCGATCCATGATCCCCAGCCGTTAATCGATCGCAGGGCAGCCCGGAGCTTTGAGCTGGCCCAGCCGCACAGCCCCAGGCCTCCCACACACCCCCAGCGGGCTCCACCGAGCCCAGCACGCTGCCAGCTTCTGGGTGAAAGCCAGAAACAGGGGG
>JAODKF010000040.1:13257879-13270216 GCA_026779585.1 Mormyrus proboscirostris
GACACTTTTACTGCAAAACCAAACACTAATTATCTTGAAAGAAAAAAAAAAGAAAAAAAAAAATATATATATATATATATATATATATATAACAGCAAATAATTCAGGTAATTGAAACTACAGTCACAACAAGTATGAGTGGATCACTGAGACAGTATGGAGCAAAACAAAAATCTGACCATAACCTGTTTTAATCATCCGAATGAACAGAAAGAATGACTTTTTATTGCCCCCCCACACAATCACACAGTCCAGCTGGGCAATGACAAACTGACAGGTCGCCTGACAGCAGAGAGCCTCTCGTAAACCCCAGAACATTGTCTCCTGTCCTCATTGACTCGTTTGTGTCGGAGGAAGCGCCTCAGTCCGTCACATCGCCTCAATTCCCTTCTTTCTTCTTTACTGTTGTTATGATTCTGGAATGTTCCACGCATTGACAACATAATACGACTTGTCCGAACCAGATCCGACCACAGGTTACTGCGCTAAAAATGCAATGCATGATTTTAAAAATGGTTTCTTAGCTGAAATTAATAAAAAAAAATATATAAAATCATAGTTGGAACCTTCCAAAATAATAACAAAAAATATTTTAAAAAATATGTGTATAACAGGTGTATAAAACATAAATAAGAAATATAACAAAAATGTGTATTTTTGATTGGCTCCTGGAAAGTTCCCTCCCCTGTCACTCACCGATTCAAAACATACCATTGGATAATGATACAGCGGGGGCCCCTCTGGATGAATTATAGCCTGACTTATACCCCCATTAGAAAACCTCCGACTCGCCCCGGGTGTCTTCTGGGTTTGACGACATTGCGGATGCTGAGGGGAAGGCGATCGGAAAGGCAGGGACAAGGCCGCCCTGCCAGCACCGGCAGATTTCAGGCATTCATCCCTGTGGCCCCCGCAGCCACCATAGAGTCTCAGCGAAGACTAAAAGCCCCCGAATCTCTACAGCTTCCATGCCACACCGACTCAATGGCCCCGCAGAGCCAGTATCTGTCATGAATGCTGAGCAAATGTTTATTGTATCTGTACACATGTGGGTGAACGGTACATCAGTATCCCCTACGTCTCATAATTACTGTAAGGTGAGGGGAGGCAAAGCTTGAATGACAGCCCCCACCACATAAAAAAATGGGTGGGGTACTCTGGCTAGCTCCTTCTTCTTTCAAAAACCCCCGTAAGCCCCTATTCCCGCTCTTCTCCATCTTTGCACGTCCCCAAATGCCGGAGACCTAAATCCTCTTAGTCACCAGCATTTCCTCTTCTCGTGGGACCGGTCTAGAAATGGGGCAGGCCACGAGAAGGCGGGGGGGCATACAGACTGGGAGGGGGCCTCAGTGAGCGCGTGCAGAGCTCTGGGACGCCATGGGGAGTGACCTTCCTCTCCATGTGTCTGCCTCCCATTAATACAGCTTTAATTACACTGAGAACCCCCCACCTCCATCACCCGCTGCATCTCTCCTTGTGCCTCTCCTCACCACTGGGGCCCGCTTCACTCCATTAATGGCGAAGAGGACAGAATCCTGACTCGCTCCCTGAAAAGGAACAAGCTATTTTCTCAAGATGGATGACTCTTCCTTTTTAGGATGGCCAAGAGGAAGTGGCTTCCCAAACAGGGCTGTTGTGAAGTACTTACCTTAATTATCGTAATTAAATTATATAACCTTTCTATACATATAATGCAATACACATGTGTGCATATTTGTGACAGTATTGTTGAAAATGTGTGTAGATAGATAGATAGATAGATAGATAGATAGATAGATAGATATCAAGCAAAGCATATTTAGCATGCAATATGTGGAAATGCTTCCCCAAGCAGCACCTCAGTCTCCTTGATTAATGTAAATTTAATTAAGCACAATGCTAATTAAGCAATAAATAATGACAAGGTGTGTGTTTATGCAAATAAAAAAACACACACTGGGTAACACGAGGCGTCTGCCAGCGTTCTGGAAAACCAGTAAAGCGCATTTCAGATCCCCGCATTTTCCCACGTATTTGCTGTGACGGTTACTAACGCTCCAGGTTATATCGCTGCACCTTCCTATTGGATGGTGATCAGTGACTTTGATGGCTTTTGATTAAAATGACAGGTCGAAATTCCTTTGAATATGAGTAACCCAAGGCGAGTAACGGAGTGCAGTCATCTCGTCAGCGTGACGTGTATCGACACTGGGAGGCTTCGTGCGGGGAGCTATTTGCGAGCATCGCTTAGCGTTACGCTACAGCTTTGACATTTGTGTTTCAATAACCGCACGAATATTTTACAATTTCCGCTGCACGTAAACCTCGTAATAGACACCTTTCATTGAGTTTTCTTACATAATATTTATATCTCGCACCTGTTATACATATGTTATACATAGAAATTCCAATGGTAATAAAATAATTTTAGTTACATTATTAATCTGTTGCATTTGAAGTCATTTTCTAGTTCACAAGTTGTAATAACTTGCAGGTAATAAAAAAGAACATAATAAAATGCCACATTACAATCCTATATCCAATTTTAGATATTACAAGTGACTGAAGGATAAACGAATGAATGAATGAATGGATGGATGGATGGATGGATGGATGGCTGTTTTAAAAACGGAACTTAGGCTCCTCTCAGTGTCTCTTTCACTTTCCATGCGATTTTCCGTGATTTCCCTAAAATGGAGGGGACAGACGGAGAGGTGCTGGGGCCCGAGGCACCTCTCGGGGTCC
The DNA here is from genome assembly GCA_026779585.1 of Mormyrus proboscirostris. Classification (NCBI taxonomy): domain Eukaryota; kingdom Metazoa; phylum Chordata; class Actinopteri; order Osteoglossiformes; family Mormyridae; genus Mormyrus; species Mormyrus proboscirostris. The sequence goes on from JAODKF010000040.1 coordinate 13,260,604, forward strand.
GTACAGGCCCCGTGTGTTAAACAGCCCTCTTTGTGTTTAAGTATAAAGTACACTTACAATGGCTATGAACACATATCGAGCAAGGCTGGAAAATGCCATGAAATTCCACAGTAACTGAGTGACAACTGCATTCCTGTTCAATAGTTGTAAAGTCAGCGATGGGGGTGGGGGATGGTGATTACAGCTTCATACAGCGAAGACCTGTGACAGAAACATGACCTCTGACTAAAGCACAGTAATACAGGGACCCTTTATTGGATTCCTGTATCCCTGCACCAAAAACAGCTGATGCAGCTTTTTTTTTCTTTTTCTGGGAAAATATTCCATCCAAACTAGGCATTAATCAACATTATGTGACCATTGCTCACGACCAGGACCACCCCCCCCCCAGCAATCCCAGCAGCCTAAATCTGAACTTGTAGGGGAAAATTTCAATTTACGGCAACGCAGTCAGCAAGACGTCAGCGAGTCGGTCTGTGCGCCATGCGCGGGTGCCTACCCAGCCCCGCCGCATTTGCCGCAACTATTGTGTGGCAGTGTCAAATGTCGCTGCTCGCCAAGTCGTGCAATGTGAATAAAAAGCGTGTTATTTACGCTCTGATTAATGGCGTTCGGCTGTGTTTGCGCGGAATCTGTCGGCACAAGGGAGCGGATGATAAATAAATACATCAATCATGCTGCAGATTCTAATCCAGAGCCATCAGACCAAACGTTTAAGTGCACGTTTACATTAGGCGTCATGTGTCTCTGCTTACCGCGGCAACCCGCTCCATCTATCATCTGTATTATCACCGCTAAGCTAAAGCTTTTGACTACAAAGTGACTTGCAGGTTTTTGGATCATTTTCTGATGCTCAAGCAGTTTGGGTCCTCTGGCCCAAAAAGGAATAGACTGGAATATGAGTGGGCAGCATGTTTTTTGGGGAGGGGAGGGTAAGGGGGCTGAACCAAGAAACTTTAGGCCAGAAATCCATGAACTTATAATCCATCCATTTTTTCTACCATAGACGTGAACAGTACAATCTGCAAGCGACACTCAAAGTCTTTTTCTGCCACAGAAAGGTGAGGGAGAGGGGCGACGGCAAAAGCCCAAAATGTCACTTGAGGAATTTGAGCTCAATTTATAAAACCACAAATAATGTCACTAATATTCAAACATCAAAGTCACAATTAGACAGGAGAAAATTGCACAGAAAAAGCACATTGCTGGAAAATGCATTGCAATGGAATCATTGCAGAAAGTCGCTCTGCAGGACGCATGTACCCCACGTGCAGGTCACATTGTGCAACGGCGAAAAGTGACACCGAAATAATAATTTCTCATTCAGCATGGCGGGGAGGCCAGGTGAGGAACGTGATTATGGAATGTGACTGAATTAAAAGGCGCAGCACGCAGCCGGAAGCGAAGGCGAGGCTCTCCTGAAACGGCGGCCGGAAGCGAAGGCGAGGCTCTCCTGAAACGGCGGCCGCGAGCAAAGGCGAGGCTCTCCTGAAACGGCGGCCGCGAACGAAGGCGAGGTTCTCCTGAAACGGCGGCCGCGAGCGAAGGCGAGGCTCTCCTGAAACGGCAGCCGCGAGCGAAGGCGAGGCTCTCCTGAAACGGCAGTCGTATGGAGCGGCATGAAGTCACGTGCGACGCTGGTCGCTTCGGAAAGATTAAGAGTGGCTGCTCCCCCATCTCCACCACTGGTTGGCCTCAGTATCGGAACACTCAGTTCTGAACCTGTGTGGGTTTGTTCAGAAAGCTGTGCTTTCGTTGCCACGCATGTCCCCTTTGAACACGCCAGTCTTTCAGTGTTCTGCTAAAGACGGGGAATTAGAAGCATTCTGATTTCAATGTGCTGGCATTTATGCCTGTATTCCTTCCCAGCTCATGAATTATAATGACTCCTTCCCGGTCCCCAGCGCCTGGTGCTCAGCAGTGATTACAGCAGCATTATGATCACATTTGAAAGGACGTAAAAATATATGTTTTTGAGCAAGTCCACTTTTGAAAAGCCGTTAAGAGGTCTGCCTCATCAAAAGCGAGGGGTGAACCCAGCATGCTCTGCGGTGTGATTCCGTTAAATATTTATCAGAGATGTTCAATTAAGTGATAATGACTAATGCTAAGGACAATAAAGCAAACTGCTCTCCCTTCTACTGATTTAATTCAATCAATCAATCAGTCAGTCAGTCAGTCTTTCTGTCTGTCCTGTCTCTCTGGTCATCTTCTACCAGGGAAAAATCTGATTCCTCTCTGACAATCGCTTTCACCACATGACAACGATAACGCGCCGATCGCCGTATTGCTCTAAAATAAACAGTGGCAAGGAAAATGAATAGGATTTGCAGGTGGAAAATGACCATTAGCTTTAATCACTTACCTTCTCGGGTGGCGAAACCACATTATCTGGCACCTTCGATCCATATCAAAACATGCATGGCATGCGATGGGGCTGGGGACAGAGGAGCACCGTCACGTCGGAATGGACCGCGGCCTCATTAGCTGTCATAGCACATTGTAACTGGAAATTGCTTCTTTCAGCTTTTGTTTGCTCAGGCAATCACAATAAACTCTCTGTTTGACATGGCTTGACATGTTGTTTGCACAGATGTAGAACATTAATAAACATGAACGCTAATCTGAATTATTGAACCGCTCACCATAATTCCCATCATGGATTCAGAAGCCGGACTGGCGAGCAGGCAAGGGTGAGAGAAAGGCATCAGAATTCCCCAGAATGAGTAACACCGCCGGCCTCCGTTGGACACAGAATCCAAAAATGAGATGTGAGGTCGTGGAGCAGCCCTCTCGGGCCCTGGTTCTGGCTCCGAGTTTGCTGTCTGGCCCCTGATTTTCCCTGTTGCAGCTCTAACCAGAGAGATGGAAACTGGGCTTTGCAGTAATATGGAAACAAAAATATGGGCTTTAGTCCTGCCAGAGCAAACCAGACCAATAGAAGCTCAGGAGTAGAAATCAATTAAAGAACAAATACCAAAAATCTCAACAAACAAACTTACATCCATCTTCTCATCCATCCATCCATTCAACATCCATCACTGCCCATGTAATACTGATTATCGGAGAAAAGAAATCCTTTTTATTTTTATAAATTTTTACATTATAAAAAAACATTTAAGTAGACTGCTATCCCTTTCCCTACAATAGGCTCCAGTTTTATTGTGACCCTGCACTGGATTAAATAACCCCAATAAAACTGACTGTTAACCAGTATTAGAGATCATGTTAATAATGGCAGAACTATTTGAATGGCCTGCATAGCGATAAAACTGAGAGAGAAAGACTGGTTCCAAACCCTGTCAGAGAGGAGGACCTTAATGCATGCATGTTTTTGTTCTATTGATACAATATCACCATTACGCCATCTCAGGCTGAAAAAGCGATGTTCTGAGGTCATGTGCAGAGCAAGATGAGAAATATAGGATCAAACTGTATGATGTACTATACATCTCCTACTCCAGCCCCCCCCTAAAGAGACACCCCCCAAAATGACATGAAGGGTATTCAAATGCAAGACTGTGGTGAGAGAACTGCTGCAAGAGAAATGCTGAAAAAGGTATGTATACATTACATCGTAGGAACCAAATGTCCCCACAAGGGGAAACTCAATTTTATAAAAGTCTCTGACTGCAATCAAAAAACTAAAAATGCCAGAAGTCTTGTATTTTGTTTGGTTACGTATGGGTTTGGTTAGGGCTGGGTAGGGGTTAAGGGTGTCATTGTTGTCAGGGCTATGACCATACAAATATTGTCCACTCAAAGATATGAATACAAACGTGTGTATATATGTGTGTGTGTCTGTGTGTGAAGTGTAAGATATTCAAACAGCATAAGAGTGGGATGACGTGCGATGCCAAGGAATCAAAAACATCCCTTTGACTTTGATCACCGACGTCTCAGTCTGTATAAAATTATTGTGCAAGGTTCTCCTGACCGCAAGACATGCCAGCTAAACGAAAACGTGCGATAATTTACACAGAACCCGGCCTGGAAATGAAAGGCGCCTTTTGTCAATCCTTTCATTACCGTCGGGTATTGTGAGTAGAAGCAGACTCGTACAATTACATCCCGAGCATACAAAAGGGTTCCGAAGATGCTGCCCTCCCCTCCCCGTTTAGATCTGTGGATGTGTCCGGGAGACATGGCCGCCCATCTCAGGATGCAATTTTGGGATCAGTCACGTGCAGAGTATTTGGCACTGGCAGTGAGTGATGCTGTGCCAATGGACCTACTGATGAAAATTGTTACAGTCAGGTGGCACAGTGGCTCACTGGATAGCACTGTTGCCTCACACATTCCCTATGTGTGCAGAATTTGCATACCTCTATGTTTATGTCGTTGTTTTTTGGGGGTTCCAAAATCATGTGATTGCCCAACCTGGGGTCTCAAAATTGTACACAGTGTGTTTGTATCCTGTGATGGACTGTAATCTCACCCAGGGCATCATCCCCTTACCTTGTGTCACTTGCTTCTTAAAACAGCCTCCAGACTCTCTACAATACTGTATCAGACAAGCACTTAGAAGATGGATGCTTTCGAGGCTATTTTGCTTTCACCCAAAATTCATCATTACCTAAGAAAGATTCACAGTCCAGAAAATAAGTAGTATACTTACCTTGTTTTCTACAGTGGGTTTCCTTCTGAAGCTGGATTTGAACAGGTCTGCATAGCTTCTATCTGATGACTCATTCAGAGCAACAGTGAAAATCCAAAACTCAGAAGGAAAAAATAAAGATATTTTTCTGCTGCTGCTCAAGAGAGCAAGTCAGAACTGGAGCATGTGACTTATCTGTACTCCCAGCTGCCAGTTCCACAGGCATTGCAGGAACCACCAACAGACACCTGTGAAATATATGCGAAAGGCCCCATGTGCTGATGCATTATGGGTAAATGTGCTAGGGTAACATTTCAAAGCAGTTCACATAGAATTTGCTCTGCCTCTGTGTCAGTATATTGATAGAGCTGGCAGGTAACCTTGTGATATGTAGTACAATAATGTTTCAAATGTTGCTGAGCAACATGCACCCCAACCTTGACAGTCACTTTTGGAAAACTCAGAGAGACGCACGCTGGTAGCACGTTTCTCCTGCAACATTACAGAAAGCTACTATGCCACATCTCTGCAGTAATTTCTTATTTCGTTCCCCGTCTCACGCGGTTGAAGCATTAACATATGCTGAATGGCAACAAGTGTGCAGAAAACAAACCGCACTAAACATTAATTACACTGCATCATATCGGAACACTGAATGATATTTAATTACCAACAAAAGCTCTTAGAAAAGTCTTTTCCTTATTGGATTAATGAATTCCACTTGGGCTGCCAAGGAGAAAGGAAGTGCTGAAACGACACATAAAGCAGCATAAGAGCTGTACTGCGAGGCGGAGATGTCATTTAGTCTTAACTAAAACGACATACTAACCCACAGAATATTGTTTCATTTGTTGCCAATGTTTACATACTAGCAGCAAAACGGGAGTGAAAAACCAAAGCTGGACACTGCTCATGAAACTGTTTCAGAACTGAAATCTGCATGCAGGGCGTGACTTCTAACAATCCTGTCTGCACACAGAACATGACTTTTGACACACAAATCTACACATGGTGCTTGATTTTCAATGTTCAGATCCACACATAGGGTATGATGGATGCTCACCGTTCATATCTGCAAGTAAGGCGTGATATTGAGCAAGAATAAACATCTTCACCAGTGACAGGTAATCATGGCAACTGATTCCACAAACTGTAGGTTGCTGTGTTTTCATCAAAACACTGCAACACCTGAAAGAGAAATGATTTTAAGGCACTTTCGTAAAAGCATTTGAGTCAAATTCAGTGAATCAATGAATTTTATATGTCACATATATTTATTACCTGGTTGAAAAAGGAAAGATGAACAGGGGCTTGAAGTTCTACAGTAGTGGCCAAAATTGTGGAAACACTTCCAATTTTTAGGGTCTGAACCTTGTGAAGCTCTTACTGCAGTTACTTTTTTTAATCTTCCAATGTATGACATTTGTAAACATTCTTTGATTGTTTATAAAGACTACTGACATCGTTCATGTAGTACTTTTTAAAGGATAAGCGCAAAAATCCTTGGTGTTTACAAAAATTTGGGCCACAAGTGTGTGTAAAATCTAGTGAGAAATAGACTTTGGTGAGGATGTGAGTCTATCGGAACAAGAATTACAACTCATACGAGAAAAGACATAGTCCTTGTATACAACTGCAAAATCTATAGGTTTCTAAGTCAACATACACAAGACTTATAGCATATATATTAATGCTTAGTCAGTTGCCACAGTTGAACTGGAAGGCCAAAATAATGAAGATATCAGCAAGTTTACATATCTTGGAAGGTTTGTGTAAAGGACGGGGGGGCGGGACAGTGAAGATGTTAAAGCAGGGGTGGGCAATCTTATCCGCAAAGGGCCAGTGTGTAGGGAGGTTTTTGGGATAACCTTTAGGTCAGCTGTTCAAACCCAGGTGTGAGGACTCTTCGGCTAATCATTCCTCTAATTAGTGACCTAATTAAGGATTTGCAGCGAAAACCTGCATACACAGCGGCCCTTTGCAGATAAGATTGCCCACCCTTGTGTTAAAGTAAGGATTGCCAAACCAAGACACACAACTTTATGGCTGATCTAGAGAAATAAAATCAATTGAAAATTTATGTGTAACATCATCATAGTCAGTTTTCTTACATAGCAGAGAAACTGGGAAGCATTACATGTTTTTATCGCTAAGTGCCTTTGAGAAATACTGCAGGAAATATCAGATTATTAGCCCTGGAGGAAAACAAAACAGATCTGCAGTGCAGAAGTCATAAAAGAGCACAAGTGGAAATGACTGATCAGATCACATGGAGACGTCCTCCTAACATCACCATGGCATCCATGGACTGGAATCCCAAGGATGAAGGAAACATGGACAACCAGTTATGATCTAGGGAAAACCATAGAAGCAGATCAGAAGTTATGGGGAGAAGCCAAGCTTGGTGCACGCAACTGAGACGGATGGAGGACTGCTTTAAAGTCCACGCTCTCCGCCCGGAGTACAGAGGACAGCAGCCATATTGATATTTCACGGAACAAGTAAGATCTTTGGAGAGATGTGCATTTTGAGAAATCATTATTTTGAGATTCAAATTCTGGGAAAATTTGGCGGATTGGTTGTCTGAGGGCTTGAATAGGCAGTCCTCCAGAAGGCTGGTTGAGTGCATCTATTCTTGGGATGACTGTCATGAGATCCTCAATGACTATAGTGTGCTGGTTTAACTTCTCACCCGAATGTCCATGCCCCGAGCAGCACAGTGTTCCATTATGGAACTGGGCGATGGCATTTTGTTTGGCAAGGAATTGAAAGTGCCCCCAACTGGTCCATCAAAGCGTTCTTCAGCACTAACATTTTCTAGCAATCCCCCTAACTCACCGAAGTGCCAGTGAAGCCCGACCTGCATAACTTCAAATCTTTGAGAAGCAGACAGCAAACTTGAGCAGACAACCTAGTGACTGACATCTTTCCAGCTTGAATAGTTTTCTTAAATCTGAATGTGTGCACAAGTTATGCTTCCAGCAAACCGCCCTGCTAGGAAAGACAAGCTGTCATCATGTCTGCTCACATTCAGGTCAACCCCTCCATCTTCTCAATGTTTAATTTCAGTCTCTCATATCTTACACTAGCTTAGCATGTTTTCAGGAGTAGTGCTGAGGCAATAATCACTCTGAAACTTGCAATTTTTTAATGTAAAATAACAAAAATAAGTATTATACATTAACCAGACACTTTATCCATTTATATGGTAAAGCAGGGTCAGACAATCTCTGAAGGAAGAGGAGGTTGAAGGCTTTGTTCAGGAGTCCGTTACTCAGCCAATCACAAAACACCAGTGACATTACTCAGCCAATCACAAGACACCAGTGACATTACTCAGCCAATCACAAAATTTGATCTTGGGACTTATTAACCCCAGTCAGCCTCTTAACCCTCTGAGCCACAACATAATCAGATCTGCTCTTTGTAACTACTACTATTATTAATAATGATAACAATTATTATTATTATTATTATAAAAACGTCATTATAATAATGAGTCAATATTACTATTATTATTATTATTATGAGTCAAACTTACAATCAAAATGAGACCCAACAACCAGACTGCGAGCAGAGACTATTTAAAGTCATCATTGCAGTGACTCTTACACTCCTCCACTTTGTTGTTTATCCCAGAATCGAATTGCTGAACCGCCAATGAACTGTGAGTCAGTACATTAAAAAAACTAGAGTAACAACAAGAGGTGACAATGTGCTGGTCTCAGTGCACATAATGGTTTCCTTTCACTTACAGGATGATCAGGTTTAACTTTTTTTGTCATAACACTTTAGAGATTCTGAATACTTTCAGAATGAATAACGAACGGGATCAAATCAGACAGCTGAGTTATATGCAAACATACCCCGTAAGGAACATCGAATTGGCAAAAAAAAACAAAAAATGTTTCTCTAAATGTAACCATCAAAGAGCCTCTAAAGATCCCTTAGAGAGATCACACAGAAAGTTTGATACACTGCACAGGAATTAGTGTAGGTATATGAATACTTTGTTTAAAGGAAGGTTACTATAATCCAATAAATGGCCACCCTGTTTTAAATGAAGTTAGGTGTGGATTACCGTAACACGTCTCCTTCACTATTATAACAGAAGAAGACTGGGTCACTGTAATATGTCAGCATGTCACTCGTTTTCCATCTATCATAGAAGGTGCATCATACATTTTTAATATCAGACAGATTAAAATAAGATTAAACCGGGGTTTAATATTTGAATTAATGCAATGTCTGCTGCTTTTTGTTTGGGATATTACCGCCAAACTAGAGGATTCGTGTTTTTTATGCCTAAAACCACTGCACGGTTCATGGGATGTCATTGAAGCAGCCCAAGCCTCTTTTATTGACTTTGGTTCAGACATCACGCTGATGTTTGCTCTCCAGTGGACAAGTCCAGTTCAGTACATTCAAGTGGATTTTTTTTTCCTTGAATTGACCTTTATTTTCTCGCCTCCTATTTTTCTTGACTTCAAGGTAACTCGATAATAGAGTGAGGACGTACATTTGTAACACATGGATTTTTTTTTCTGCTGATCTGCAAAAAATCGTTTTCTATTCCTTATCATGTGTAGGAAGATTGCAAATAAATGATCAATAGGGTTGCTTTTAATTGTATCAATGATTGTCATCGTTTTTATGATTACATACAGTCAATATGTATCTAAGATGATATGTATATCTCAAAGATCAGAATTGTTCAGAACATGGCATTTTTAACCATGACCAGCACCGGTGACAGTGATGATGGCAATGATGGTATTTCCTTTGTCTCATTACATGCACACCATCTTGACCAACACTATATGGACATAAGTGTTGGGACACCTGGTCATTGTACTTGCAGGCAGTTTTATGACATCCCATTCTAAATCCATAAGCTGGGAAGGCTTTCCACATGATTAAATACAAGAACTCGTGACCATAGGTGGAAATTAGCAGGAGAACATTTCAAGCTAGATTTAAGGAAGCACTTCTTTACGCAGCGTGTAGTCAGAGTAT
>JAODKF010000040.1:13307181-13325160 GCA_026779585.1 Mormyrus proboscirostris
CCAAGGTCCCCCCCCTCCCCAGCCCCACACACACACTCCCCCCCTTCCATTATGCCGGAGATACACAGTGAAAATTGTGTCTGAAATGACTGAAAATGGAATGACTCAACAGCACAAGATCATTATTGAATCCAATTAAGTAAACCAACACTGGGTAATGTGATTTGACATGGCCTTTCTCATTCCCCAGCAGATCGGCCGCGTGGTTTTGCACGCCGTGCCAGGAAAACATGTCAAGTCCCATCACAGCTGCAGCTGAATATTCATCGCAGGCCTCTGATATTTTTTTTTTTTTTTTTTTTTTTTTTTTGCTTTTTTTTATGTCTTTTGGCCACAGATCCCAGGCAGGTTCCCGTTGGTCCACGCCAACACCCGTCCGCGTTGGGGCCCTGGCAGGGCATGGGCCCCCCCCCCCCCCCAAAACTCGATAACTCCCATGATTCTCGGGTGGTGAAAGGCAACAATCACTATTATCACGAAGGCGGGCAGATGTTGAGGCTGTTGGTCACAACCAGGCCAGTTTGTGAAGAGTCTCTGGGACAATTAGCCCTGTGACAGAGTCATACAAGTAAACACTGCTGTTTCCAGGTGAAGGAGTTGCTTCCGTACTTCCCATCATGCATTGCACAGCTACGTATGACTCTACTTGTCACTAACAAAACTAAATAACACTGGCTACTACCTTTAATAGTGAAATAGGCCGCATGTCTGGTTTAGTTTATCATTTTGTATGGATAACCTCTCACACTGCAACTAGCTACAATGATATGTTTTTAAGATCATATTTCAAAAATAAATAATATTATTCCTTCAAAATCATGCGCTCAAGAATCTGAGTTTCAGTGAACTGAAGTGAATGATTTTGGCCTAGATAAGCGAAAAAGACCTCATTCGGTTTGATCACATTAACACCTCATACATTATTTACTGTTTCAGTTCCTGCAGTCTTATAGGTGCTCATTACATGTTGGGAATAAGCTACCTTAATGTTATTTTCTGCTTTTTTCCCCAGTCAAAACTATCGGTACTGCTACTGGTGCAATTGCAGCTAATACTACCTTTTTATTTAGCTGCAACAGGGAATATCACTGTGCCGTTAAGGTGGACACTGCATGATTTGTGCACCCCTTGTTAATGTGAGAACTAAAGAGGTCCGCAGTCACAGTAAAGGATGCAGTCAGGAGTTTAGCTTCTTTTTTAATGTGTTTACAGCTGCTTGTGTTGGGTGGCAATTTGACAGCATATGAACATAGTTTGGTAACAGGCCAGCAGACTAATTCAAGAGTTTCTTGTTGGTTTCTCTTAAGAAATTGATCCCTGAGTGTGGGCAGCACAATGACCCTCCACACCTCCAGCCATGTGGGCCTGGTTCTTAGCGTGTGTGTGTCTCCTCCCACAGACCCAAGGAAAAGTGATTTAGATAAGCTGGCGTGTTTCTATCATTAGTCAAATAAATGCATTTATATAAAACAGTAATCCATTCTAATATTTTGACTGATTTGGAAGTACTACTATTCTGCCAAAAAACTGTTTTTATTGGACAGATTGAAATACCGCTGTTTGGAGCCCTGTTTGTTTCCAGCTTAGGGTTGCGTCTATAAGAGATGCTAAACTTAGAGAGGAATGCCTTCTCATCATTAATACATCTACAAACTAGCAGGGAAAGACTGAGTATCCTTTCATAAGCTTGTAATCAACCAAGCTTTAAGCAGGATCTTATAATCTGTTTAGCAAAGGAAGATAGTGTGGAAAAAATCAGATTTGAGCTGCTTTAATAAAGATCACTGGGTAAAATCTACGGGTTGCTGCGTAACACCTCCAGGATTGTCAGATCATTTCTTCTGCCTAGCTCTGTGTGTCTGCATCCCCCCCTCCCAGCAGAACAATTTTCATGCCCACACTCTGGTTCCCCCAGCAGTCCGAAAACATGCTGTCCAGCCCAGGGAGTCTCCAAATCAGCCTTAGCGTGTATTTTTGTGTGTGGGTGCTCCTTCAATGGACTGGCATCCCATCTAGGATATTAAAAATGGCTAAATGGCTAGTAAACCCCTTAAGCAGCATATATTCTAGTTCTGTTATATTGATTTTAATCTGTCTGTAGTGTAATTAATTTTTGTTGATTTGCTTGAATAACCGCCCAGTCTCTTAGTTGATTTGGTACGTTTTGGCATGTTATTGGTTAATATTGTTGTCAATCAAGGGTTGTCGAGTTGCTGTTTATACTGATGTGCCTACCCTCTTTGACACTTGAAAGACTGAGGGAGAAATTTCACTGAAATTAGGCTTGTTGCAGAGAATTAATATCATTCATTTGAGTAAAATTTAACTCTGCCCAACACGGGTTGTTTCCCTGCCATGTGTCTCATGACTCCTGGGATAAGGATGCATGCACGGAATAATAAAAATCAATCATCAGAATTGATTTAGCCTTTGTACCTTGTGTTTTGGTTGATATTAAACGCATACTTAATGTATATTCTGTTTACTTGCAGGATGAGGTGGTGAGAATGGAAATGAGATTAAATAGTTGGCAGCGTGTGTCTAGCGACAGCATAACATTGAACATATTTAATTAGTGCAAAGAAAAAATACTGAGATCAAAGAGACCTTTAAAACAGCTCTGATCTTGAGGAGTCACTTAATTTAAAACACTTAATTTTCTATGTGAGCATAGAAAATTTTTAAAAAGGAATTCCTGGGGTTTTGTGGAGGTAATGTTTTGGCCAGTTGACAACAGAATGCTGAACACAGACATACACAGACAATCTGTATGGCGTGTGCAGCTGTCATACCTGGCTGAAGATTACGACAACAATGTTGACAAAATACCCTGAAATCGACAGGGGAATCCTCTCAGGGACGCTGGCCTCACTTCAGCTTAGCCACATTTTCCTGCATTTATTTGCTTGGTTTAGTGGGCAATTTGTTCGCTCAGAGTAGGAGGCTGTTGTTGTCATTTTTCTCATTAAGGCCATTTCTTATACCCTTAACCTCTTGTCTTGTGAGCCGAACATTGCAAAACCTTTTAGGTTTCTTTGTATGCTAATCAAACACTATACCTGATGAACTTTTTATTTTCTATTTATATTTTCAGGGGCTGAATTACTTTTACGTTAAGTTAATGACATTGTGATCAACACAGACCAGCATCTCCTTCGCCTTGCAATGGCAACGAGATACCATGGGAACACCTGTGACATCACGTGTTATGGGGAAAACCTGCAATGCTGTAACATGTTGTGGGGAAACCAGTAACACTGTGTAGCATGTTATGGGGAAAACCTGTAACACTGTGTAACGTGTTATGGGAAAACCTGTAACATTGTGTAACATGTCATGGGGAAACCCTGTAACACTGTGTAACATGTCATGGGGAAAACCAGTAACACTGTGTAACATGTCATGGGGAAAACCTGTAACACTGTGTAACATGTCATGGGGAAAACCTGTAACACTGTGTAACGTGTCATGGGGAAAACCTGTAACACTGTGTAACGTGTTATGGGGAAAACCTGTGATGCTGTGAAAGGTTGTGGGAAAACCAATGAAGCTGTAAAGTGTTATGCGAAAACTTGCACCGTTGTAACTTGTTGTAGGGAAGCCAGTAACACTGTTATGTGTTATGGGAAAACCTGTGACTTTATATATGAATTGGCCGACAATGTTTCACCTTACACTGGGCTATGTGCCTCAAATTAGAAATTAACAGAAACAAGCATTACCTAATTTTAGAAGTTCGACAGTCAATGGGTGTGAAATTTGGCTGTAAAAGCTTGGATGAGTACACATTGGATCTGTCCTTGACGTGAATGGCTGCTTCTCTCGGGGTCAGTGATATCAGTCTCGTCCCAGGCTACAGCGTCTAACGCATGGGTCTTAACATGCATGGCGCTCTGAGGACGGAACCACAGCGAGAATTTATTTAAGAGTAGATTTCCATTCAAACTTTTCAAATCACAAAGCAAACGGATTAAGTCCTCTCCCTTGGCTGGGCTCCACTCTGTCTGTTCGGCAGCAGACAAAAGAAAGTAGCATTAGCGCTACAGTGTGTCAACGACGTAGCACAGACACCCATATTTATGCAAGATAATTATATCAACACTAGCTGGTATCTCAGTAAAGTAGCTGTTATGCGTTATGAGAAGGGGTAGTATATAGAAGAAAGAGTAAACCATGTCTTTTAAGGTGTAAATATGAAACAGAAAATAAACATTTTCCCCCTATGTTGCATATGTAGTGCAGTTAGATATTTTACCCCTGGGCATTTTAAAGGCATGTTCAGTTTCTGTTTGATGCTACAATTCTGAGCCCTTTCCTGTTACTACAGCTGGACTTCATGCTCACAACTAGGCCGTGTGTGCTGAGTTAGCTTACGCTTCATGCTAACGACTAGGCCGTGTGTGCTGAGTTAGCTTACGCTTCATGCTAACGACTAGGTCGTGTGTACTGGGTTAGTTTACGCTTCATGCTAACGACTAGGCCGTGTGTACTGGGTTAGCTTACTGTTCATGCTAACGACTAGGCCATGTGTACTGGGTTAGTTTACACTTCATGCTAACGACTAGGCCGTGTGTACTGGGTTAGCTTACGCTTCATGCTAATGACTAGACCGTGTGTACTGGGTTAGCTTACGCTTCATGCTAACGACTAGGCCGTGTGTGCTGGGTTAGCTTACGTGTGTCCTAGTGGCCTTCTTTGGGTAGAAATTTAAAAAGCGCAAAGCCTATTTTACTCTGCAGAGAGAGAGACTCTTGTCATTATCTTTTTCAGTAACCATTTTCAACATAGTCTTACCTTTAAAGCTTTCGTGTATGCTCAGTCTGTGTAAATAATGTGTTCAGTCTATGTAAATAATGTGCTCACTGTTTGGTCATGTGACGTGATGTGACCAAACAGGCTAATGACATATTAAACTTTCATGCTATTTCTTTGAGAAATGGTCCACATTCGCTTCAAGAATATAGATGTCATTTTGATTAATTGCAGCAGGAAAGTGAATTTGCATTCTACTAATCAGATTCAGTTCAAAACTGTCTTTTTCTTTGTTTTTTTGCAAGTGTTGAGTTTGTGTAGGATCATGGCCTAGGATCAAAGGTGAGACGTTTGCTAATAGATCCCAAGAAGTCCCAGAGGAGCCAAATTACCCACCAGTAAAACATCCTGCTCTCATTTGCCCCAACAATAATATGCCAACTGTGGGCATGAATGTCAGGCCTTCACCATTCAGCATTGTCAAAACAAAAAGCCTATTGTGGAGCTAGGTATTTTATTTAGAAAAATTAAAATGGATATATTGTTAAAAAACAAACGAATGATCGACATTTTGATAGTAAAACTAGATTGTGATGATCATGCATAACCTGAGAGTGAAAATCACAATAGATTAGGAATTGCTGCCCCACTTTTAGCTTGCGTTTAATTTATCGACACAATGGAAGTTAACTGACCGTGTGAACCAGGCTTTGTTCATGCCGCCGATGAAGAGAAGGGAAACGAAGCAAGAATCGTGTCCCTGTTGTGGATTTGCCTGTATCTGGTTGTATAAAAAGTAAACAGATGAGGGATTTCATGAGGCCTGCAGCCCAGTGAAGAGCCTTAAATGATCAGTTAAATGATCAGATGTATTTGTTTTTCTCTTTTCTTCCCCTTCGCTGAGTTTCAGGCTCCTCCAAAGAGCTTTGTAGCGCGGAGTCGAACTTCCACGCCTGCCGCTGCTCTCTGTCCGCTCATTAATGCGGCGAGCTTGGAGAAAACACGGACGTGCCCCAATGCATCCAGCCTGTATTACTGCGGCGGGGGGGCGCATTAGCCGCTGACGAGGCTGAGTTGGGGGGGATCGGGGGGCGGCTTCTTCCTTCTGTAGCAGGACCTGACTGCTTTTCTGACCGCCGTGTCCCATGTTTCGGCCCAGACAGGGGGGCAGCACAGCGCCTCTTGCAGTCATGGCACTGACCCGTGTGTCTTAACACCGACGTACATGTTAGCTGGAGCGATGACCAAAAGGATGTGGCTATAATAAACAGCCTAAATATTAATGAATCATTATAAAATGATAAAAGAACCACATCATAAACTCAAATGTTCACAGAACACCTCAAATAATCTCTTTCATTTTCAAATTTTCAATGGAAAATCGTCTCAGGCATGAATGAATTGTTGAGGGACTTTTTTTTGCAATTGTTTTTCTTTTTTTCAACGAAAGCTCCTCACATTTATTTACACTTCTTTCCCAAATCATTCAAAGGCAACAAAAGAGCATGGATTTTTCCTTCTTTTTCTTTTTTTTTAATGAGAGAATGACTGCTGTAGTTATGCAGCATCTGGGCTTCTTGTTCGCGCTGCTCTCCGCACCTCATTGAATTGTAAATACTGTACGGTTGAAGGGGGAGAGAGAGGGTCTGCGCAGCCTCTGCGCAGCCGGTGTACCAGAGTGAATGTCTGCCGCTCCTCTCCTCCACCTTTCACCCGTCGTTCCCGCTAGCACACCTCACGTCGCCTCCGCCACCTCCGTCACCCTCCCTCGCCGTCCAGGAGGATCAGGCTCCGGCTATTTGGATGACCGAAACATCCTCTGCCGTTCTGTTTTTATTTTGCCCTCCCCCACAATGCACCCAAGCCGAAAGGCAGGACCTTCAACTTTTATTTATTTATTTATTTTATTTATTTATTTTTATTTTCATCTTGAAAATTCTTCAAATTATAGTACCATTAATCATATTGGAATCATTTCAGAATTTAGCTACCTTCAAAATGATATGCTATTACCAGTGCAACTTTTTTTTTTAATTTGTTGCCGATTACAGGAGAAGATAAGGACTGAAGCAGACTCGTCTGCCTCTCAAATATTAGGGAGTGAAACGATTTAAATAAACAAATCCAGATGGACGGACTCCCTGAGCCCCCGCAGTCTGAGCTGGTGACTGTCCGGATCTTCGCCGCCGCGTGAACCGACAGCCACAAGGTAAAGAGCACAAGGAGCAGCTCCAGCATGAAATCCCACAATGCAAAGCTGAAGACTTGCTGTCTCTTGTACCTCGAAAGCAGCATCATGTTTCTAATGTTTTGTAACCCTGTTTTATAGCAGACAAATTATTTGTCTTTTCTCCTTTAGTTGTACTGTTTACTGCTCAGTTCATTACAACCTTGTTAGGGTTAGAATGTGGAGAGAATTACCTTTTACACGTGATAAATAAAGTTAAACCGTCTCAGCCCTGACCTCAAGCAAAAGAAAAACAAGCAAATGAATTAGGCGAGAATAAAGCTTGTGTGTTTATTTGCTGCAGTATGACAAAAATTTAAAAGAATTTCCCTGATCTGCCCTGTGGGGCTTGAACAATTGATTAACAGGGTGGGAACAGCGATTTTATGAGATTAAGCAGCTGACAGTGTGTTATCTGTGCTGTAAGCACTTGGCATCCAGTTTTACTGTAGCACCAGTGGGCAGGTTCTGTGTCGTCGGGGCTGGAGCTCTGAGTGGCCCTCACTGACGATGTGCAGAAACAGCTTAGCTTTATTCTAACTGAAGTCATTTAGTTCTCATAGCTTATATAATACCTGGGATTTCCTCTGGGATATTTGTTTTATTTATTTTGCATTTGTGACGTTTATACTCACTTTAACTACTTTTATGCTATAAACTATGGAGGCCCAGTGACCTATGTTTGCATTGCATCTTAATTACTGTCCCCGTGCACAGTGACATGTAGAATTTATGTTGCTATGTATGCATATGGACAGAAGTGTCACGCACATGCATAAATGGCAAAATAAATATGAAAAATTTCGTTGATGGGGGAGAGAAAGATCCACAAAACAACCCTGACGATGTTTGTGTGATTAGCTGTGTGCTTTTTTGTTAATGACCATAATATCCTGCTGGTTCTTTGACCCCTGACCCCTCAATGATTCTGGGGTTTTATTCGTTCCCTGAATGTTCTTAATACTGTTATGTTGCACTTCTGGTCCTTGAATAATCTTATTCTGCTCCTGATTTGTTAGGGGTTGTTGTGAAACTGCTGCTCCAGTCCTGCTTACAGTTTTAACTGGGCGTTTCACTGGAAGCTCAGCCTGGCTGCACTAATACCACGTCCTGCTTACAGTTTTAACTGGGCGTTTCGCTGGAAGCTCAGCCTGGCTGCACTAATGCCACATCCTGCTTACAGTTTTAACTGGGCGTTTCACTGGATGCTCAGCCTGGCTGCACTAATGCCACGTCCTGCTTACAGTTTTAACTGGGCGTTTCACTGGATGCTCAGCCTGGCTGCACTAATGCCACGTCCTGCTTACAGTTTTAACTGGGCGTTTCACTGGAAGCTCAGCCTGGCTGCACTAATGCCACGTCCTGACAGATGTGCATTAATTTGTTTCATGTAGATGCTCCTTTCTGCCTTTTACTACCCATCTGGCTACTCTGCATCCATCCATCCATCTGACTTGTATATGAAAGGGAGATATTGAATGAAAGGCAGTAATCTCATCTTTTCCTTGTTCATCTTTTAACCCTCCTCCTTCTCAGCCATCCTCTCTCTTCTGTTTGAGTGAAATGACCGCTTTCCTGTGCAGTGTGACGGAGGCCAGTTCTGTGTGAAACTCAGCATCTCGCCAGCCTCACTGTACTTAAGAATCATAATGTTTCAGTGTTCACTCATGGTAATCATCTGTTATGATAATAATGATAATAATAACAATAATAATAACAATAACAAATTATTATTATTATTATTTTGGTCCTGTATTGGATAAGTAAAGAAGATGGATGGATGGATGGATGGATGGATGGATGGATGGATGATTATTATTATTAAGTTATAAATTGTTATCTATCATCCCTCTTCTATATGTTTAAACAGGGTCACAAGGGGTCTAGAGCCCATCCCAGGCTGCACAGGGTATCAGGCTGGGGTCACCCTAGATGGAATGACAGTCCTTTACGTGGGTATTTTGATTATTACAGTTGTTGTTGTTGTTGTTGTTGTTGTTAATTCGCAGTGAAGACCACCCAGCCGGAGTCTGGCCGCTCCCTTGGAGAGCGGTATCAAACGTGCTGTCCGCCCCCCAGCGTGTTTGCGGAGAGCATGTTCCCTCCCCGTCCCCTTTATGTCCCCTGCTCTCCATCCGTTGGTCAGGCCCGAGGCGGCTTTCAAAGGCACTCTCTGTTCTTCAGTCTCATGTCAATCCCAGAAGCCGGGAAACGAGGCCTCTTTGTGGGATTAATTAGTAGCAGGAGCTGGTCACCACACTGGAGGGGCTGTAATTGCTACTCTCTGAAAGAGGGATGGGGTCTGAGATGGGGTCTGAGATGGACAGGTGCTTTGAACTGGGGGGCTCCACCGCACTGGATTAAAGGGGCACACGGGGTGGAGAGGGGGGGCTTTGAAGTCTGCCAAGAGGTCTAGGAGAAGAAATAAAAACTGGTTGTTTAAAATTATATCTGGCATCGCCAATCACATTTATCACTCGTTCTCACCTGTTGACAACCACGGGTGAAAATGCGAGAATCCAGCGAAGGAGGGTTTCCCTGTTTCACTCAGAAATACAAACATACACACACACATGTCTGTAATTATATCTTTGTGGGGACTATGCATTCATTTCTGTGGGGAAAACTCTAACCCCAACATGGTGACCTTAACCCCTACCCAGCTCTAAGCAACCAGACAAAATATGACACTTTTGGCTTTGTTACTTTTTAGATTGCATTCACAGGTCATTGTGGGGACCTGAAAAAATGGTCCACACAATGTCAAAATAATACATTATTTTATTACATTATGGGGAATATTTGGTCCCCATAATGTAATATAAACCTAATCCACACACACACACATGCACACATCAGGTCTTCATAAAAACATTCTATTTTCATCCCCTTCCTCCATTTGTTGAGTCATTAGTTGAATGGGCTGAATATAAAAATTTCATAGAAGGAAAAAGAGAATGTTCTGTAACTTTTCATAATAAAAAATAAAATATATTTGTATCTCACTGCTTAAGGTTAACCACAGAGTGGAATTCAGCATTTAAATGAGAAAATTGTGAGATTAACCTGCATGTTATTATTGTTTACAAAAGTGTGTATTGTATTTAGTGTTAATCATCCCAATATGATTTCACGTTAATAATTCATTTTATTGAATTTTATTACAAAAGCATGTGATTAAGGGGGTATAGTATGAGATGAACTGCAATCATTAATTTAACATAAAAAAGGATAAAAAAATTACAATTCATTTAGAATAAACCTGTTAGCTCAGCATCGGGGTCAGAGGTCATTAAACTGTTTCTTTTGTGTGTACATGAGTACCTCTGTACTTTGACTTCAAGCTTAGTATCCATAATGATTGTTTAATTGTCTGGATCGTGGTATATGGCCTGCATTTCGCCCCCCCCCCCTTTTCTGAACAAAGGCTTAATTTAAATCAACAGTTCGCAACTCATCATTTCGGCAAGTGGCCGAATTTAAGCTGAATTCCCACGTGAAGATGTTATCAACCACCCTTTACATCCCTGCATAATTTAGCCATTCTGCTGAGAAACTTAAAGGTAAAATGGTTCCCCAGAAAATGACCTCGCTCTCCCCAAGCTCCCGGACGTGGGGTTTGGCTTGAGAGGGGGTGGGTTTTCTCTTCCCATCCTATCATTCCTGTTTTTCAGTGAGAGTCCATTGATGACGTGCCACCCTGTAACATTAAAGTGCATCAGATTTGGAAATGTGTGAAAGGAACACACCCCTGGGTTTGTGAGGACAGTAAAGTAGAGACGCATCACACTGATGAAAAAGCTCCGACTTCTCTGTTTATAGGAGAAACCTGGGGCTTCTCCCAGAAATGTCATTAAAACGGCTTTTCAGAATATATACCCAAAGCAACAGCAACACCGTATAGTAACGGGAGAGAGGAGGGGCAGAGACGACCGCGGCAACAAAAGCGGGCATTCCAAGCACAATGCCAGGAAACAATAAACAAGTGACCTTTCCAAATGTCAGCCAGGCACAGTTTCATAATTTTGTGATTATTCTCTGAAGCTTTAGCACATTTTGTTTTCTCTTGGTCCCTCCACCGGCCTGTGATTTTGATAAGATGCATGTGCACATTTCATAGATGCGAGAGACAGTCACAGCACATGGAGAGTTACGCTCATCTGGCGAACTTCCGCTCCTTCCCGTCTGTTTGCGGTTCTGCATTTGTTTTATGGCATTTGTGCTTAGAAGATAACCCCCCCCCAAAGGAAAAAACACTTTTTAAAATATAAAACCGAAAGGCTTAAAAAAATGATACTTATAAATATGTGATGCATAAAACATCATCAAATCTTAGACATCTAATCAAGCGAATGACCTTGCAGGAATGTGGTTGTATCTCTCTTTTGTCCATCTGAAAGACCGACCTGAAGGGAAAAGATCGATTTTAAAGCACTGAAATTAAAAACAAAAAAGACAAAAAAGGGCATCACAAATCTGTTTATATGAATTGGATATTGCGGCACATCGGTCGGCTTCATCAGACGTGAAAGCGGGATAGCCTTGATATTTCTGCCACGGCTGTTAAAATGAGCGTATCCTTGAGTCATGCTTGCGCAACAGTCCGAGGGTGTCTGGAGGCTAGTAATTGTGCACATACATCAATTATACATCCGTCTCCTTACTCCGATCCTGGTGCTCTAATCAAGCCCAGCCCCATGTGCTCCTGGGGCTCCCGTCCCGGCGCTTTTATCGCAGGTGCTGCACGGGCGGCCTTGTTAGGGCTCTCGTAAGGAGATGAGGGGATGAGGGACTCCTTTTTCCTGTCCAGATGAGCGAGGGGGTGGGGGGGGCGGGGTTCTGGAGCCGGCCATCGCATCCCCCTAACAGCTCCTGTCAGGACCCGGGAGGGTCTGTAATGAGCCCCATCGACACGGCCGGAGGCAGGACCTGTGTGCCGACCCAACGAAGCGAAAAGCCTGACCGGCACCTTGCAGCTTCACAATAATTAATCCACTGCACCCCCTCCCTTTTTCCCTCTCTGCCTCCCTGCTTCATGTCTATTCATCTGCAAAGACCTCAGGTAGCTCAGCGCTCGACTAACCCTCTCAGAGCCCGAGGCCTTCGCTGAGACCCGGATCCGTCCTTCTGTCCGATCCGATGTGTTTGTAAACGGCACGGGTCCGGGGTGGCCGTACAGTGCCATGGAAACGTTTAGTCGTTTCCGTCAACGACGATTAGTGTCGCGGAGGACTCTTTAATAAAGATGCATGAGGGTTTATAAGAAGTACAAGGGACTGTTCAGCAATAAGGAGTTTACCGGCGACTGGTAGGCGCTGTCATTACCACCCCGGTTGCTAAGGTTGTTTTAAATCCTTGCATTTTTTCCAGTTTGTTTTCTTCTTCCCCCAAGACAGCAGATGAAATTTTTCTACTGAGCTTCATTTGACTCAGCCCCCAGCAAAGTCTGACCTCTACAACACAGAGGTGAAAAGCTGCCTTCTCATTGGTCTGACACAAATGCCTCCAGAAGCAGCATTTTTGTTGTCTCACATCTCCTCTTTTCATTCGTTATTGTTATTTTTCTCTCTCTATCGCGCTCTTTCCCTTTTGGCGATATTCTCCCGCAGCGCATGGTATTCTCAAAACACACGAGTGAGAGTGTGCCCACCGCCGTGTGCATCATACCGGCCCTTCCCACGATTCCCTGCATGAGAAGATGGCGGCTCCTTTCAGCAAGTGAGAGGACTAACTGGGTCCCAGCATGGAGGACAACTTTGGTTCAATATGTTTTACCTAAAACAGTCACTGCAAATGATCTGCATTCAGCAGCACGACCTGCTTTTTCATTACCTATTCTCAGATTTCAATTTTAGGTCAAAAAGCCCATAAAAAAAAACAATGCACCTCTTAGTTCCTGCACTGGTCAGTAAAATTATAGTTATTTTAATTAGATTAATTGACCAAAACATGGATAAACACACATGCAGCTATTTACAGAGCCTAGCCTGGTAATAATGAACAGTGACCAAGTCAAGATTAAATCATAGTTATACACGTGGGGGGGTTGTGTCAATAATTATATACAGAAACAGACAAGTCAATAATAGTAATAATGGGGGCTGTGAAAATTAAGAAAGAAAAATCAGAAGTGGCATTAACTCACAGGTAGATTGGCTTGCAACACAGTATTCCAGTTGATTTTTTTTGAAAGAGCCTGTCATGTTTTTATGTAATCTGTGTTCTGTAATTAACTAAGTCCATTGTAATGTACTGAGATTATGTTTCACTTTACAGTTCATCGGTATGGTTTTCTTTGCAATAGCCAAGGTGACTAATACTAATCTTGAGTCATAATGCGGTGGGTCAAGAGATCTTAGATCTCTGAGTGGGCAGAGCTTTGGGCTTTGGAGATAGTGGAATGTTAGAATCCAGAATTGAAGATCTTGATGTGGATAATGCTTTGCCAAAGTTGTCGAACCTATAGACAATGCTATATGGCATGAGCGTTACTTTCTGTTGTATTGAGGGACCATTGAGAACACTGAGAAACCCATTCTGTATATTTTATGTTGAGTGAGTCATGCTCTGTATATTACTTTGTATTGTATTCACCTGTAGATTATGTCATTGGAAAAGTGTTAGAGCAAATTTGGCAGATACCTTTAAATAAAAATGTGTACAGCAACACACAGACACCTTAAGGGCAGCTCAGGTCATTAATCTTGGGTTGTACGTCTTGCCCCATTCACTATCTACCTAATGTATATCTCTCAGACCTCAAGCCCTGCAAAATTCAATTCCCCAATGGTTAAACTATAAGGGCAGGTTTGGAACTATCCAGAAGTTTAAGGGGTTTACACGGTATTGGGAGTGTGAAGGAAAAAAAAACCTGGAGTGCAAGCTATCCATCCTCTGCTGAAGGAATTGGCAGACACTTCTCTGATGCATCCGTGAGACGTTTGCAGAGACAGTCGGGCCTCGAGGGCGCTGGCGCTCCAGCAGAGGTGCCCAGACGGCCAGCTGATGCAGGGAGGCATTTCTGATGTTCCATTCCCAAACCTGCACTTCTCGGAAGGAGGAAATCTGAAAAAACCGCAGCCACATTTGCGCACCATGCGAACACCAAAAGGGAATCCTCGACCTCATTCGGATCGCGTCGTTCACATTCCACACCTTGATGGCGACCTCAACAGTGGAACCTGACATTCCATGCTGTAACCACTTCTGGAAGGTGTATAATTGTCAAGCTAACCATTTTTAACAGAGACGCACTGTACAAATAAACTACGTAATAATCCCAGAAGCACAACAGTGTGCACATTTTATAAATGTACAGGAATGACAGTGAATATTAAAAAAAAAAAAACTAACAATAAATTATAAAATCAATAATGCAGAAAGTACCAAGCAGATGTTTCATTGGGAGAGAGCTTTCCCTCGATCAAAGTTCACTTACAAAGATGCCCCTTTTATATTAAAAGAAAAGAAAAATTCAGACAATCAAAATGTAATGAATAATACCTCAACTACATTTTTCCCCATCAGTAATATTTATTCATATTTTCATTTCGTAATGAACTTGTGCAGCGACAGAAATGGTCATTTGCAAAAACTTTTTTGCATTAATGGAAAAAAAAAAGAAATCTATAAGAAAGCTAATTATTAAAAGAATATATTGATGTATAATTTAAATACGCCTATAATAATGTAATAAGGTAACATATTTAGCATTGATTTTTTTTTTATTTTAATTTCTTTTGCAAAGTTTTTTTTTTTTAATTGTATTTCTTTTTTAAGTGGGGAGAAAGGTCAACAAATTTTGTTCCCTGTTTCATGTTTTTAATAATATATTTTGGCCGTATTCAGTCATTTTAAAGGAGGATTCCATCAGCAATGATAGCACCGTAATATTAGTAGAACTGGAGAGAGTGAGAGGGGAAGCGAGAGAGAGAGAGAGAGATCCTGAATTTCAAGCTGACATAACAGGAGGACAAGGCTCACAGTTTCACAAGAACACGGGAAATTTGAATCAGGGAGCTGTGGGTGAAGGAGCGATCTTCCCCCTCACCGGGCCGCCGCGGCCTGGAACAGGTACCCCGCTTTTAACACTACGAGCCTTAAACAGGGGGCGTAATGAGCATCCTGGAATTTTACATGTGACCCGTTAGGCTACTATGAGGCAGCCAGCAGCCACTTCTCACATCTCCAATGTCTCTGAGATATACACAGATTTTTTTTCCTCTGTGATTGTTGAATTTGATGTTACATGTTATGTTTTTTAAGCACACAGAATAGAATAGAATAGAATAGAATAGAATAATGGCATTTCATTGATCCCCACAGGGAAATTGCCTATAGATCCCTATAACACTTTTATATTGACAATTAATTATAAAGAATTACTATGTACTTTATCTTATAAGGAGCAATAAAACCATGAAAGTATTGAATTTACAGATAATAATAGATATTATTACATGATATTCAGTTTAAAAATATAGTGAAGAAGTTAATATCATCGCTAGGCTAATGGTGTTTACATTACCCACACATACAGACATCTGCACAATTTACTTCATTTGTAAATCTTAAAGTGATGCATTGGTAATTTTATTTTATCTGCATTTTGTGCTGTGATGTTATTAATTTTGTTCTTGAACAAACAGGCAAAAGCTCAGCGATGCTATTTTGGATGCTACTTTAAAACAAATAAACTAATTAACAACGGCAAATAGATTCACATTTTTTAGTTACATTGCACTAAATCAAAGAGCGGCTATAAGGGCCCGCCACTGAGAGACATCCACAGGGCTATAATTTTGTTTGCATATTTATTGTAATAAGTGGGAACTGCTACTCGACATCTCAACGTTGTTAATTAAATGGCACGCCTGTTGTGTTATAATACGCAAGAGACTTGTGCTTACGCGACCTAATACATTGATTAAAGTTTGCGCATTGTTTGACAACGGACCAGAGATCGGGGGAAGGGTATAATGAAATATAAGTATAAAACTCTCAGTTGTACTTTAAAACTGCAGCCCAGAGCCCACCTCCCAGTAGAAACGGACCAAGAGTACGGTGTCGAACAGGCAGCATGCAGAAACCCGGTTTCGGAGTGATCCAAGGCCGGTCACAGTTGCCGGGCGCCACAAGTGATACGATAGGGGTGTGACCTCTGGGTACGCACCACCACAAGACTCATGGTTTTTGTGGCGACACGATGCTGCTGTACTTGTTGTGGTTCCAAGGGTCACTTTTTACGCACCACCCACATAATAAATCTGAGATTCAGTATAACTATGCAGCTATCGCCCTAATATTGAACCTGCTGTCTCTGACCTCATTAATTGTAAGTATGACATAAGTCGTCAGTCGCACTCTAGGTCTGCGTGTGGTTTGTGTATCCGGGTGGCAGGGGGGGCTGATTATGGAGAGAGGAAGAGCTGTCCTGCTGCTCAGCCATACGCTGCGACCCCCCCCCCCCCAGTTCCCCTTCCCGCCGCTGCCTTACAGCTCGGGTTGACGGCTCTCATTTGCATGACCTCACTCTCTCTCCAGGGCTGTCTCCGCTCCGGGCCGCTGCCAGGGGACAGGCCCCGACTTGCACGCTGGCACGAGGGGTGAATGATGTCCGCTCGCTTTCAGCTAATCAGCCCGCGCAGTTTAGGGATGCCAGATGGGGGGAGGGGCGGAGGGGGGGCAGGCGTGGTGACAAACCCGCTCAGCAACATTTACAGTGTGTGGGGAGCACTCCCTGCGCTTTGTGCATGCTTGTGCGCTCGTGTCTGCGTGCGTGCGTGAGTGTGTCGAAAAGTGACTCAGAGCCCCCTCTTATTACTGACAAACTTCCAGCTATTCAGTGAAGTACTACTGACCCCTATAGGCAGGAGGGAGGAAGTGCTTACATTCAGTGCTCGCACGTTCATGGTAAAAGAAGCTTTTGTGCTACAAAAATAAGTGAAATATTTGAATATGTATTCTGTTTAAAAATGGCCCCAATGGTAAGGCCCATCCACCTCTTCCTGCCCTCGTCATCATTGACTTCCCTGCTCCTCTTTGAAGTGCAGTGACAGCTCCCGCATCACAGGGTCCCCACAAAAGCTGTGTCAACTGCTCCCCGAGTGCGGGGTCCATATGCACAGACCGCTGCGCCCCGAATCCCACAGTGTACCCACAAACTTTGGAGGAAGGTTGAGGCATAGATCATGAGGTCCTCTTCATGAGGCCAGCCAAACTTCCCTAAGGTGGGGAGGGTTTGCATCTGATCACGTGTATTATTCTTTGTGTAAGTTTAACAATACCTGCGATAAAGCATATTTAAATTTCAGCAGATCAGACTCACAAAAGGGAGAATAGATTTTTTCTTTAGCAGATGCCGAAAAACACATTTTAACATTTTTTTTTACGCTTGTGGGGTCGGGACATACATCACATCACCCTGCAATTTCTACACAAGACCGTTGTCCTCCATCGGCAAAGACGCGGCCGTGGTAAGCCATGAGCCCGAATGCAGAGAGCGCTGCGGAAAGGCCGATAAATAGCAGGAACAATGAGTTAATAAATCGCGGCGCTGCATGGGTGTGGGGTGCGGGGGCTGCGGCCGGGGCACCAGTAATCCGGGGGGTTTGGTGAGTCCCGCGCGCGCACATGTGGCCCCCACGCTTCCATAATCCCTTTCACTGGCTTGCCAAGCTGCTGTGCTTTTACATTTAAAACGTTTTTTTTTTCTTTCCTCTTCTCCTTCTTTCTCTCTCGCTCCTTCCTCACCCCAACCAAGTAAATCTCCCCGCTGAAGTGACAGGCCCATTCAGCGGCGAGCACGGCGGGACAGCTGGCAGGGGGGGGTGTGTGAAAGGCCGGTGCCCCCACACCCGTCCCGGCTCGCCCTGTCCTGTCGAAGCGGCCGCCGTGCCCCAGCTGAGCCCACAGCACGCTCACTCCCTCCCCGCCGCCATTTCCCTGAGCCTCCCCAGTGTCAGGCGAGACAGACTGCCACCCCGGGGGGAGCCATGTCT
>JAODKF010000040.1:13337749-13348854 GCA_026779585.1 Mormyrus proboscirostris
ACCGCAACCCCTCCCCACCCCTAAAACACTGGGGTGTCCTGAACAAACACAACAGGCCTCCATCTTTGTACACGCAATTCCTCCCCCTCCCCTGCCTTTGTCGTGGCCAAGCCAACAAACGGGGCCTGGCGGGACCCCAGAGAGAAGCGGACTTTTGGGGTTCCATCATCACCTACCTCAATGGCTCTCCTTTAAGCACAAGTGCTGGACGGCTCTGCCAAGCGTCAGGGAGTGGAGATAATGCGATTGAACTGGTACTTAAATCTCAGTGAACCACTGCAGCTCGAGTAATTAGCGAATTGGATCCATGCTGGGGGGCTAATGATGGGTAATGCTGCCCTGGGCTCCATACACAAACCCGCATGATGTGGGCTTCGTCCTCCCCCCACTCTAGAAAACAAACTGCAGGTTCACACAGCAAAACAGTCCCACATGGTGTCTCAACCCAAGGAAAAGGCTTGAATAATTCCGAGGGGTGGGGTGAAGGGAGTGAGGATGTAGGTTTCCTTTAACGGTGATGGCAAAGAAAGAGAGCGGACCCTGCCCATCCACCCAAGGTTCATTAGAGGAACAATGGTCTCTCTGCCATCTAATTAGGAAAGGTTAATAAGCAGAAGTGTCATGATTCATTACCCATGATCCTCTCTGCTGTGCTAAGAGGGGTTGACGGAAGCCAAACGAGGGAAAAAAATTGATACACGTATTATTGATATATAAAAACATAAACACAACAGGCACACAGGTATATATAAACAGCATGTATAAGTGTTATATGAACGTCATTGTTTAAAATGACCTTTAAACTAAATCTATTCTATAAAAACAATTTTTAGTCCTATAAACATAATTTTTATGTAAAAAAAAAATCACTTAATATTCTGAAGCTGGAATTTAATAATAAAAGATGCATGTGTGGTACTCGGAATTCCCTAATTGCAAATCTGTAATTGAAAAACCAATTTAAAAAGACAAGAGACACAAGCCTGGAACATTTTCTTATTTGCACTTAAGCGAAAAATTGAATTGAAGACACTGAAGACTGCACGGACGTCCACCTGTGTCCTCTTAATCCCTAAAACGATTGCAGAAATGACACGTTCCAGTGACCGCGTGAGACGTGGATTTACCGTGGTGCAGGCGCGGCCCACGCTGTCAGCAGCACACCAGGCTCTCAGAAAAGCTCCTGTTTTACATCCAGCGACGACCAGCCATTAAAATTCACGGGTCGTAGAGACATTTTGCTAAATGCACTATTTCCCTGCTGAGAAGCACTCAGGAATATTCCGGAATAACAGTGAGCTTTATGTAGACCTATTTCTCTTAGAAAGGCAAAACTTCAAGGTGAGACATCAGAGAGAAAGTTGCTTTTTCAACAGTATTTTCAAAAATTGTATAGACGGTACACCAGAAAAAAGTCAGGGAAAAAATTCTATATTAAGTCATATGATTGATTATGAGTTTAAGCTTTCAAACATGGCATGAAGCAGTAAAAGAAAAACAACACAGATCTGAATTATCTGACTCTGTGTTTGTCAAAGACTCCAGAATTCGAATGAAGAACACCAGCATTTATGTTGATTCATAAATGCAGGACCTCACAATCTGTGTGAACAGGTCCAGTGCACAGGGAGCTGTTACCTGTGTGTTCACTGGAGTAAACAGTGCCCAGAACCTTCAGGCTAAGACTGAAACAAGCCACACACATCCCTAAGCAACACTTATCATTGTGCTTATAAACTCCTCCAGCCTTTCCTACAGCCCCCCTGAGAATGAAATACAATTTGTAAATGCATCTAATAAGACACAAATGCCTCTTACACGAAGCACAGAGCAGGACCTGACAAAAGTGCAAAAATGACAGTTTTTCTCATAAGATCCACTAAAATGTCCTTCACTGGTAAATTTCTTCGTTGGTGACAATTAAAAAATGCTTGTGCAATTATTAAAACAAATTCACAAGTGTACAGTGAACTGTAAAGATGCTTCTTGTTAGATAAATACAAAATTTAATTTAGCAATTTCATTTTTTGCATAGTAACAATAACTTGCTGTGAGTGGTAGGCTATATGGCCGTGTTGCTTTTCACCCCATTTATTTCCTTTAATTTTTAGCCTTACACGTCATCATCGTCATCATTATTGTTTCTGTTTTTGTTGTTGTGCTGACTGTCCATCCATCACTGGTATTCCATTTTTAAACGCAACGAAACAGCTGAAATTCGCTGGTGCGGAAAAGCGAAGCTCCGCTGCTCCTCGCCATCGGTCGACCCCTGCGGTCCCGGCGGTAATAACAGCAAAACGCCGCCGCCTCGCTAATACGCTCGGGCGGGCGGTGCCGGGTGGCGGATCAATAACGCCGGGCAGCAGTCTCCGCAAAATGCTCTTCCCGGCAATTATCCTCCTCATCATCGCTACCTGTTAGGCGGTCACTACAAACCCTCCTCCCTTCTAAAACAAGAATTGTCTTTATAACTAATATCCGATGTCCAATTATGGCTGAATGTAATGGGACCTATAGGGGACCTACAGTACGCAGGCCTACGTCCTTTAAAGGGATGTTTTATATGCATTGCCTACTGATGACATTTTAAAAGCCTATCCATTTAAAAAAATAAAACACATTTCCATTAGAGGATACTTTGCTACTGTCATCATCATTTTTATCATCATAATCATCATTATTATTATTATTATTATTATTATTATTATTATTATTATATTGACTAAACACAACGAGAAACATTCAAACTACACAATCGGATTCAGCCAGTGGCTGCAATTAAATTGACAACACAGTAAACCGGATTCTCTATGCCCGGGAAGGCAGTGTGGTATTTTGTCAAAAATCAGCTCGGAAAGTCGAGAGCTAAACCAGAATCCCATCAGCCTGATGTGGCTCGGGTGCCTTTTTAAGCTATTCGTTAGAATCAGTTTCCCTTGGCATTATACACCTCCTGAACTGCATTTCATGTAAACAGCCGGCAAGGAAGGTGGGAATGAAAATGGTACAAGGGAAGGGGGGGGGGTGAGGCCGCGTAAGATGGAGAGGAGGAGGAGGAGGAAGATAAAAATTGAATTAATTGGTTGAAAAAAAGGAAAATATTGATCAAGGTGTGGGAGGGGGGGTTCCTTGCTTATCACTTCTGTCAAGTTCTGTGGACTTTGCGTGTTAGTGGTTAGTCCTTCCCTGCAAGAGCACCAGTTTTTTTAGGAAATACATTTCCCCCCGTGAACATGACTGCGGCTCTGTCTTGGAGATACACTGTCCTGTCATCAATTCGGGTCTTGCATGCCATTTTTGGGGGATTATTTCTGTCTTAAAGGTTTTTATTTTGCCTTATTTATTTGTTTTTATTTAGGCTATCTTATTTGCTTAATCGAGATAGAAATAGAAATTTGCGGAAGTTTATTTTAAGTGACGAATGTATGTATGTGTGTTTTTGTGCATTCAGTTCAAAACCTAAAGGTACGTCCTCCGTATACGAAACATTTCGTCTGTCTGCTCAACTGACCAAGCGAATATACTGTAACAACATGGAAGAAGAACAAAACACAGCGGCCGTCTGCAGAACTAATCCGGTAACAGCATCCCTGCAACTTTCAAAGTCTATTAACCTACATCGCCATCTGGTGGCACAAAAGAACCGCGGCGTCCGTTCACGGGATATTGCGGCGTGTCCCCGAGCAGGTTTAACATTAATAATCATCCATCCATCCATTCACCCTTCGCCCAAACGCTTCTTTGTCGGATATTCTGGGCAGAAATGAAAAAAAAAAAAAATACATTAATATTGTTAAAGTAATATTTCACGCAAATAAAAAGTGTTTTAAGTATGCGAATATGTTTAATAAATAGTTGCTGTTATTTGTGCATAACTCATTTGTGTGTTATCTTTTTGTATTTCTTTCCTATTCCGTTATATGCATAGGTTGGTTTTGGTATCCTGAAACTATTAATCAAAGTAGCATCTTAAATATATCATTCAGCAATTCCGATATATTAAGGGTGACCAAGAATAAAAAGCCTCAGTGTAACTAATACTTACAGCACAGCATGGAATTTCGACCCATGTAAAAACAACATTTTAATTACATATTATTAATTTTCAATTTGATCTTGTTGTTCCAAAAGTAACCTTTTGCTATGGCGTTGTTCCTCTCAGCATGTTTATTGCCCTGAGACTGACTTTGGAATGTAATTAATATTATCAATAATATTTTGTTTACGAAGTATGTATAAATATGATAATAACATTATTCATAACAATATGAATATGATAATGGTTGCACACATTAAAATAATGCTGAATTCAGGCGAAAGCGCAGCATAATGCAAAATGAACGGAGTACATACTTTAAACAGTTTAATCAGCCAATGTTAAAATTGTTGCTCTAAACATTAGAATTGCCTACCTATAGAAATATCAGGTGTAAAAATGTATATGGATAGTATTGATACTGGGCTTTATGATAACTGTAAAATATAGTACAAAACAAATCATATAAGTATACATTTATTCAACCTGTAAAGTTTAGCAGTCTTTGAAGGTTTCATAGTGCTTCAGTCCCATGCATCCCAAGAGGTCTCTACTGACCTTAAGGTTTAGGGGAAATCATAGCGAATCTGCCAGAGAACAGGGGTCAATGTCACTATGTCTTATGACTGTTCACATCAGACTAATAATCAATCATTGACTAATTAATTTTTATTGACAACTCCAGCAAAGTCAGATCAATGAAGGTTATTGACGCATCCGTGTACCTCAAGTCGTACAATATATCTTCATGTTCATAGCAGGTAACTAAACTGGCCCTCATTAACCACACAGGCACTGAAACGGTGCTGAGGAGTGGTTAGTTTATTTTGTTGGTGGTTCCGTCTTTTCCATATTTTGCGATTCATTTTTTTCTTGGTGAGCTGGGGTTAGGGTTTGGGGTGGGAAAGAAATTTTAAAATGCAATTGTCTTTTTGCATGCAAGCGGCAGTTTGGAAATTAACTTTTTGATTATTCACTTACTACAATAATTAAATATTCCTTGCCCCGGGTACTCAGGGTAAGTGAACCATAAAGGAGATATCTAACAAGCCTTGACAGATGTTTTGAATAATGTTTATTTATCAAAAGTGAAAGAAAGTGCCGTAAACAGTCGCTCTCCGGTGACCTGTGTAACGTTTATTGCTTTTGTCCCACTTTCAGAGGATGTGATGTCAGGCAATTTTTTTTTCCTCATTAAAGTTTCTTTCACAAAGTTTCTAAGAGAAAGACCCAATAGAACAGCCATCAATGATACTGATTATGAAAGATAATGATAAGGAAAAAAGGGAAGCGATGCCTTGTAGAAATTCTGAAAAAAAATAATCGCACTAAATTCATATTCTAGCAGAAATTCTAAAAGAAAGACAACACAAATAAACGTTCTGTAGGGGTTCTAGAACAAGAACCTTACACAAGGAACCTTCCTGGATAGATTCTAGAAGAAGCATACTTACACATGTAATGCGACTGTTTGTAATTGTACAGGTAGATTTTCACAAGTAGTCTCTCTTTAGATGTTCTAGGGAGAACCAGAGAAAATTAGAAAATTATGTGCAATATGCTTATTTAAAATATGATTTTCATTTATTTATGAAGGATAGCTGTTCTAAAACAATAGTAAAATTAATAATAACTTAATTTAACTGACTATACATATAATTTCATGTAACATGAAGTGAAAACCAACACATTAGCAACCTCAATGTATAAATGAATTAAATGGAAAAATGAACAGATATATCCACATATAATACTTTATTCAGGGACCATTTGCATAGAAAATACTACATTTCAAATTTGGAGATTTTTCCAGCAGTAAAGTACGAAATGTTTATGAGACACATTTTAGCTACGTACAACATCATGTGTGATCTGTAAGTTCAACTGCAGAAGCACTGGAGATAACAGGAAGCAGAACAATGTACAGCAAAGATCTGAAGGTTTCATGCCAGAAGTCTGCAACCATTATTAAATGCTTTGATAAGCTCTTCTCCTCCTATGGCCTATGCGGGGTAATTGGGATGACGCCAAACTTTCGGAATATATTTTATTATGTCGCAGGTTTTCTGCTGTTTCCCGTACAGCCGAGGTGAGTGTCTCTCTTTCAAATACATTTACAATTTTTCTTTCTTTGCTGCAGCACTTCAGTATTTCATATCAAAGTTTTGCATGAAATTTAACTGAAAAATTGGAAATAGGTCTTTCACGCGTCAGCTGCCTAAATTTGGCATTTCATATAAACCTGTAACATCAAAGCACAAATTAAACAGTAGTCATTCATTTGTTGAAGTTGTATATAATTCAGTATAATTCAGTTAAACGTCACTTAATGCCAGTACTAATGTGATTAGCCAGTGATCATATAATATGCTTTTCTTGAAAAGAAAAAGCAATTTATAAGCATTTCAGGGAAAATTTCAAACTGTGAATAAACCATATTGTTTTGAAGTTTTAAAAGATTCAAATTTCATAATTTTTCAAATAATTTTTAACGTATCTATTTTTCCCACCTTTCAACACATTTGCCCCAAGCCGATATTGCAACTAAACTGTCGAAGACTTATGAAATTAGTTTTATTATTTAATCATGAAATCAAAATATAAAATAAAATATCATCGTTTTATGTCATGTTCTGGTGTTTATTTTGTATGTCAGTCAAAAATGTCATAATGTGTCGTCCAAATATTCCAACTTTACTCGAAGGCTTCAGGCCAAGACACAAACACTTTTTAACGGGCCAGAAAGGTATCATCCTGCCCTTAGACTGGAAGCCTAATGGGGGAGGAATTGACAAATCAGACGCAAGAAATTAAGAATGCATTTGCATGGAAATATTCATATTTGCCCACACTTCTGTGACAGGCCATCACAACACCTCAGCCTCAGCCCACGACCGTAAAAAAAAAAAAAACTCTGTCTGCCACTTTCATCAAGTCAGCAATGTGAATAAACAATGACAGTCAAACGGGAGCATGAAATCACCTAATATCATGTTGGTCTGCTGTTCTATCTCTCACCACAAAAGCTCTACCCTACAGGGTTCCGTTCCACTGAAAGTACGGCATTTTCCACAATCATGAATTCTCGCCTTGTCAGTTTCAAAAAATGCTACATTAAGGTCATTTTTGGTTTGTTTTTCTTTTGTTTTTTTGTTTCTTATACTTTCTAGACAGATGGTCTAGCCGTTTTATTAATCGCTTTTTTTTTCCATGTGCTTTCGATTCAACTGAGTTGGGATGTCAGAGTCATCACATAAACGAAGGAGTTCTCGTTATGTAAATGCGGATTGCACTGATAGGCATGTTCTGTTTCATGAATTACGTGCCCTTGTCAGAAGCCAAAGCAGTATTTGAATAACTTCAGAGGAGTCGTCATAAAAATGTGAAATTCGTGCACTGCCTCTGCCAGTTTTGATTTAGCTGGTGTAAAAATAGGTGTTTATTTCTTTATTTTGTTGAAAACGTGTGCATGATTGTTTTGTCATAAATGTTATTTAAATTAGGTCAGGTTGCATAAGTAATCGTGGCGCAACTTTTTGAATAATAACATAATGTTTGGCATTTGAATAAATACATTTCAATTTTTTACTTTTAATAAAATATGGTAAACAGCAGTGGTTAGTGTATATTTTTAAATTATTTTCCACCCACTAACTTGTTCCCCACTAAGAAACATGACAAGTTTAAATGCAAGGACGAGATCATAATATTGCTAGTCATTACTAATCACATTCCATTAGTAAAAAAAAAAGTGTTTAATGTCAGCTATGCACAGATAAATGCGGCCCCATATTCAGTCTCCACTGTATCTCTTTATCTGTAAAAGATTTGATCATTTCTGGGTGAAAATATATTGAATGGATATTAAAGTTTTATAAGACATTGGTGAAAAAAACGTACTTTATTGTTTCTAGTTTGTTTCTTAATTTCAATTTAGCAATATCAGATATTTCCACTCTACAGAATTATCACAGTCATTCATGGAATGAGAAATACCAGTTATGCTTATCTGTTTTTCCCCAGAAGTACTTTGGAAACCAAATAACGTTTCATATATCAATCGTAAGAAAGTCTCTTTTCAACCAGGGATGAGCAACAATTATCACAGATTATATGTAGGGAGCAGCAAGAGACACTCTCATCACCAGCCGCTTTTGTGGCCTTTCTCTCCTTTTGTTCTTGGTTAAAATGCACTTTATACAGTTATTGCATAAATCACAATTCAAAAGAACTTCTCTGCATCTCTAACTCCTGACAGATACAAATGCACATGACATCAGACCCCCAAAATTGTTGGGGCTAATTTTAATATTCATGAGTTCTGTGCAAGCTCACTTCAGCAGTTTCGATTAAGCATTAATTAACAGCCAGAGGGAAAACCAAACAAAAATAAAGAGCTGAAATGCTAATTAAGGTGATTGGGATGTGCGCAGGCTGTTCTGCCAAAGATGGCCTGCTGTGTGGAGCCTTGAACGGGTCTGAGGAGATTCAGGGTCCGCTAGTCGACAGCCTCACTCGTTCTGTCACTTCCTACCGCTATTTACTGCTAGCCCTAGTTTTGCTGCAGATCTTGCCCACTTCTTTATAGTGATGTACTGTTTGTGTAGCACAGTTACGGCCGTGGTCGGGCTACTTGAGGATCAGTCATGTGAGAGTTAACTGCAACCAGTGCCAATTTTCCACATGCACAGACTAAACTAGAACTACTGTCATTGTAATATTAGAATGCAAATGTATTTAAAAATACGGATATTTAATGGGAAGCCCTCGGATTAGTTACAATGCAACACCTTTGTCATTGCAATCTATGTTTTCTTTCTGCAGGTGAACAAAGACCAAAGGCCTTAATCTGTGCCATTGGCAAGAAACACAAATCACTGCAGTATGATTATATATTTGTATGTTCAGGACTCATGACACTTGAGTCCATCCAGCAATACTGATAGAACATGAATTATTTCAGTTATTAAGGACTAAATGGACCTAATGTTGACAATCATTAAGTTGTTCTTATGGTATTTTACTTGCTCAAAAGAAGTATCTCTGTCTCATTGTAGAATGTCCCATAATTTGTATGGATTTAGTATTCAGCTAGTTTGAACAAATTAAAGATAATTTAAGGGATAAAATGATTTTTACAGTATTGTTTTTGGTGGGTCTTATTTATTAAGCACATTTCATTACCTGTTTATCTGTCTGTCATAGTGTTTATGTGTGCAAGTGTGTGCATGAATCTTGTCAGCTTTGAAAGTAATTTTCTGATTTCGAAATACAATATGCAAGATAAACATCCCGTTTGCTTACAAATGCTTTTATGTTATTAGTTCACAATGTATTTGCTTCAGGACAAAACATTCCCTTCACATCAGAAATGCAAATATGTACAGAATCCATTATTGTATATTTAATATAGTTACAAGTAAACAAAGCACTATGACATCACACTTTAATTTGCAAATGAATACATTTGTAAAATTTTAATAAATTACTCTTGTACACATTGAGACTAAGGGTTTAATATGTCATTGTCGTATTTGCTAAACCTCAGTCTAAATTTGCATAAACAGTAGACTACTAATGATTATTATTAATATATTCTTGTAATAATCTGTATTCTTCATTTGTGTTACCTATTTACGCATATTTTATCAACGTGTCGAACACTGGAATATTTATATTTTAAAGGAGGGTCAAATGTTGTTAGTTTAAATATATAAATGTTTCGATGAATGTTCATTTTTTAAAGTGGAAAGTCTAAAGTCACGATAAATGAGAGGCTTAATTCGAAGGCCGAAGGTTATTATATTTGCCTTGTCAGGGTTTTGAGGCCGTCCAGCCTTGCAAGACCCAGATAAAAAAATACATGAAGAAAATAAATGACTTTGTTAACCAGGCCTTATTGCTAAGCCAGGGTGTCATACTTGAATTGTATCAGAAATTTTTATCAGTGAATTGTAATCAGGTACTTCGGGCCACAAAGCTGTACATTATTACCACTGCACCAACCATCTGGTACAAAGTTGGGGGCTGGGATTTTTTTTTGGCGGGGGCATTCATTATTGTGGTTACAGTGGACTTACAATTTCTTTCACAATTTCTAAGTCTGGTATTCTCACGTGGAGATGGTGAGCGGGGAAACTTCAGAAAGGACTACGAGGATGAGATGGGAAAGAACGTCACCTCGAAGAATGGGGGGGCGTCCACAAATTATATTACTAATATTTTCATTTTATTTTTATTTAAAATGGACTTGCTTAAACTTGCAAAATGCCTTGCTAAACTCGTTTCCAAAGATAAATCTTATCATTTATATTCATTCATTTTTTATATGTTAAGCAAAGAAGTCTTGTGGTTAATATAATTTCTCAGATCATTATACATTATTTCTAAATTTTTATATAATGCACTTTAAGACACCAGCATCATTTCCATTAAAGAAAAATGCTCCTTCCTGATCTTACTGGACTTGGGGGGTAACTTGGGTAGT
Source organism: Mormyrus proboscirostris (assembly GCA_026779585.1). Classification (NCBI taxonomy): domain Eukaryota; kingdom Metazoa; phylum Chordata; class Actinopteri; order Osteoglossiformes; family Mormyridae; genus Mormyrus; species Mormyrus proboscirostris. Next base: position 13,348,273 of record JAODKF010000040.1, read on the forward strand.
TATTTCTGGGACTAACTAATTCCGGAAATTCCAAGGACCAAGAGATGCAGCTGCCAGAGCCGTTTGCTGAGACTGGCTTTTTTGGCTGAGGCCTGCATCTACACCGCTTGCAACACGCTGAAGGTCTGCCTTCATATTTTTCAGAGGTTTTGTCACATATTTATTGCCTGGATAATCTGTTGTTTTTCTCAGTGTCAGTAAGAGGAAGTGACCTCGCTCTCACCCTGCTTCCTCATATCTCCTCATGGACTTCCTGTGAGACACATTTGTGATGAAACAAAGCCCCCTAGTACTTCTGCCTCTTCCTCACACTCTGTCTCTGCACACTGTATCACAGTCTATTACCACAAATTAGGATTCAATAAAATTGCTATTCAGAGATAATTAGAGGCCTGATTTTTTTTTTTTTTTGGGGGGGTGCCCTTTATGGCTCACGTCGAGGCCCCGCAGATACAGACAGCATGGGGTGGCATTATGCCCTACTCGCTCCCCAATGCCTCACATGCCTGGCAATGCCCCTCGGCCAGCGACCACCCCCCCCCCACGCCATCCCCCACCCGCCAAAGCTCCGAAAAGCGGTAA
>JAODKF010000040.1:13359075-13371776 GCA_026779585.1 Mormyrus proboscirostris
TGTGTGTGTGTGTGTGTGTGTGTGTAAAATTGTATTTGGCTTTGTTATATTTGCTTTTCATGTTCCATTCTAGATAAATAACGACACATTTGCGTTCCTTTTCTGATATAATGTTATTTACATAACTCACAGTTTATTCATTTTTACATAATTTCAGAAATTATGTAAAAATGCTTCCAGACTATATTTTCGCTGTGCACTAAGACATACCAACTTGGTCATGCAATTAAAATAAGTTGATTTCCTGCAAGGCAAATAATGAAACGAATTTGAAAAATGGCTTAAATGTCACTTGAGATTATTTAAAATCTAAATCGCGTATATCCTTATCTACATAATAAGAAACATTCTGCCAAAATAAGCAAAATCGTGTTGTTAGCTGCATGTTAAATTGTTATTTTCTCTATAGACTATTTTATCGAGAACAAGACACCTGAAACATGCAAAGTGCTTTTATCGGGGCACTAAAGAGGCCGCTAACATAAATGACTTTTATTTGAGTGATTATATCAATTATTAACTCCAGTAAAAACCTGAGGGGATATCAATACAGATAATTCCTGGCCTACAATAGCCACTGATAACCAGCCAACATAATATGTTCTTAATGAATTAGCTTGTTAGAAGATAATGTAACAAAAGCTATTCACAGTGACAAACTCCCAAAATTACATTTCATATACCCATTATGTGCAAGCTAAGGGACTTGGGTGATTTCAATTTTAAAAAGGCTAAGTAGGAGATTGCGAGGAGGAAGGAGAGCTTCTCCTCCTTCATCAGCTGCTTTTGTATGGCGCCGCGCACAGCCCTGCGGAGCTCCTGGAGGGGCTTACGGGGCCTCGACTGCGTTACCTGTGGACCAAGCGGATTCCGTAATTCACGTCTGCCCGTTAAACTGGGCTGTAGTGTTGTGTTTGCTGTGGGGGGAGTGACCATCTCTGGGGGAGAAGGGATTCAAACGACCAGCAGTATTGTGGTGGTTCTATCCATCTCGTTTGTACTGTGCTATGTTTGTTTCTAGATCATGTCATCTCCACTCAATCTACCAGACCCTCCAGTCTGGTGACCTAAACATGACCATGTGTTCCTGGTACCCGAGTTTGATTTATGGCACTTTTATCTGATTCCCCCGTTTTGCTGACCTCATTCCACCCCATCCCCGTCAATCTGAAAAGAGAGACTCTGAGGAGCCACCTGTTCCACGCATCGCTCCGATGTCACGCGCTTCAGTTTACATCGCAGGCCGTCGTGAAATGGCTACGTCTTTAGATCTTGCTGGTGTGTCTAGGGAAAATATTCAACAAGTTAAAAAGCAAAATCCGATAAACATGCGATCATCAAATGCATACATTTCTCTTCAGGCCTTGGCGAAAGATTACACAGACTTTCACAGTGGTCACTCCCTCTGCTGTCGTTTGCCATGTTCTTTTTAATATTTAACACGTCAGCAGATGTACTCCAGTCCAGAGATTCTATGGAAAAATGCCTCGCTCACATACATTAATCCAAACAATGTTAAAAATTCGTAAGGGTATGTTAATTCCACTGCTAAGAGTCATCTGAATAATTTAATAAAATTACTTCTAAATGTAGGATTTCACAGCTGAGGAAATGTCAGTACTTCTGTGCTAGTCTGTCTTAGAAAAGGTTAGCATCAGCTATGTTGGCAAATGAGACAACAATCCACAGAATCCTTGATGCCGAACTCTTCAAAGCTGTCTATAAAAAGAAGAAAGTGAATTAATAAATTTTTTATCATGTTAAGAAAACAACTAAACACTGATTTTTTAAAACACGTGTTAAAAGTTGTATGACCGTTACACGAGTCGTTTCTGATGATGAACAAAGCTGATTTTTATTTAACATTGGGTCGTGGGATTGGGTCACTATTCTGCCAATGAACCTGTGGACTGATATAATTTCAATTCATATATTTATTTTATAATTTGTCTTACTAGTAGAATTTTACTAGTAGAACTAGATTCCATGTTTTGCGTTTCTTTTCTGTTAGTTTAGTATTAATATGCAAAACAACCACTATATATGTTGTTTTCTTTGCTATTTGGAAAAAATTGAAAACATACGAAAACAAAGGAAAATTACGACAGTCATACCATGTTATCTGAAAAAAGATATAACATAGTCAATAGCAAAATGTTTTTTTTTAAATATATATATATTTGTGTCTCCTAGTGACATCTAGTGACCATACCTCATAATTATGATGTACTAACATAACAAACTAACACAACATGACAAACTGAAAATATTATTTGATTCTAAATAGTAAGCTTGTGACATTCCAGCCTTTCTCATCTCATTTGAAGAAGTTCAAATTTGATGTCCATCTATATTCCTTACTGGAATGATTCAGTAAAATTAAACAGTGTGTACAGTAATTAATTTATTGCAAATTCTTAAACCCCACTCTATTCTGTTATCGCCAACAAAATGAATAAATAAATAAATTGAACACTTCCATGTCTATCCTTATCCCTGCGTTTCCGTCATACTTACGAATCTTAATACGCTTGAAACAACAGAACCAATAGAGAATATAACAGGCAAAACCAGAGAGCTTCTGAACTAGGAAGCTTGACGATTGGCACAGAACGACAGCACAGCATCCTCTGATCTTAACTAATTGAAGGCTTTGCCACGTAGATTGGGGGGTGGTTGTTCAAAAACACACTTTGCGACATTGTTTTGCTGCAGCCCACTCAACCTTTGATGTGCACCACTATGCACCACCTGGGCAACCAAGCCAGAACTCGTGGGATCCGGTCTGGGCTGCACTGGACAGCAAGGGAGGCCGTTCCCATTCAACAACATGCAAGGACACAACAAAACACTTTTCATATACATGACCGCCCCCGTTCCCTCAAAAGCCTGCCGTATTGTTCACTTTCTCTATTTTTACCTCTCTGCTCTGACAGCTCACACACGCTTTAGAAGTGACCCACGAAGCAGCTCCCTATCTGTGCTTTTCTCTTCCTGGTGATGGTTTAAAAAGTAAAAAATAAAAAAAAAAAAAAATGGAAAGCACAAAAGGGCTCCGGCAAACACAGTTGTTTATACTTCATGACAGAAGCGATTCCTATCAGATTTATCACACCTGTTTCTGCATCCTCCACAGATACTCGCTAAATAAATAAAAAAATGACAATAAATCAAAACAGCTCCAGAAAGCAGATGCAAAGGTGTTTCCTTCAGGAAAATAAATCTCAAGCTAATTGCATCAAGTTGCAGTTAAAAACTAAGCATTGTTTTGACATGTTGAAGCTCTTTAGTGCCGCACATTGAAATGAAACATGAAGCTTTGTTAGCAGAGTTCTGTTCCGATTTGCGTGATGTATCTGAAGAATATGGATGTTATCCTAAGATATTTTTCTTGCCAACAGCATTAGAGCATTACTTTTTTAATCATGACTTCTCAAGATGCATTTTTAGAAATTTAAGAACTTTTGACTTATGTGGTGTTTGGTAAATAACAGCAAAAATATATATTTCAAATACAAAAAAGTGCTACAGTGAATGACACTGCAGACTGTCGCCAGGATTATTTAACAAGCCTTCATTTGCATTTTTATACAAACAGAACCAATCAAATACTATGACAGACTAAAAATTTTCATTTTCTCGACAGGGTCTAAATAAATGTGGAACATGGCTGAAATAAAGAAGAGTGAAATATCATGATTGTGCCGGATTCAGCTGCATTGGATGAGCACAAAAGGCTGAGAGCTTCCCTTCTCAGAAAAAGGGCCCATGTACTGGTATCATTCAGAGCAATTTCAGACTCTCTCACCATTATTTATACTCCATTTTAATGGTTGTGTTGTTTTGTCTTCTGTTGAACAAATTCAGAAGGTTTATGCGGTAATTTATCGCCTATACTTTACTAGAACCTGTTATTGCAAATTTCATTCTTTTCAATGTAGCCAATTGCTGAGTGAGTTGTAATTTAATGGAACAGATAATCCATGTTAAATAATTATACATTTAATTGCCGGTATGAAATGATTATGTCTTTGGCCAGATTGAATCCTGGAGAAACACATAAATTTTTATTAAGAGCTGCACTAAGAGCACCTCTATTGCATGCAGTTAAGCACAATAAAACTGATTAACTGCTTGTGTGCTACACTGTAAAATATTTTACAAGGTGTTTGTGAGTATTTAACTGCAATGTAAAAAAAAGAAACGGCTAAATCGTGTGGTAGTGAGACGGCTGATTCATCTCCTTTTGTCCCTCCAGGGAATTCGGGGATGAGTTCACTGCACACACAAGCACCCAGGAGCAGTCATCTGCATTTCCAGTGGAGAGAGCCAGACACAAAAAGGAAAGGGGGGGTTACTGTTTGTACTCTGTGTACTTCCCTATGTGAACAAACAACAAGGTGGGTGTAGTGTCTGGATTGGGAAGCGAGACTGCTGTCCCTGTGATTGAAAGGTCACCTGTTCGAATCCCTGACAACAGAGCGGTTTTGCTGCCTGGCCACTGAGCCCTAACCCCCCAAATTGTTTCAGGGACTGGCTGACCCTGCAATCTCAGAGATGTTTATTCATTTTGGATCAAAGCATCTGCTCAGGAAAGCAAAGATTTAAATGAGGGTCTGGTGGAAGGAGCTTCTGAGACTGTGGTGATCTTGTGGTGCTGGTTCAGGTTCAAAGTCCAGTCAAAAGTGCAAAGCGGTTTGTGAGGTTCAGCATGTCTGATCCACCCGGAACGTCAGGAAGTGGCAGCGGGAATACTGTAAGTTCCTTCTCAATGTATATAAAGAAGTCTGCGGGTTCCATAGCGGAACTGCGCAGAACGTAGAGCAGGTAAAAGCCAACTACAGGAGAATGACTTGAAACAGGTAATTCTCCCGGTGATAATATCTTCAGATCATCCAGGCATCCACACATTAAAAAAAAGCTTCACCCCTAACTTCACTCGTCAGTGATACTTAACTCATTTTATTCTTCTTCCCCTGATATTTTTTTTCTAAAGGTGCGAATATTGAAAAGTCAGACAAAGTTTCTTCCTGTTTACACGTTGGAGCTTCCTGGCTCAACAGAGCCAGATGTCACGCCATTGTTCCCAGGAGGGGGTGACCGCATGGTTACCGAGCCTGTAACCAAGACCAGTGGGTTCCCGCCACATTCTGGGGAGAGGACAGAATGCCCACTGCTGTTTGTCAGATCCCAATGAGCGTCTTCATCGCCTCTGTCAGCACTGACATGCAGAGCACAGTAAATCACTAGCAAGTGAAGAGTCTTGCCTGGAAAACTTAGCATGTGCATCACGCCAGTCACTCACTGTTCCTTTGGCTGTACAAGAACACAAACCAAAGACCCCCTCCCCCACCACCGGAGCTCTAGCACCACTGCATGACACATGATGCTTTTTTTTAAATTCCTTGCACATGTGACACTTACTCCATGTGACACGTATCTGGATTACCCACCATGCACCGGGCTTGGACTGGCCCGATGAATGGTAGAATGTCGTAATGAGATGCACAGCTTCTGAACATTGACTTAAAGGCTGGCAAAGAATGGAATCACCAAGAGATTTATTTTTTTCTGAGTGTATCCACATGTAGCTACAGATGTCACCCATTAAAACGTACACAAATCGTATTGTTAAATGGGACAAAGAGGGAACAGTTTGAAGAGTGACTGTTTCCTTTTGCAGAATCAGCTGAAAAATACTGGCACTGAGCTCACATTCCTAAGAAAGGGACAAGAAGGCCTGTATATTTCATACAAGTACACTTACACATGCTAATCATGCATCTCTAAAATCATGGTAGAGCCTTTAGGGGTCATTATGAGCTGCATATACATCTATACTGTACATTGCTTGAATCTTGAATGGCTTTTGCTTCTTGTAACCACACAAGCTATGATGCATGGATGTCTGTCTTCAGTTATTGCTGGAAAACTTTTCGTATAAATCACATCCAACAAGAACTGAAAATTCTGACCCGAGTCCTTTTTCCTTCTTCATCAGGAAACTCATCAGTGTTTTTTCAGTTGTTGCTTGTGTGGGTTGACCTGCATGTCAGCTGTTCAATCCCAGGTCAACCAGTCCTCTTATTTAGTAATATAATTTGGGAATTACAGCGAAAGCCCTCATACACAGCGGCCCTTTCTAGATAAGATTGGCCATCCCTGATCTAGAATGTTCTCTGTGTCATACAGGTTTCCTTTGGTTTTTCTCCCGCAGGCATTTCTAGGTTGACCGCTGCCTGTAAGAGTGTGACCTGTATGGACCTGGCTTCCCCCTGTCCGGGTGTCCAGGCTCCAGGTGACCCTGCACTTTGCATTCCATTAGCAGCATTAGCAGCGATAGCGTCACGCCATCGCCGCCAGGAGCTCCGCAAACCCCATGAGGTCCAATAGCTGCTGGAGGCGTCATAAACGACGACCTCGTCTCGCCAAAGTGCCCGTTCCCAGACAACCCCGGCCCACACATTTAACCGCCGTTTCCAGCCCTCTGTTCCAACTCTGGTCACTTTTACCAGCCTAGGAAAGGTTAGTGCTATGTAAAAATGAACGGTAATGATGAAAGCTGTTCCCCGCAAAGACCAGCTACACGCCGATCAGCTAAAAATCCTCAGAATTGATAGCATGCGTGTGATTGGGGGAAAGGTGTATATAGTATAATTAGAGAAATATCAGGGTTGCCGTCTGCACCCCCCCCCCCTCCCGTTGATGAGCTTTATATGAGAGAGTGTTGTTGGTTAATTCTGTCTAACAGCGGTCTCTGTAATCACATACCCCCAATTAGACTCCTCTGCTCGCTGCTTTTGCAACTGTTTCTTTGCAGCCTCTTGTTGCCAGCCGGCATAATTAGCTTTCATCTGCTCCGGCAAAATAGACGAAAAGAGCATCAGTGATTGTGCCGGCACTCCAGCCCTCTACAGTAATCGCTGGCGATTTCAATCAGCTTAATTTTATCGTTGAAATGGAGGAAAATTGCCTCCTGGCCTCTTGTGCAAATCGGTCTATTCTTCCCCCAGCGAGCTGCTCACCAGGTTACAGGGGGCTCCGCTAGTAAACACCCACCTTTTTTAAGGCTGTGGGGAGGGGGGCAGTAAATGAGGCTTTGGCAGGTCTGCAGCCCTGCAGCAATTAGGCTCCGCCTCTTTTGGGAGGAGAGAGGGGAGGAAACGGAAACTCCATTCCTGCGACGGCAGAGAGGGATTGTGGGTGCGCTGGTTATTACACCATGCTGAAAGCATAGAGAGTAACATGTCAAATTTCATACCTGGAATCATTCACATGGCTTTTAATGACACACAGCAAACTGATGATAAGATGCTGGCATTCGGGGGAGCAGGAGAGATCCTGTTATTTGTCAGGGCCAGCTGTCCAATAAAAAAAAAAATACATTTCCAAAATTTTCATGCAATAACTCCAAATTCTTCCCAAGTTTCTTAGACCCTCAGGTGTGTTTTTAAGGCCACTGACGAGAGATTCTCATGTGATAATGTGCAAAACTGCCACTGTCTTTTGTTTAGGTTTACATCAAATATAGTAGCGTTAGACATTCCTGGGAGAAATCAGCAGTTATTGGCCTTGATCAGAGGTCTATAATGCTGAAATCACTCTTTTCACCCTCTAATTTATACCTGCAATCTTCCAATTATGGCCATGGTGTCCTGACCTACTAAGTTGCACACCACCCAAAACATGAGAGGAACATGAAATTTAACTCCTTAAATGATAATTATTAAGGGTCTAAAGTGTAAATTTATAAAATGTACATTAAATTACAGGGAGGATGCATACTGTGTATTTAATATTTAATGTTATAATAGAACAAAATCTAAAATTTACTGTTTGATTATAGATTTTATTAATTTCATTTAGATTTTTACTTCATAAACGCCAATGAATTGTCATCTCTCTTTTTATCTTTTTTTCTGCAAAGATAGTTTGATTACACTGGCAAAATAATAATGTCAGTTACTATGAATAAATAAAAAGTGTTTCTTTTGTTCATCTGCTTTTGCAATGTGAATTAAGGCTAGATACATTTGTGTCCCTATATAACAATGCGAGAACATGTGTGTGATCAAACACACCCCCCATCCTCTCACCTAACAGCATTTGTTATTGAGGACTCCTCACCGTGAGTTGCAAGGTAACCCAAAAATGGCTTGTAAGGCCTCTGTTTCCAAGTAGTCCTGCAGTCCAGGACATTTCCATACGCAGAACTACTCTGCCTGGTCTGAAATGGCGGCTAACAGGCAGACAGGTCGATTAGGTCCCATTCCATCTAAGCATTTTTTGACAGACATGTGTGACGCTGATGCATTCTGCTAAAATCCTGCCATTCTTTCTCTTTTTCTCTCTCACAGACTCCATTGCAGTAAAATCAAATTTGACAGCGGTGCGACCGCATTGTCCAAGATCTGTTCCAGGTTTTAAAAACTCTTTGACGAATGTAATCACGTCTGCATAACCATTGCATAGATGTCAGAATGTATAAAGATGGGTTTAATATGTTCATTAGGGAACTTCATTGGCTTTTACAGCTATTTGACACACTGTAGAACCAAAAGCGTAATTAATGTCGAACTCGGCACCCAATCTCTCGGAGGACACATCTCCCCCAAAAAATGTTATGGTACGAGGATAAATGCAGGTTAATGCTACAATGGGGTAACAGTATGGGGGGGTGGTAAGTTTTTCTGGCGGACCTCTATCTCTTATTCCCTGGCCAAATGCGGGAGTGAAATTTTAAAAGAGGGAACAAATCCCCCTAACTGAGACAACCGCCCACCCGTCGGTCTAAGCCTGTTTGGCAGGGAAATTGGGAACGGGGTTAAACCCCAGAAATTGCCAGCGGAAAGGACGGTTGGGGGGGGGGGGGTGGTTGTTTAATGTCACAAATCAACACATCAGAGTAAAATGTCCTGTAGGGCCTGCTTTCACGCTGGGAGACGCCTCGGAGGTTGGACTCGAACCTGCGCACAGGCCGCTCCTTCATCGCAGCCATCAAGACGTGAGCTGGCCCATGTGACCAGAACCCTCACCACCGCTGCCTGCAGCTCGGCTGAGCTGTTTGTTTAGGAACCTCTCCCTGAAAATTGTATTCCATCGACCATGCTCACTATCAACACACAATTATCTGACTTAATCATGTGGAACAGTAGCAAAATCACCTGGGGCTTAGGAACTAATGACATTCTCGTCTGACGCGCTTTGCTAAAACGGCTCTGCACCTGCAGCAGGAACAGGAAGATTGCTAAAGAAAATTTACTTTCGTTTTTTTCCCTCACGCATCCTTTTCTATTTCTTTCCCTTCATCTTCTAGCCATCTTTATCTATTTCCCCTTTCTTCTGAAATCATTCTTTACTCTGCACAGCAGAATCGTCAACATTCAGGTTTTTATATGTGTTTATTTTTCTACACACATAAGTCTGTACACTGATACGTTTGTTTACCGTGGCCAGATTGTTTTCTTTTTATCTGCAAAAACTATGCTTCATAACTGATGCACGGCACTCAGTAAAAAGTCACAGACCCAAATCGAAAAGGGCGCCTGTTTCTATACACTCATCCTCAGGTAAGAATTCATTATAAAACGTGGTCCCTGACAGATTTTGCTTAGGATGCTTTTGAGTGCTATCTAATTACAGGGCGGGATTATTTTCTGTTTCAGTGATTAATCACACCGCCGCACTCATGTATTGCAATATGTTGGACATCTTGAGATAGGGAGAAAATCAAATTTTTACCCTGAATGTTTATTCAGCAAAGTCCGGGAGATTGACGGAAGGAAACAACAACAATCATGCCGCAAAATAATCACGGCAAGATTGTTTTTTGTCAGTGCACTGTTTTGCAAGTGAAAACCTATGGGAAGCGTAAGTTTGTGTGATGTAACAGACATCAAACTGCCCCGCAAATGCTGGAAGAGAGTCTCTATCTTGATGTTATCAGCGACTCCACTGCTTCCAGTGGAATGGAACTAGTTCCAGATCTATGACCTAAAACAATGTTTGCCACATATAACAGCCGTCTTCAATATATAGCTTCTGAACCATATGCGACATCCAAACAACATGTATATAAAAAACTGGAATCTGCCTCAAAATCATTATTTTCTGCTTCATGATAATTCAATTCAAGTCTTAATCTTCTGTAATTTGTAATTCAATTTAAATTTATATAAACAATAAAAGATGTGTGATTTTAAAAAGCCACTAATCCAAAATAACTAAATGCGAAGATTAAGGGCATATGCAGAAGCACATGGAAGCAAGGAAAAGCTAGAGAGTGCAGAGACACCCCAAACATGCTGAATAGCCTCAAAAGATCCACAGGGCTTTTCCCTCCAGGCTGCCATAATCTCCACTTTTTTACTTCTTAATAGGAGATAATAACAGTAGAGGGCAGATTAGCTTACATGTGCAATGGTGGCTCTCGTTTGATAATTAATACAGATGCTGGAAATGAATTTCAGCTTGTGGGAGCTGCAAGCACCGTTTGCCCGATGCGGCGGCTCTCAGCACAGCAAGAGCCGGGATATGTATTTCACTGCCGCTATTGAAATAATCTTGTTTTTCGCGACAGTGCCAATTTTTCCAGTTAAAGCCTGTTATCTCGTTAAACGGCTCGCTTGATGGGATTTCGATGGCAGTCGGATGTCTGTCTTACTCACCCTGAAATTAGCCCTGACATAAAATTAATTTTAAAAGGAAAATAAAATAAAAAAACATTCTGTATATTAAAGAATAAGCTGCAGGTAGTTTTTTTTTAATCAATTTGAACTGATTTTGCTTTTATTTGTAGTTTCATTTTAAGACTTTTGGGGCTCTTTCTGGATTAAAAGCAGAAGTTGACACAATTACAGATTTGCGAAGTCTGAGGCAACGAAAAGTGTGACAGTCCGAAACGGCAAACCCTAAAACGATGACGCTGGCGTTCCCAGCTGCCGCTCCGTAAAAGCGCCAGATCCAATCAAGCGCATCGGAGCCCCTCGGAACATCCGGACCGGCCCCCATTCCGAGTGCCAGACTCGGCCCGACAGGAGCTGAGTCAGTGGTGGCACTGATAACTCTCTGCGTTTGAAACGGAGATGAAAGCGTTCAGGGATGAAAGGAACTCCGATTTAATCTTCTCTCCTCCCGCTCGGTCTCTCTCGTTCAGCGCACCATGACAGAGAGAAAGCAGTGACAATGAGGGGGAAAGGAAGAAAATGGACAGGCTTAAGATCGTTTTTGTTATGGCGCACGGGGAGGAAAAGATGAAGAGACATATATAAATATATAGTATGCATATATATGGATATATTCTACTTTCCCTTTCTTATATACTCTGTGTTAGCAATAGCCATTTCTGCCCTACAAAGGCAAAGCACAGTAACTGTCCTGACACTGAGTCAGACAAAAGGCCTTCAAAGTTTTTCGACTGTCCATCCATACGTAGAGTAGGTGGATACATGATGGTGTCTCCCCAAAACTGAGCAAAGCTGAACTGAGATATTTTGTCATGAGCTGATTTTGGTCATATCTCAATTATGCAGTCATATTGTTTCCCCTTGCTATGGCTTTGTGTCTGTACACATAGGATAAAACCACCCGGCTTTTGCGAATGCATAAAGTGTAATTCTGTCCCGTGCGTGCTGGGGCTGCAGCTTCCTTACGGTGACTCTGGTCGAACGCACCCAGCATTTTCTTGAGCTAAACGGCCAACTTTAGGAGGGGATGCCATTCCACCAGTAAGAGACAGGGAAGGAGTAGTGGGGGGTGTTGTTGGGGGGGGATGGGGTGGCGAATGCAGATAGGGATGGAGAAGGAGGTAATACGCGTTTCATCCTCCCCACAGCTGGTCCACGCAGATTGACAAAACCCATCACACGATTCCCACTGCTAGGCACAATGGTGTGGCTGGTGGGGGGGGCATCCGCAGCCCTGTTAATGGCACGTTTAACAGCCCCTTGTTGATCCCTCAGATCTTCATTAACCCTCACAGAAGTGGCAAGGGGGTAGGAGGCATAGGGCCACCAAGCAATCACTAAACTCATTATGCAGACAAAAAGGGTCGAGCAGATGAGATACAGGGATTCAGGGGGTTGGGGGGGGGGTGACAAGGTGAGTGCTGGATGGAAAAGAGGAGGGGATGGGAGCAGGCTGACAATGCACTGGAATGGAAGGTATTACCAAGGTCTAAGACTGCTGCTTTCATCCAGGTTCACAACTGTTTTGCAGTGTTGCAATATACTGGAAAGATACTGAGATATGTCATGCTGGTGATAAGAATGGATGGATCTTACACCGGAGAGCTGAACTCTGTGAGTCCGCCACCTAGCAAACAAGCCCACAGCAGCTTCGTTTTGTTGGAAGCTCTTAGTAGGACCGGCACACCACTATACTGCCTCTCCCTTTTCGTTCACATCCACCCTTCCAATCCCGCTACCGCGTACAGTGGGACCTGAAAAATGGCGGGTCGACTCCACCAGCCCCCGGAACCCCAATCCAAAGAAGAATGAGATTCTTGACTGCTGGAACGGGCCGGTTATGTGGCCCCACCCCACAGAAAACACAGAGGAAGTACAAGCTTCTGGCACGGGGAAGGTCTGAAACCAAGAAACATTATTTTGAGTATAATTTCCCGCTGTCCTGTGACTGGGGGCTCTGTAATGATACCTGGTGGGTCTGCCTTGCCCTGGCACATGGCGCAAAGGCGAGGGGAG
>JAODKF010000040.1:13371876-13393392 GCA_026779585.1 Mormyrus proboscirostris
GTCCTGTGACTGGGGGCTCTGTAATGATACCTGGTGGGTCTGCCTTGCCCTGGCACATGGCGCAAAGGCGAGGGGAGGGGCGGCGTGCCTCGGAGCCGCACCAAAATATTCCGTCCTCGTGCGACAGGCACAGCAGTCTGCACTAAGGGTTCGTGTTTGTTACACGACGAGCCGCATAGCAGTATTGCTCTATTTCTATGTGCTGTGCGAGATTCAGGAGCAGAAAGTGTCATCTCAGTTTATTAACCAGATTTAAAGGGACGCAGAGGGGACACGTTAGTGCCAAGTGTCCCACCCGGGACAGAGCAGAAGCTGCCACAGATTCTACCACGTGGGTGCAATTTCACTGGAGCAGATTTCAGAGAAACAAAAAAATCATGTTGATCGCAGACAAAACGCTGCTTATTTAGGAGTCCCATTGCACTTTGAGACTAGCTGGCCTTTGGAATAGTGTTTCAACTCAAAAATGGCGGAAATGTACCAGAAAGGGAGAAGAAGTATTGGACTATTGTGGCCACAACCGACGTTTGGGCCAGCTTCATCTCTCTGGGACAACATAGACGACCGTGAAGAGGAGCAGTAGACTCACACTGTCTGCCCAAGCAGCGGAATCTCAGGCAGAGGTGACGGACCAGAGAATCAGAATCCACTTAATGAATCTGCCAGCCGATTATGTAAAACAAATTAACCAGGCTCTGTGATTGAACACGACACGGTATTCATTAAAATCCACCTTAAAAACATCAAGCCGTCCGATCGGGGGCCGCAGTGACAGAGATGTCTAAACCGGACGGCGAGACTGAAACAGAAGTGACAGGCAGCGATGTCATCACGGCAGAAATTAGCACATTAGGCAGTAAAACGGGAAAATAGTGAGACAGCGACTCGACTCGGCACCGAGGTATTCCTGACACCGGAGTTCCAAGTGTCAGAATTTTAAGGGTTTGATCCCTGTAAAGAAATTTGAATTAGTGCTAGATCACAGTAAAGCACACAGCTAAGAATGTACATTTTATTTTAGTAATTTTTTTTAATACAGAGTATGGAAGTGATGGAATTGTCAAAATTTCAATTAATATTTAGCTGATATATCCATCCATCCATTATCTACATCGCTTTATCCATTTGGGTCGCGGGGAAACTGATATATATTCATAAGAATTAATACACCTTACATGTAGATGATTATGCAAATAAGACCACATATAAGTAACACTAAATGTTTCATTGCGGTTCTCCTTGCAAGCTCTGTGACGTCAAATAAATGTACCTGTTTAAAAATACAACTGACAATTTGTAATTCACCATGGTAAATTCTATACATGATCATTATAATACATTTAAATTTTATAAATCAAAATTTTACACAAGTGGCGCTATTCTTGAATACCATTCAGATAATACATACAGTGCTGTAATGACATCTGCCCTGAACATGCATGTTGAGCTGTAGAATAATGGAACGGGTTAGTGATGACGCACTATAATATGCTGCAGTTTGCAGCGTTCAGGTGTTCAAACCACAGTGCGCAGGTTCAAAAGAAGCTTAAAGCAGACTGACTGAAAAGAAGGATTTATGAACCGGTCCTGGGAATGAAGAGATGTCAGGAGGATCAGTGGCTTTTAGGGGGGTGGAGATGCAGCTCCGGGTCGTAGGGCTGTTAGAAAAGTTAAAAAAAGGCACGTTGAGTGTATAACAAAACGCACTGCGCTGAACGAAGCGACGCTAGCAGAAGATGACTGACGCAGCACTAACTGATATCATCACAGATAATATTTATCACTATAAGACAATACTGTGATATGCGTCACTGGACCTGTTTGGACCTGTAATTATTGTATTTCACTACAGTCTCAGATGTGATATTGTTCTGGGTAAGTTTGTTTTTATTTTGGGAGTCCTTCGCGTCCTTCACACAAACCACAAGACACCAGCACCCCTTGTGAGTTATTATACAGTTATTAGAACTCCGCAAGGTGACTCGCATTCAGCTGAGCTAAAAGAAAAGTCGCAAGGCCTGAGGAACAAGACACTGTACTTCTTCGACAACAAAGTCAAGTTAACTAGACAAAAACTCTAGAGGTCCAAACACAACACAACAACTATTCAGCAGATCTTCATAGGTGCCTATTTTTCTGGATAAAGAGCATAGAAATATTGGTGTCCTTAAATACATTCTTTTATGTCAAGCAGTAATCATGAAAAACACTAGCAGAGCAGGTCATACACACACGCCACATTGGTATCTATGTATGTTATCTGGATGCGACGGACAGGCAGAGGGAAACAGGCAGTCCAGTTGCTTCTTGCTGTGCTAAGATTGTAGCCCCGGTCTGTTATAACCCCCCTTTCCTCTGTACGTTTGCCAGTATATAGGTGTCTCAAATAGCCAGAATGTTATCCTTTGTAATATGGGGATTACAGTTGGCAACAAGTCTTTAAGGAGCATTTTCGACAGCCCTCGATTTCCCTCAAAAAAAGTATGATCACAAATCATCCGTTATAAAGTCAGAGGCATGAAACTTTCCTTTTCACCCGTAAGTACTCTAATGCACATCATCTGGGAAAAACGTGGCAGAAAATAATAAAAGAAATAAAGGAAGTACAAATCCCCCGTAGCTCTGAACCATTACGTCCAAACCTCACAGATGTGTGAGGGCTGATACTGATGTAAACCTTTAGATTCTTTAACTATATGCAACCCTCTGCGAAAGAGAAAAAAGGAGAAAAATGGAAAGAAAGAAAAAAAAATCATAAACCCCTGCAACAGATAGAACAAGATTTCCCCCTAGTGGTGCTTTAGTGTCCTGCCAATGCAGTGAAATTCGGTTTCCTTACACACTGGGGATACACACCTGAATCAATGACTATGCTGATGGTAAATGTTAAGCACTGGGATACCGTATTATTCTATAACGAGACACCATATATACAGTAATTGTGTTTTCTCATTTTGAATATTTTAGGCTTGCAATATTGCCCTGTTTAATGATGTCATAAAGAACAATTTGACATCATTCTTTTGGTAAATCAGGGTGCCCAGGAAGCGCCGTGCATTTGGCACTGTATCCTAACACCAATTCCTGCCCTCGGCTCAATGAGTGGGGAGTTCTGGGTATATAACCCCCCTTTCTGCTTGGGTTTCCTCCCAATCCCTAAACATATGTGACTTACATCCATCCATCCATCCATTTTTGGTTCCAGCTTGTTCTATGTAGGGTTGCAGCCTATCCCGGAATAACCCAGGATTGAGTATCAACCCATTGCTGCACAATTTAGATTTAACTTGTTTAGCAGACACTTTAACCCAAAGCACAATGCATTTCTGAGAAGGCAGGACCAGCCAGCAATCAGAGGTTGGGTGCCTTACTTAAAGGCCCAATTGAGAAACTTCTTTGTTTCCCTGATAAAAAGACAGGGTCCTATATTAATTTTTTCTCCAAAAGACTAGTTAGGGT
Source organism: Mormyrus proboscirostris (assembly GCA_026779585.1). Lineage (NCBI taxonomy): Eukaryota > Metazoa > Chordata > Actinopteri > Osteoglossiformes > Mormyridae > Mormyrus > Mormyrus proboscirostris. The sequence continues at coordinate 13,375,336 of JAODKF010000040.1, forward strand.
TAGGGTTTATTTTCAGGGGGTGTCTTATTTTCCCATGTACAACAAACTACAGTACATTTACTGGCATTTATGAACAAAAATCCACATTTATTCAAATACAGACATCATGTGATCTTCTAACCACATCTTTCCATGTAAATAATCTAACGGTACATTTATCCACGAACAAAAATCTACTGTGTATACATTTATTCAAATATAGTCGTCATGTCATTTCCTTCTGGATCATCGCTGTAAATCTCCAAGCTTCAAATTCCATTTGAATATCTCACAATTCAGTTTCCTTTAGAATGAGAATTTCCTTTCTTTTTGTACCCATCTTGTCTGGGGGTCAAAATATTATTTCCTGTTTACATATAATCGCATCTCATCTAGTTACCGTACAATCCATGGCATAGTAACTTATTTTTTGAGTAGGGCTGATATCACAAGCATCCTGAAAAATCAGGCTGGGTTTACTTTCAGGGAAACATGGTATTTCACGGAGTTAAATATATGATCTTCCAATCAAAGGCATTGCAGCCTAACTTTCCAAGACACACACTGCCCTACAACCCTCCACACCAAAACTGAACATATTGTGCGTCTGCTCTGTGAAGGACCGCCATCTCGTGTGGCCTGTGCTTCTGTGAAGGACCGCCATCTTGTGTGGCCTGTGTTTCTGTGAAGGACCGCCATCTCGTGTGGCCTGTGCTTCTGTGAAGGACCGCCATCTCATGTGGCCTGTGCTTCTGTGAAGGACCGCCATCTCATGTGGCCTGTGCTTCCTGGGATAAGCTCGACAGGTTAAGTGTTTTTGGAAGATGGATGGATGCAGAAATTATTCTCCCAAGAGCATTACTGAACCACACAAGATCTGATGTTGCGTTACAAATTGATGGGACTAAAATGACTGTTACAACAGTGCAGAAAACCTGTTAATAATAATAATAATCACAACTTTATTGATCCCCATGAGGAAATTTTTTGGGGAAATTCTTTTTTTATGCCTCCCTCAACTTGCTCTTTGTAGAGCAAGTTGTCCGCGAAGGGCTGCCACCTGTTGAGGTGCCCAGGGAGCTGGGGGTTAAGGGTCTTGCTCAAGGACCCGCAGACATGCTGAGGCTGGGTTTGAACCTGCGACATGTGATTACAGGCACAGCCCACTGAGCCACATGCTGCCCCTCTTTTTTTTTATCATAAAAAAAATGTTACACATTCAGAAAAAAGCACATGTCATGCTGCTAACTGATCTTCCAATAAGGCTGTATGGGTTATGGTTGTTGTTTTCTGTGGATTCACCTTTGGTTCAAATGACTGTGTCATCCTTCCCCTAGACGAAAGGTGGTAAGTAGAAAGATCTGATTTTCTTCTTCTGTTTCTCAAAGTCGCTACAGTACAGAGATGAGACTTAGGTTTTTCATTCACACTTCTCATAGTTTTCCTCAAGAGAAAACAGAATTGCATCTCATCTCCCAGTCAAATCTTAAAGAGTTCTTTGCAGAGTATCGTTTTATCACTTTGCCTCAGGGCAGGCCTGTATTGAATTTAGGTCAATTTCAATTACCTCTACTCCTAACATCTAATATTCATATATAATCATTTTCTTGTGAAAAATTGGACAAAAAAGGTATTTTATTGCATGACTTTTTTTTCTTCATAGGACGTTGTCCTATATATCTTCTATAGACTCATAGATGTCATTCATATACAACTCATAGTACATCTGGTTCATTGCCTTTTGTTTTGTTGCCAGGTCTGTTATACACCTCATAAATGTTATGCAATGTATTTTTATACCTCCGTCTTGTTGGCACTACTTTTGCATCATCCTGCCCAAAGGAGAAGCATCTTCTTGAGTAGTTCGTTACCAACCAGAGCAAACCAGAGGGTAAGTGATTGGTGACACCGCTGCATGTGCCTCTGTTCCGACTGTAGAACTAGGATCACGTGGGTCACATATAATTGTGAAGGAAACGGAAAATTCCAGAAAACAGAGGAAACCCCAGTAGGGAAGAAGCCATTATTGGTGAGATAATAATATCTCATGGCTGACCAATAATATGAGCCTTATGTCCTATAAAAAATTATGCTAAGAACAACTACAGTTCTAATATTCAGTACAGCAATACATTTAATACACCAGTAATGCATCTAATGTGATTACGTGTTTTAAAAATTATCGTTTTAAAGTAAATTATATCAGTATTGATCTTTGAGGGAAACGGTTTACATAAAACCATAGTTGCAGAACCAGTGCAGCTAAAAGCATTAAATGGCATATGAATGCTTTGTGGTTTTGAGGACACGCAAACTTCAGATAGGCTTATGCCGCGTAACAAAATAACAGTTAAATTGAACAGAGATGGATTTTACTTAACACATTAAAGATAAAAGTGTAATCTCATTTAAGCGTACCTCTTTTTTAATCTCAATTTAAGGGAAGCTACCAGGATTGGTTGCGCAGCGAGAAATGGGATAAACTGGAAACCATTGATGGGCTGCCGAAATCTGTTACGCAACTGAGCAAATCACATAGACACAATCGCAAGATAGATAAGAGGAATTCGGAAAGTAAGTAGTGCAGCTTAAGTACACAGCACAGATGCTCCGATGTAATGAGGAGATTTGAGATGTGGGACAACGTAACAAAGGTAGGCCTATTTGGCAAGGTTATCCGTATTCCCATAATGTTTTTTTTGTTTGCGTGTTAATGTATTACTGAGTTACGTAACCTATTCTGCCTAATTAAATGACATTCTCAAACTTCTGAATTTAAATAAAAATGGATTTAGCTAATAGTGTGTGACAACATATTACCTATGCCATCTTTCTCAATATATTAATTTATATTTTTAAGATAAATTAATACAAATTTAATACATTTTTGTTGTGATTATTGTAAAGTATTAAGCTCCCCATACAGAATTAGAACATTTTCAGTTGCATGTAGCCTATGTGTATCAATTTATAGCATAATGAAGAGTCTCAGTACTCAGCCTGACATTCATGAACAAAGATCTATAGGCAGTAGTGTGACTTGTTAAAAAATATGCACACAAAGTAGTAAAAAAACTAATGAAATGGGTCTGCGTGATGCTGGGATGGAAGTTCCCGGATCTCTCTTTGTGTTTTGTATGTGTGTGGTCAGATATACATTACATTGATAAAAAACTGTTTTTTTTATAAATTTTTTATTATTATGACATATTGGTATATTTCTTAGTGTTTTGACAAAAATAGACAATAAGGAAAACATGCTGTTCTTTCTCATTTCACTTGTATTATTTATTCAGCATAAAAACACGTGACAGGTAGCCCTTCAAGGCCCCACGCATGAAGCCCCAGGGCTGTCAAACAGCCAATGATGGAGTACAGGACCCTGGAGAGTGGGAGTGGCATGTATCCCATCTAGCCGACACTGTGGCTCCTGCCTTTTCACACAGAATTCTTAGATTGTAGTTTCTGTTTGGTGGTAGTTACCCAGCTTCACTGTCTGCTTTGGCGGTGCTCTTTAGGTAGTGCGTGCTCTGTGGAGATGTGGCATTGTGTCTGCAGGAGGACGAATGATTGCACAAAGCCCCTGGGGTCCAGTGATGAGGAAGAAAACCACAACCACTGCTTTGATTTCCCCAAGAAAGTATGACTAATGCTGAATCACACCAAATGTGCTGAATATCTGATACTTTGGCTGCAAATTGTTGCCAGTATCACCAGACAGAGCATTTGGGTGCAGGTGCTCCTAGCTAAGACAGTAATGTGTTCTGCTGTGATGTTCCAGCACATATTGTAGGTGAGTTGTGTTACAACAATGTGAATAGCACTACTGGTAAGTCCTTTTCAAAACAGGAGCGTTAAAACAGTTGTGGAATATGAAAGCAAAATACCTATAATTTTCCAGTACAGTTCTCCTATGAACGGTCCCAGACTGATTCAAGGTCAAGTTGCAGCAGAGATCTGGGAAGCTACGCTGTGGCATAAAACACTGGCTCACGTACAGTACCCACTGGTCTGATTACACTCTTCTGCAGATTCTGTGGTTTCCATGGTAGCAGTCAGAGCAAAGGGCTCCACATTCCATTGTCGCTCGCCTCCATTCTATTGCTACTGTTGTTCCCGGGGTGTTGAAGGTGCTGCTGACGGGCAGGGCAGGGATAAGGAGGCCTGGACTGACTGGAGCCTGGACGGGACATCCGACGAACTCCGTGTCGCCCCCTGTGCTCTTTCACCGCAGCGATGGCCGTGTTTGCAGCCATATCCCGGCGGGCTCCCAAGTTCCGTGCGCCAAGGGATGTAGATCGTCTCATCAGTCTGGACCTGGGACTGGCAAAAGGGAGGTCCAGCTGCACCTCTGCCCCGAAGTTTCCTGCGTGGGCACACAGACAGCGCCTCTCCAAATCGGGTCATAACCCAAACACCAAAGAACCCTAAACATTCTTAGATACAACAGGAACAGTAAAGCAACACGGAAACCAAAAATATGAACACTGTGCTGTGTTTATGGTAGTTAATACATGTACTCCATGACACCTTGACAATAACAATAGTATTCTTAAACTTACCAGAAATAGGATATCTCTTCGAAGCAGAGGTGTGTTCCCATCTCCTCTGAGCAGGAAGGGAGAAATATCTCTGTGTGGTTGCTAAATTCTGAAAATGAATGAGAAGAGTGAAGTGAAACCACTCTATAATTACAAGGGAATACAATCCCGCTTTGAAATCGGCGCAGCACAATAAGCCTCTCCAACTCTCTGCAGCGCACCTTGGGCAGGCCCCCTACGCCTCTCAGGCTGTGGTGAAGGCTGGCGTGACGCCGCATCAAGATCTCCCTGGTCCTGGTTTCGTCAGGCAAGGCGTGCTTGCTTGTGTAAGATACCGTCTGATGGAAACACGCAGGCGTTTGAAATTATTCACCATCATGAATATGCTCATTAGACGCTTAGAGGTAACAGGAACGTTAACACATAAGCGCTTAATTGAATTTAGAAAAAGGCTTCGCTCCTGCACATGTGCAGGCCTGAAATCTAAAAGGAAGGAAAGCGCTTAAAGACGGCAACAGGAGCTGCCGATTAGAACAGAAACCCTGCACTAGGCGTATAATCTCATGTGACATTCTATAGTAATTCTGCCGTGTGTTTTCTATAACCTCAGTTTCAGATATCGGTTTCACAGCTCCTCACAAGCCTGTCTTGTATTTAGCACGGGCCGGAGTAGCTGTAGCTGTAAAAGCACCCCTTCTCTTTGTGTTTTCCATCCCCTAGCCAACCACGTCTGCTAGTGAAATGCTGACATGGTCACAGACAAAAAATTCTTATAGAGACTGAAAGTACACTGCCTTTTTTTAATATACAAGCACAATAATTTTAGAAGACAGTATAATTATGAGATACCACAGAGGAGATACAAGGAGTCCTGGTAAGTATGTAAAAGATTCATAAATCAGGAATTATACAGCAGATCTGCAAAGATATAAGCAAGGGTTGTTTACAAGATATCCATACAGGGAATACGGCGATGACTCACCCTCTGTCGTATCTTGTACATGTTCTTCGACAAGAGATTGTGCATGTTTCTCAGGTCGCTTGCCAAGAATTTCTTCTTGAGTTTGGAGGCAGATTCTTCCTGACTGGTAATTCAGCGATATAAAATGCTAATTCATAGACACCATGTATCATAATCAGTCTCTCAACCTGCTGATATTCAACAGTATTCATGACACAGAATAAATGACACAGAACCCTATAGAACCTAGCAAGTGTAGGAATGTGAAGCCGACGATGTGGTAGGAAAATAGTGAGAACAGAGAGAAAAAGGAGGCATAGAGAACGGAACCGCGAACAGCGGAAATAAGATCAACTGGTTGTAAACGAAGCTGCAGCAAACGAATGACTCACTTTGCGGTATCGGGAGACAGGGAGTCACCAACTGCAGGAAGTTCCAGAATATCCATGACATTCTGCAGTTCCAGCTTCTTATAAAGAGACACAATACTCGACTCTGGTTGGTTGTCCCTGATCAGGATCCATCTGATGAACCTGTCGTTAAACTTCTTGAACCTGTTGGCAGGGATCAGAGCAGAAAACTGCCCATCCATTAAACCATAAAATGAAATAAAATGACCCCAGTGGAGTGCAGGAGTACAGCCACTGGGAATGTCTAAACATTGGCAATCCATTTCACTACAGAACTGACCCAGTATCCAAACTCACTTACAGATCCTTACTGACACCCAGTTCGTTCCATTTAACTGAAATTAACTGCAGTCCTGCGATGGAATAGATTTTAAGTGCTCTAATTACACACCCATACTCGAAATTGTTGACTTTTGAAAAAACCTGCTTCTATTTTTTTAGCCCATTGTTCACTGCCTTTGGTCGTATTATATAAAGGTAAGTACTAGTACTCCATATTGAGCACATAACTGAAAAATATACTGCCCTGTAACAATTTGGATGTCCCATTTGACATCATTTACCATCATTCTCAGCATTGTTCTAAAACAGTCTTTCTCAAACCAATCTTGGACCTCCAGACAGTCTATGTTTTTGCTCCCTTCCAAGTCCAGGGGAATCCAGGGGAATCTGGACCACCTGGAGGTCCCTGAGGACTGGTTTGAGAAACGCTGCTCTTCAGCTATGATAAAGGGCAGGAGGAAGAAAGAGCTTCACGAGAAGATCGGGGCAGGGTTTCAGCAGAGGGCAGAAGAAAAGAAACTACTGACTGAACTTCAACAAAGTGATGGCAGAGCTGGATGTCATGATGAAAGACGCAACCAATCTTACACTTCAAGCCTCAATATGGCTATAATGAGCACAGTCTACACATACCAGTGTATCTGGATGCTCTGTCCCTGTATTTAAAGAGCCTGGTTCAATAAAGCAGCATCACTGCTTATTCCACATTCATATGGGTAAATCATCAAAAAGATACCACCAGTCAGGCTATTACTTGTCTTTCCAGTAATGGTGACTCCACTGACCGCAGATGTCCTCAATTCCAACAACAGTGTGCTCCATCGCCTGGATGAACATACAGGATGCTGGTTTTAGGGCTAGCAAAAGTGAGCCAAAAAGTACTCTGAGTGTCAGTAATAGTGCAAACAGAACAGGAGCAGACAAGACGAATATGTTAGGGATTAGCCTCTTACCCGCACGTGAATCTCAACATTGATAGTTTCCAGTGTCCAATTGGATTTCCTCACATTTATGAATTGGATCAAGGGTCGGATGCTGATTCCCTGTTTCAGATCCCAGATGAAAAGTCAAATGAGAATAAGAGCCTCATGTTTGCTGAAGCGTATCCATTAATAGCCAGGATAGCCACTACTGTTGTTGGTTGTTCAGCATTAAGCACGACCCAAAGGGTAAATTGAGTCTGACTGAATGTTTGAGGGTGGTGTGGTGGTTTGGGGGTGTGGCTCAGTTGGTTTGGACTCCATGACAATGATCAGAAGGGCACCGGTTTGAGTCCCAGGGCTGACAGATAGATGCCACTATTTGGCCCCTGCTCCGGGGGTGCTGCACGCTGGCTGGCCCTGCACTATAACCCCCAAGCTTGCTCTCACCTGTGTATGTGTCATCGTGTCTCATTGTCTCTCATGGAGAGCAAGATGGGATAGGATTTCCCCACGGGGACCAATAAAGTACTGTCATTCTATTGTACTGAAATGCATTGGCCTCACAACATAGTTGCGTTTCCAATTCCTGCCTCCTCTGTATCCAAAGTCCCTATGTGTCTGCTCAGGGTCCCCCACCCTTATCTGAGACATGCAGTTTGGTGAACTGGTGTCTCTGAAGTGTGACCCTGCTATGGTGTGAAATCCTCCCCCGGGTGTCCCCTGCCTTGTGCCCCATCCAGCGATAGACTCCAGGCTAATCAGGACTCTGCACTGGTATAGCAGTTAAAGAAAATTGATTAATTCCTGAGTTGTTACTGGGTTTATCAACCATTATCAGGATTAATAGCATTAATTTTATTCAACTTGATTATTCTTTCAAAAACCAACAGATTCAGTAATGATTAAAGCGTACACAATGATCTGAAGTACAGTGCATCTCATTAGATGGAGTACACATTAATCTTCAAGTCAGGCTTTGTCTAAGTGTCAGTCTTTGCCAGCTTATCGGCACTGGGCTATATATTACCTGGATGAAAACCGTGAATATGATGATGGTGACGGTGGCAGTAAGGAAGAGTCTGCGCCAGACGATGGTCTGGGGCAGGAGGAAGACGAGAGCAAAGCTGATGGCTCCTCGCAGACCACCGTAAGTCAGGCTGAACTGGTCCTTGTAGTTGAAGCCGATGGTGCGGAAAGGGTTAATGACATGCATCAACACCACAACACCTGGGAATGGATGGAGTGACGGGGTCATCGTCTTGTAGGAAGACTGTCGTCTTGAAGGAAGACTGTCCCAACTTACGACCATCTTAGCACGACCGGGCTTATGGCTGCCGGAAATTTATATTTACCCACATTTACTTCAGTGGTATGTGCAAGTCACTGTACGTTGCATAGACTGTAAGTCGGGGACAGTCTGTACAGAAATAGAGACTGAATTGTGTATATGAACGGGTATTCATCACGTTGTGGGGATTGCGTCCCCATACGGTAAGGTATACCCGCTCGCTCACTCGCACGCACACACGCATACACACCCTTCTGCTCACAGAAGTGCTTACCTAGTGCTCTCCAGACAAAAGCAAACAACAGTGTGAACAGCATGTATCCCCAGTTCCACTGGTGCTCTGTTGTCACGGTGACCACGCCCAGGAATAGGAAGATGACTGTCTCGGACAATGTGGCGAGCATCTTGATGACGTGCCGGATGGTCGTGCAGGAATTCTGGGCCACATTCTCCTCCACATAGTACTTCATGGTCAGAGCACAGGTCACAATGCTGAAGGCCAATAGAAAGGCATGTTGCTAGTGCTGTGGTACCTGTGGTACCTGTGGTACCCATCCTTCCACATAGTCAGGAGGGGCAGATGAGCCCTGGAGCGGCAGGTACTCACGCCATGATGCTGGAGGTAGAGAGCATGTCCGCAACTAGGTAGGCCAGGTAGCTGTACATGAAGGCGAAGAGTGGCTCTATCTCGCTCACCTTGGACGTGAAGCGCGTGGTGAAGGCGGCCACAAAACCAAAGAGGACACCCAAAAACAGCCCCCCCACGCCCACCACGAGGAAGCGCGTCATACCCAGGAAGACGTCCTTAGACTCTACTTTTGGCATACCAGCCAAAAAGGTGAACATATCGTAAAGCACCTGGTCAGGAGAAGAAAGATCTATTTATTGCATGTAACCTCACAAAAAATACATGTATCTGATGCTTTTATCCAAAGCAATGAACAGTAAGGGTTATAACTCAGATGTGCTTACTGGGATTAGCATAATGCTCCACTTGATAAGCTACAGGAGCCAGAACATCACTAAATTTGGCTCGTGGAAGTTTTACTTACACAAAAATGTTCTGAGGGCAGAAGGAAATATGACTGGTTCAGAAAGAAAACCAATCAGATTGTAGAGGGGGTGGGTCCAAGCAACTACAGGAGCTGGGACCAAGACATCTGATTGGTTGGTCTCAACTCCTCTAGCTGCTAAGTACGTAAAACTTCCATGAGCCTAAAGTTGACCTTTATTTCATCCTGCCAAGGTCATTCTCACCACAGTGACAGCGTCGCTAAACAAGCACTCTCCCAGTGCCACGATATAGAGCTGCTCATTGACGCTGAGGTCCTCAAAGATGGACAGCACTGCGACGGGGTCCACGGCCGAGATGATGGAGGCAAAGAGCAAGTTCTCCTGCACACTGATGTCCCTCACGCCAAAGAAATCGATGCAGCAGACGGCGTAGAGGGACAAGCCGACCCCGATAGAGTTCCACAGCGTTCCCACCACCGCAACCCACAGCACGGTGCCAATGTTCTCAAAGAAAGGCCTGATGGGCATAAAGTAGCCCGAGTCCAGCACGAGGGGCGGCAGAATGTACAGGAAGAAGACCCTGGATGTAAGCACCGCAGGGGGTCGCTCCTGCACAGAATGCATAATCGCACCCACTATCAGTCCAACGCCAATCAGCAAGCACGTCTCCGGAATCCATATAGTGATCCTTTCGTAAACATTGAAACCTCAAAACAAACAAACAAACAAATGAAAATAAGATTTCAAAACATTAAAATGTTGCCGTCTTGTTGACCGACAAAGCTTTCACACTGATCGTTTGTATTATTAGATGTTGACAGACATCTAACAATACAAACACGCAGTCACCCCAATATAACGATGAACGCAAATGTCACATACCGATTTTGGCAAATGACGCCAAAAGAATCCACAGCGTGATTTCCAGCGGCATCTGTATACGGCTGTAGTTGAGCGTGAACACAGGGAGGTTCTGCTCCTGTTCATCCTCCGTCTCGTCCTCTGTACCTGACTGGTTTCCATTTGATACATACCCCCAGGACGCATGGACTACCAAAAAAATCAGAAAAACTGCATAGCAGTTCCTTTTAAAAAGTTTGCCCATTTGCATCAATGTCGGGGCGATAAACTCCTAATTCACTTAAAAGCAAAGCTAAAAAAAATCGTTATGTCTTTTTACAAGATATCACGAAAAGTAAATAATGAAATACAAGCTAAAATCTATGTATTGCTATAAATAAATAGCATTGCAGGCACACTTTTTTTAAAACTGTTTAAACTAAACGGTTCCTTTTTTATACATATAAAACTGATTCGTGTCTGTCTTGCACCGGTCTTTGTGCACTAACGTCGCCGGCTTAGCGCAGTTTCGGCGTTATTACCTGACTAGCCGCGGAACCACACCCGTCCTGGGCGGGACCCGACAATTGTCACTTTTGGAAGTACTTCAGTGCATTCCGGTCAACCGGCAAGACACCTTAGGTTTGATCTCTTTTCAAAACACGGATATTTAATTACATTTTTGTTATATAATACGGTTTTGTTTAAGGAAAGTTCGCCATAGGTTCTAAGAGTAACTGATAGCCTATCTGAAGATACTGTGGCTGCTAATAATATGGTATGAAGTTCATACTTAAATCTGTGTAAATAAAATTTGTACAACTTGTAAAATCGAAAAATAAAAGCATACATATATTACAGCTTATTAGTCTTAGAATGGCATTGAATATGGTATAATTATGCACGGTATGATGACTTCATGGTAAGGTGTTCTTGGGAAATGTTTTGCGTTATATTTATAGATACAGTATTACTGTACGAATAGGTGTCATTGTACGTATTTGTTTGTTTGTTTGCTTGCCTGTTTGTGTATGTATTTATTAAGCTTATTTGCACCTACAGTAAAGCTGTTTATACCCTATATCTGCAGGTGTCTCGCCTTTATTTAACATTTTTATGCATAATTCTAGGCTATTTTGTTAATGATTCTATATGTGGTTGACTTTTATTTCATTATCTAAAGTTAGTACATTGTTTTTGTAGTTTTGTCTTTAATGTTTAATTGTGTATTTCATGTCGCCACCTGCACCTGTACTTTTTAGTAATTGGTGAATAAAGGCATCTTGGCTCCCTTTGGGTTAAATGATGCGTGATCACGCACAGTAGGCATCAGCGTCTCACTTCTCGCATCATTGTGATAGAGGTGTTAGTCAGAATCCTGTACCTCTCCATTCCTTTTCAGCCGCCCCTTATCCAGGTAGGGCGGAAGCACTCGAGATCATGTAAAGCACATGACCGTTTCAGGACCCACCCCCACTCACTAACACCAATCAGGTCACAGATCAGCTGAACAGCATGTGTGTGGGAGGAAATCTGAATGCCCAGAGGAGTGGCCTTGGCAGCGCTACTGCCTGAGCCGGCCAAGCTCACAAAATGTTACTCTATGTCTATTTTAACCAAAAAACAACCGTTGATGTGGATGTCAACATTCTTATTAGATTTCTTGCTTTTTCAGCCGGGCTAAGGATATAAAATAATTTGTGTTTCAAGCAATGGTCAGATATAAGATAAATGTTTTGTACTGTATTACATCATTCGGTATCTGTATAGAAGATACATGGAGACATTTAATATTGCTGTAATTTGTTACGTAACAGAGCTGGTTAACTAGCCTTACGTGGATTGCTGCTTTGGTGCATCTTTTTCAATAGTAATTCGTTGTTATGTGAATTTTTTTTACCTTGTTTCTGCTGTGTATTATTTTCTGTACTGATGTTTTGAAAATGGAAAGAGACAAGTCTGCCCCTTCTCACAGAGACCACAGAGGAGAGGTGAAGGGCAGGCCACAGCTTCTCTGAGGTGTTCGCTGTTTTCTCTACATGTGGCTGGCTTCGTTGAGAAATGCCATTTATTGACGATAGATTGCTATACCTGATACCATGATATCCATCCATCCATCAAAGGAGAGCATGATGGGAAATGGGAAAAGAAACATCCCAACCTAGTTGTATTTGTGCAGATGGCAAATTCAGCATCATTTCGTTTCATTGGTGTTATGACATTTTCATGTTACAATGTTAGCAAACCACAGCTCTGATGTTGCCCGGTTGCTATTCAGTCATTGCCCTCCAATCATGACTATACTTCATTGCTGCTACATGCAGCATCCGGTCTCATTTTAACAATCGCTGTTGTTTTATTCACAGGACTCACTTATTTCCACTTTGGTCCTGGCCAGTGAACAGCAGGTGTCGCCATAGAGCCATGAAAGAAAAAACCGAGCCGTGAAATTCTAAATGGAAGGCGGGAACAATATTAGTATTAGGAATCGGGATATTAAGATTAATAAACATATTGTAGGGGGCATCTTGATAGAATTGTTATCCATTAAAGGTTTACCTATCGTGTTTCATAGTAGTTCGAAATCATAAATGCTACAATACTAATTTAACTAAACTAGTTCAATGTGTTACACTAACTTGCTTACACAGGTAAGTCGTGTTGTGTTGTAGAATTTAAAAAAAATATACTTTACATTTCGTAACAAAAGGTCTACAGATAAAAATACAGACATGTCCTCTGCACAGGTCTAAGAAAATATAATGTTTTTATATTTTAAAATAAGCTATCCGAGTTTGGTTAACGGCTCAATATTCAACATACTGAACTGAAACCCAGTGTTCTCTAGTAGACTGTTCCAGCATTTCCCAGTTCATGCATTGTTGAAAAATAGCAAATTAGAACCACAAGATGGTAGCATGTTTATATTTTTAACCCAGTTAGTAGCGGATGACGTAATTGAAACCGTTATCATACGTACTGAGGTATTTTTCTAAATATAGCTTTTTTCTGATAACGTGCTAATTTAGTTCAGTTGTGTCAATTAACTTTTTGGGAAATACAAATTCGCTGAAGGTTAGAATCCAAACCCTTTTATTAATTTATGCATGAATAATAGTTCAAGAAAATGAAAACTACCACAATGTATTGAAGTATGGGATATGGGGTGAATTTGACGTTTAAAACAATTCATATTGTGAGCGTTACTAAGCATACCAGGTCGAGCTGCCCTGATACACATGACGTTACTGCCGCCGCTACAAAGTCATTGTCACAGAGAATCGCGACGTATTTGCTTCAGCGCCAGTCAGGGCGTCCTGGGCGTGGCCGCTGTAAGGGGCGGGGCCCAGTGATGACGACAATACGTCAACGCACGTCATCAAGGGGCGGAGCGAGTGCCGTGTAACAGCAGAAGGGGTGCATACAGCGAAATGGCTACGATTGAATAAAAACCGGAGCATATCGAGTCGCCGAAATGGAGTGTGTACCTGACCCGTAGGACTGTAAGTGCGTTTCATAACATTGACAGTATGATTTGAAAATTCTCCACGTAATCTCGAAATAGGCGATGGACGACATAATTCATGGTAGCTTTGTTTACTGTAGTAAAATCATAAAAAATCTGGAACATGACATTAAGCACCGCAGATTTGTATTTTTATTGTTATTTGTATTATCTAATATTACCGTTATTAATCTTTATTATTGACGTGCTTGATTTGTGCATTTATGTACATGTTGTACCAATGTCATTGACTCGTTAAAATGATTTTTATATTACCGGAGATGAAAACTCAAATATCTTCATAAAATTCATAAGCAGAGTTCATTTCCTTTTCCTTAACATTTTTATGTGAGAAATTTTGCATAGCGAAGGCTAGGCAGTGTAATACTGCGGAAATGCAACGGTTTCGATAGTCTTCTAGTATTTCAGGCGGGAGCTGATTGATTCTCAAGCTATATCCGTTTACATCACTGGGATGAATAGTGAAGAATAATTAACCGACACTTTTGAGTATCCAGGATGCGCATTATGCAGAATAAGGGGTGCGCGGGTGGAACATGATGCACCAGACTGTCCGATCTCATTTCAACACCCCCCCCGGAGATCTTAAAAAATGCACCGACTGTAATATGTCATCTTAACGCCAGAGCTTGCACCCTCTTCCCTTGTGCTTATGTTATATTTTTATACTGAGCTTACTTTTCCTAATTGAGCTTCATAAAGGATCTATCCCTGTTAGAGGGTTCATTGCATTTTAGTGCTTTAGTATGTTCATTGCAATTGTAACAAAAAATGTACGTAATGTAAACAGACCTTGTATTTTGCAGAACGGGGTATACATGTATGCTTGTAATACTTGTGAGTGATTTTGGATATAACAGTCAAACTGCCAGAAAACACAATTTAAGATGTATAGTCCACTAGAGGAGAAGGGAAAAAATACCACCTGTCCACGCATAACCTTATGATATCCTACTGTGACGAATACATGTGAATGGTATCTGTGAATCGAAGGATTCTCACCTGACGGAAGTAGGCCAATAGGTAGCTGATGTCAGGTGCTGGAATATATGGCTACAAGTTCAGGTTTGAGAATCGGGTTAGCGAGAGTGTGGGTCCTGCACAGGGCTTGCGCAGAGTGTGAGCTTTGCTAGTGGGTCACTCATCTCCCTAGGCGGGAAACCCAGAATTGTACATATGCTTTGAGAAATGAGGGTAGCTTTTTAATTCTGGTGCCAGACTCTGTTATCGCTCATGTGACAACCAGCAAAATGAGAGTTGAGTATCAGCCAATAAAATTGTTATCTGCTTTAATGCCAATGAGAAGGCCTCCGTATCTCAGACGAAACAATGCTGGATGATGCAGTCAGTGAATTAGTCAAGGAACTCAAGATGGGGTAAAATGTCCTGGAATAGCAGGCTGCCTCTGTGTTTGAGTGACAAAGCCGATATGGTGCTCAAACTGCAGAATCAACTGTAGGTAATGTGAGAAACATAACCGTGCAGCTTTACCTTTCGTAATATCAGCCTGCATGTTTCAGGGACTGGAAGCGCAGCACTGTACAACAGAAATGCTGTTTCGGAGTCATGAACATTATTGTGATTGAGCTTATTAAACAGGTCTCACGGTGGATTTAGTCTGGGTCGGCTGTAACGTGTTGACAGGCTCAGTGGCATCAAATTGAATGCAAAGGGAAAGAGTCTGAGTTGATTACTGTTCTTAAATTACTGTAAATTGCAGAAATACTCGTTATGGAAAGTGTTAACTGATGGTATATACATACACACACGTGTGGATGTGTGTGTGGCTCCTATAATCAGGTTTGTGTCAGAGTGATGTAAACGTTACTAAACAGCATTAATGTATATGGATGTTTGAATGTTTTATGTTGTTAATTATAGGTGGCAATGGCCTAATTCTCCATTCCAATAAAAAGATTATAACTCTCTGTTATTTTATGCTTTCTTTTACATTATTACATTCAGGTTTAAGGCCAGTGGAAGGGTAAACATGCTGAGGGACAGTAAAACAAGATGGATCTTGGTTTTTTTTTGTGCGGCCACCAGATCGGTGGAGACTGAGGCGAGTGAGAACGCAGCTTATCTTTCTTGAGAACGGCGCCCCAGCTGCAGCATGTGTGTGCAGGGGCGCAGGAAGCCGCAGAGGTGCGGAAATGAAGCGGCTCACCCTCCCTCCGTTTTCACTTTCAAACGTGGGCGCGAAGCCCCACATACACACCCCCTCTCTGCTTTGTACACTCACACCCCTCGACCCCCCAAACACGCTCCTCTAAACAGGTGTCTGTGAGCCCCTTGCAGTGGCGTTATGAAGCCTATGGGTAGATTACATGATTCATGAATGCATTTGCTGTTTCGGCCGATGGCCGAGTCTGATGTCTTGTTTTATCTCAGCCTGAGCTTTTGTTTCACAATTTGCAGTTTTCTGCTTTATAACTGTGGTCCAACTTTATGTTTCAAGACCGGTGCCTCACCAGGATTAAGCAAGAGCATATGGCTATATTTTCTATGGTTGGCTTCTCATATGGTCATATACCAGGCTGATGAACAGGGCCAGTCTCTGGGTGAGGGGAAACTTGCATGTATTTGTGTCCCTGAGGTTTGGGCACATTTGCTGTCAGGTGCAAGAAAAAATATTGCAATGTGATTTTCTCCCATTATCATGCAGCCCTAAAGTACTCCGTTGAACAGTCTTACCGCCCAATTTAGACCAAAACATTTAGACGTTAGGTTGTTGCATAAGTCATTACATGCAAATCAGTTGAACAGTTGTCATAATTGGTTAAGCATATTCTCTATACATCTCTATTACAGTTTTTTTTTAATAAACGTTTTCTGAATTGATTAATTGCTCTCAGTTGAATCTTGACTTTCACCAATGTTTAAAGTGTTAGATTGACCAGCGATCAGCCAGGTCTCTAAAATAGAGGTGGATCTCATGAACCTTCAGTTGGCAGCATATACTGACAAAGCACAACACAGTGTTAGAATTTGGCAATGGAAGAACAACAAGGAGTTGAACAGTCAACAGCCGGTAAGAAGAGGAGGAGTGAGGCTGTGTGGTGGAAGGGGGAGGGAGGCAAAACAGCAGAAGAGGTAAAAATGGCAAAAAACAGAGACATGTTCCTCATGAACTACTGTAAAGACCATAGTTGTGGACCTGGTCCTCAATCATGGCCTTACAATGGCCAAGGCTGTTTGAAGGCTACAGACAAATGTTGGGAGAACATCCATGTCCTCAACCATTTTAACTGTATTCTCGGTGAAAATGTTTCACAGCCCAAACTTGTGTGCTGTGCTGTAATACCGTGACACATGACAGCATTCCACTTGCATTTCATAGTGTACAGAATATATACTTTATTCAGTTACACACAGGGGCGGATCTACCGGGGTGGCACGGGGTGGCAATTGCCACCCTGAGAAAAAGCCTTGCCACCCCATTTGCCACCCCAGCACTAGTATCTCAGTGTTCTAAAAATAAAAGAGTTTTCTTGACCGATTTACAGCAGCAACGCTCTATTATGATGACATAAAAATAGCATATACCCGTAAATAATAGAACAAAATCGTCTTTCTATTAAAGCGTAGTCCGAACAAACGACTCTTATGAACTGCTTCGTTTTAGTGAATCAAAGACATTTAGTGCAACCAGCGGGATCATCACAGACAAATTCCGGCATTTTTAACAAACCGAAGCAATTAATTTTGATATCTTCGCGTATATCAATGACTAACAGTTTAACTGTAAACTATTTTCAAAAGTATGTTGTTCAGTAGCTTGCATCTTCAAGTCCGAACCTTTGATAAGTGGCGTCACGTGACAACAACGCCGTGTCCAGTCCATCGATACTGGAGTTGAGAAACAAAACCAGGTACTGAATTACTTTCATACTTAACAAATGAATGTTTAATTAAACATGTCTTAGTGTTGCCTGAGGTAGATGCTTGCTAGTTATATGACAACTAAACAGCAACTATGTCTAATCAGTTCTATTTAACGTTAACCTGTATTACCTTGTTAGCTAGTGCAGCAATCAAAATATTCCATAGGAGCACATGAATTTACTGAGTTATTGTATAGCTTAATGTTTTCATATGTATTCATTAGGGAGGTGAAATTGTTCAGTGTAGTGTATGTTTAGAAAGCTATAAAGTCTAAACTTCATACTTGTTGCATCTCCCAGGATACTATGAAAAGAAAGGCTGACATCCAGAGTTTTTTTAAACCAAAAAGAAAAGGAAAATCAGAATCAGATACTGTGGGAGTGGAAGGT
Organism: Mormyrus proboscirostris; assembly: GCA_026779585.1. Taxonomy (NCBI): domain Eukaryota; kingdom Metazoa; phylum Chordata; class Actinopteri; order Osteoglossiformes; family Mormyridae; genus Mormyrus; species Mormyrus proboscirostris. Next base: position 13,393,374 of record JAODKF010000040.1, read on the forward strand.
GAAGATAAGATAGAAAAGG
>JAODKF010000040.1:13408164-13427066 GCA_026779585.1 Mormyrus proboscirostris
AGTACAATCAGGGAAATACACGTGGGAAATGAGGGGGCGTGGCACACGGGAGGATCGTACGAGCCGGGCATGACATATGGGAAGTACCATGAGGTACCATAGTAAAACTATGGTTACTGCATAAAAACCATAGTGAATTTTCACAAGGGCTGTGGGTGTCAATGGGCAAAGATCTCAGTACGGTTTCATTTTTAACAGGTCTGACTTTAAGACCTCCAGATGACTTTCAAAGCATTAAGTCGATGAGTAATTCTTCCATCCATCTTCCTGCTCCTTATACCAGGTAGCATAGGTCAAATAGCTGGGGCGGACCCTGGATGGGATGTCAGTTCCTGGCTAGGATGTCAGTCCTTCAGAGAATGTAGGAATATCAATTTAGAAACACCTGCCTGTTTGATATTTGACTGCAGAAGGAATCTAATCTTGCCCAATGCCAGGAGATAAAAACTCCAAACATGCAGAGTGGAAGCAGGATTTGTGACAGCCATCTGAACCTGATCAGATCTTTTATGCAAGTAGAGTTTTAATAGGGTCAGCTGGGGGGGGGGTATTTGGCTGCTGACTTCAGACAACCAAAACCCAAAAGTTTTCACCCAGTGGCCACTTAATTAGGTGGCTCTACGTAGCAACCAGGACCCCCTTCTGTCCCCAGAACCACCTGGGGTTGACAGGTTGGGCGGTCGGAGCTTCCAGCACTCCACATCTGTACTGATGTCCTTCCAGTTAGCTTTAGCATGTCTAATCATTCTATTTTGACTTCTCATTAGCAAGGTCTTTTGAGCCACAGAACTATTATTGATCGTATGTTTTTTGTTTATTGCACCGTTTGCATCATACTCCAACCTTATGAACAGTGAGAGCTACTATAACAAAGAAAGTAAACTGGCGAGCTATTGGATCACAATGGTAAAAGTTAACAGTTGGGGGTGGTCTGCCTCTCTTGATGGGGGTGGTCTGATTGTTGTAATCGACTAAGAATGTCTGAAAGATCGACCTGTTGGTCGCTATCAACCGGTTGGCAACCACTGCTCTGGACGCTGTATGGTGTGAAAATTCCAGAAGAGTGTAACTAGCCTTAGCAATCTTACCATGTTCAAAATCAGATGCCGTCTATGGCCTCGTGCGTTAGGAAAGTCAGCTGAGTGTCAGCCCTTAACCTGACCCTGCTCTCTCATTTGGACATTTCTTTGGGCTAAGTGAGTACGTGTAAATCGCTCATTTTAGCTGTTCGAATGCTTTGTCACACTGTAACTGAACCTCTTGACCCTGTCTGTGTGCCGCATTCAGAATAGCTTAAAAGTAGGTTTACCCTTAGATAGGAGTAAGTAATTAGTAATAGTAATTTAGTAATTACAACTTTATGTAAGTATACAATGTTCGCATAGGGAATACATGTTTGTGCTTTTACCCTCATAGGTCCCATTTTATTTAATTTCTGTTTTTCATATCTCTAAAATACTGCTCTGGAGGGAAATTTGAATGACAATTTTATTATTGTTTTTTTCTTTTTCAAACATCCTTGTGGCCCAGAAAATGTACTTTAGACTGATTTTTTTAAAACCTATAGTAGATAATCTTTAAAATGAACCATCAGAAACATTTTTGTTTCCTGTGACAGAGTAGAAGTGTTGCAGCATGATAGTCTCAACTCAACTGACTGTTGCGGTCCTTGCAATGTCACAGTTGCATGTGTGATTTTGACATTGCACATCGTGCAGGCCTGCTGCATAAGAAACTGTCCACTGAGGGCCCTGTTGGAGTTCTCCTCTTAGGGCTCAAGTTTTTTGCCACACTGTTTTACAAGGAAAAAGTGCGCGATGCTGAAGTCAGCACTTTTCCCCTTTTGGCAGACTGAGGCCTGGCCTTCCCTCCAGCGCGGCCCCACAGCTGTGTGAGTTTTCTGGAAGTGTCACTGGGCTGGCATGTGCACAAATCACGCGGTTCTCGCCCTCATCTTGAATCGAGTGAAGGTTTCCGAGGCCTTGGCATATCGCAGGCCCGCTCAGAGTCTGACATTCTCACCTTCATCTTGTCTTTCCAGAACCAAACAGCGTATCATTGCCTTGTTGGGGTCAAAAAAATGAGCATTCTGTGTGATCTTCATTTTAAGTCCTGAAAGATCGCCAGATTTTTGCTCTTATCTTATCTGCTCTCACTATCCCCACAAATGAAGTCATGTCAAAGCTCCATTTCACATCGCATCTTCATCTTTTTCTCTTTCCTGTTTCTTATTCCTTAGACTGAATTTATTTGAAGAAATGCAGCCCCCAGATTAAACCGACACTTTACATTTTTCTGTATTTCGCCTTACATCTCTTAAAATGATAAGGTGACAGGTGTAGCACAGTTAAATCTTTTTAATAGAATAAATACAGGGCGTATCCCGCACATTGGGTGTTAAGATGTTATGAGAGTGAGAGAAAGAAACTTTGTGAGACCATTCTGAGATCCTTTATCAGCTTGAATCAAGCAAACGGCAAATTGACATCAAACATTCAACAAATAGAAAGACCTAGAGATCCCATTGCAGTCCTGCGTGGTTTCACAACGGGGATGTGTTCTGAGAAATGCATCATTGGTTGATCTTGTCATTGCGCAAACCTAGATGGTATAGCCTTCTACACATCTAGACTATACAGTATAGTCTAAATAACAATGTATAGAGTATAGTAAATGCATAACGATAGTTTATCATTATCAAATGTTATATACTATATACAATTGTAGGTGCTATACTTTTACATGACTGGCAGCGCAGTAAGTTTCTTTACACCAGCATCATCTCAGACACATAAATATAATTTGTTGTGTTACCACTTTACACCATCACATAGGAAATTTTTCAGCCCCATCATATTGTAATCTTATGGGGCCGCTGTCGTATATGCGCTCCATTGTTACGCAGTGCACGACTGTATAGATATGTATGTATATGTAACTCTGATTAAGTTTGTGCTTTCAAAGGGCACATCTGAGAACATCCTAGAGCTTCTGCACTTTCCATTTTCACCCCCCCCATCCCTAAATGTATCTCAGCGGGTGACAGAGACAGAAATAGAGCTTCCTGATACCTGGAGCCCCCAGCCTTAGAGGAAATGGGCTAATTGCTCATTTTGGACACAGTGAGCAGAGAGACGATCAGCGGGCTCTTGGGGGTCTCTGAGATTGGGGGGGGCGTGTGAATGGTCTAAATTTGGCATCACGAGTAACGAGAAAATGAGTAAAAAATAACCATGACCAGTGAACATACAGTTAATCTTCATTCACTTTTTCTTAATCTACAGGATTTCTAATGGATCCAAGATGAAATATTTGATGTAGAAACTCCTGTTATTTAAATAACATCCTTTACCTCTTCCTGTTCAACATAGGACCATGGTGCCGCTAGAGCAGTGCTTCTCGATTGACTGAGCCCAGAGGTGGCCAATCTTATCCGCAAAGGGCCGTTTCATCTAGTTGTTCATCTAGCTGCATACTTCTGGCCTGTGGGCAGAAGCCCACGCACGGGGGTGGATGTGCAAACTCGACATTTGCTGAGCTGGAGGCAGGAAGCAAACTCACAAGCCTGGAAACGTGAGGCCATAGTGCTGCCCACTGAACCAACAAGCCACCAAATAGCCATATTGTGATAGAAATGCCAAAGCAGAACCGGCAATCCTACAGACCAGCTTTAGTATTTCTGGCACAGAGTGCTGTACGTAAGTGAATTCTGTTTTCAGCTTTTGCATATATCTAGGTGCTCTTGAATCTGTTATGGAGCTTTTTTGTGAAACTTTTTCATAGGACTTACAGTCCTATAGCACAGCAGACATATGGAGGTTTTAAACTTTGTCAAGTTTTTCTTCCTGCAAAAAATCCTACCATTCTGCATTCTGTGCATTTTTGACATTTGTCCCTTTTGGCTACAATCACTCATGACCTGACTACATTGTCAGCAGGAATCTGCTGCAAACTTGCTAGCAGCTAAATCAGAAAACAAATAAAAATATTCAGAATTCAAATTCATCTGGATAGTCTTTTTGGAAATGACTACTCTCTAAAACGTCCTTGCGAGTTGGGACGTCATTGTCAACACTATTAAAGAAGGTTCAGTTTTCAATGTTTTCATTTTTAGCCCAAGGAAACTGCATGCGTGCATCCAGAACAGTTGCGGCAAACAAAACACAAGACAATAAATACCAAGCTGTCCCCATAGTTTCTGGATCACAGTTTGTTGTTATTTGTGATCAAACATTCATTGGATATTGTCTACAATGTACTCATGACTTTCCTGCCAGTTTAGTTTTAGATTTGCCTCTCTGAGTGTGGTCACCATTCCCTAGTCAAATGAGGTGGTCAGATTATCAAATAAGATGCTGTTTCCTTTTATTACCTGAAACACAAACAAGGATTACAAGGAAAGGAAGAAGATTCCAATCACACCTATGCCACTCTTTCTTTGTTATATTCTGCAGCAAATATCAAATGAGCCATGCGATATGGCTGAGTAGGAACATCAGGTCCTCCTCTGTCCTCTAAGTGTTCTTTTCTGTTTTGTTTACAAGGATAATAAAGACTCTGTGAAACGTCTGAGTAGGAGAGGCTTTCTGTGTTGGGTTTGCCGGTACTGAGGGTATTGTTCAAAGTGCAGTAGAGCAATGGCTCATGGGAGTTTTACTTGCACAAAAATGTTCTGAGGGCAGAAGGAAAAATGATTGGTTCAGAGAGATGACCAATCAGGTTGTAGAGGAGGTGGGTCTAAGCAACTAGCGAAGGCATGACCAAATCAATCTTTTGCTTTTGTCCCGCCTCCTTTATTTGCCATCAGAATGTTTTTTTGTAAGTAAGATTCCCACAAGCTTAGGATTGTCCGGAGGAATGTTCCCTGCATCCTTAGAGCTTTTCAAAGCTCATGATCCTTTCTTAATTGCTCATCATGTTCATGTTTCTGGACTTTTCTCTGCAGGTGTCTGAGTGCGGAGAGGATTGAGCAAAGGAAAAGAGCCAACGTCACATTCCCCGACTGCAAGGCCCAGGAGGGACGAAGGAGGGTGTTGAAGCACAGGGACGCCCTGCATGCATCCTGCTTCTCGGCCCCTCTGCTGATATCACCGCCCCCCCAGCCCTAAACATAACAACGCCAAGATGTCAGGCAGAGAGCACAGCGCCCGGCAGCGCCCCTGGTCTGTGTACCGGGCCAACACCTTCGACCTCTCCGCTGAGATGCTGGGGCTCACACTGGCGGGTGAGGAAGTGTTGTCTTGGTTACCAGTATCTGATTTGACACATCATATAAAGCAGGCCTCCAGCTCTTGTTCCTTCCGATCTGTTACTTTCAGGTGAAAATGACTCTACTCATTCCCAGATAAACAGGTGTTGTTTTCTGTGGAAACTGTTTTTTTTCTCTCTTTTTCTTTATCTCTGAATCCATGAAGATGAACTGGCTTGATAGAAATCGGTTTCAACTGCCTTTTCTTCTTTGTTCTGCAGGGAACAGCCAGGACCCTGATGAACCAGTGCTGGAGTTCAGCCTTGGTGAGCAGAGTAATGATGCAGCTGGTCAAACAGCCAGTGACTAATGTCTGCCTATTCAGATGTCTGTTACAAACCAGTGTTAGATGATTTGTATTTCAGCCTGTAACCTTGGTCACAGCTTCCAGTGCAGTGTCCCCATCTTGCAGCCAGGTCAACGAATGCTGCCGTGTCCAAATTTAGAAGCATACCTCTCATGCACCGCATAGGATAAGTTATATCAGAGATCTAGAGGAATATTCTCTGCAGCAGCTATCTGAGAATTGTACCCTTGGAGTTTTCAAATCAGTCACCATCTTTTTTCCTGCTATGATTAGATGAGTGACACACTACATTAAGTCTGTGCTCTCTCAGGTTCGGTTTTTCTGGTGAATCCCGGGCATACAGTATGCTTCATCTACGACCTACTCTGATTTTCCAAAGGCATGACTGGTCCAGGAATTCCTCTGCAACCCCGATGCCTCTCTGTGTTCCCTATACGTTCTTGGTGCTGGACTTCCTATCACTGAATTGTCTTCTTAGGTTCTCACTTTGTTAGCAGTTGCTGTGTAGGTCTTGCTGCAATTCCGCTCGCACCTGTGTGTGAGCATGCAGTGGGAGCTCAGCCTGCCGTCACTTTTGCTCGGTCGACTCCTCGACAGCATGTATGTTTGGAATGTGGTACTTGCTTTGGACAAAAGCATCTGCTAAATCAAAATAAATGGAAATGTAAAATGATTTCCTCAAGTCCCAGTGAAGGAAATTAAATAATCTGGCAGTGCCCCCAATCTATCTTAATGTGACCCATTCTTCTGGTGACCTGTCTGGATTATGCTCCCTTCTGCAGCCTGCAGTGAGTTAACCACCCCAGCGATGGACCGCAAGCCAAACACGTTTGTGACCGTCAGCTGCACCACGCCCCCCCAGGCCTTCTGGACCAAGCACGCCCAGACGGAGATCATAGAGGTAGCATGTCCTTCTGCTGGCGGTCGCTGATGTGACTCAGCTGAAGAAATGCCCATTTTCTTCTTAAATTGTTCAGCTGCTTTAAAATCCTAAATCAAATTCACCTCAAACTATTCTCATCTTGTTGTTAGATAGTACGGTCGACCCTTCCACATCGCAGGGGTTGGGGGTGCAGCTCCCCCTTGGGGTGGGGCAAGGGGGTGGGGGGGATACTATCAGCCAAGCTTCCAAACCATCGCTGTCCGTTCATTTTCTGCATTTATGAGTGAACCTTTTGTGTGTCGTCTGTTGAACTTTGCATGTTGTCCCCAAAAAAAATTCCCGTTTAATTTTTTATTTCAACCCCGCAACATGTCAAAACCACGACAGGGAAAGTCGCAACACAGAAGAGTCGACTGTGTATATTTTTAATCTGTTAATGCGACCCCCACCACTCTCTAATAAGACATTTTTGTTTTATGTACATGTGCATACCGCATCCACATAATCAAGGATTTTATAATGAATAGAAGGAAGATCAGATATGTAACAAGCAAGGACTATGTTGGGGCGCAATTGTTCTGCAGTGATTATTACCTCTAAGCCGGGGTGTCAAACTGCAGTCCTGGGGGGCCGGAGCCCTACACATTTTTGGGTTTCCCCTCATTTAACATACTTAATTCAGCTCCTTGCATCTCCTTGTGCTAATTACCACACAGCTCTTGACGTGAATCATTTGTGGTGGAACAGGGAGAGAACTAAGCTACACAGGGCTCTGGCCCCCCAGGACTGGAGTTTGACACCCCTGTTCTAAGGGATCCGACTGCGACTCTGCTGTGGATGGTGCAGTGGTCAGATTAGACGTCCAGAAAACAAATCAGAAAGTTCCTCTGCAGACACTGCACTGGTCTTCCTGCCAGAGACTTATTTTCAGGCATTTGTACTCAGCTCATTCTTACCAACATCTGATACCTTTACATAAAAGACTGTACAAAAAAAGAGCAGGAAGAGGAGCACGTATCATGGATGTGATTCGGGACTCGAGTGACCTCTCTCCTCCCTCGCTCCACAGGGCACCAGTAACCCTGTCTTTCTGAGCAGCATCGCCTTCTTCCAGAACTCGCTCATCAACCAGCAGACGCAGATCAAGCTGTCAGTCTACGACGTCAAGGATCGCTCTCAGGGAACGGTTTGTTGGTGGTCCTTTTTGTGTCATTGAGGAACTTCAATAGATAAATGAGAACCTGTTGTTTTGTATATAGGCGGCATGACACCATGAATTTTCACAGATGCGCTTTTTTAAATACAGCGTGTGTTCCTGCAGGGATTTCTGGGAAATGTCCCTGCAGTTGCTTTGCCTATGTGGTTGACCGCATGTTTTTCCCATCAGATGTACCTGCTGGGTTCTGCGATGTTTCCTGTGAAGGACCTGCTGCAGGACAAGCATCACAGGTTACACCTGGGCCTCAGGTAACCCCCATGTCAAACTACCATGTCAAATCATGCTAAGCTATACAAGCTACATATGACTAATGCGTAACTGTGGTTCCATGGAGGTCTTGGGGGAAAGTTCTCAGTATAGTTACTGAGGTCTTGTTTCATTAAGATCGGCGGAGAACGAACGGATGGGCAACATCACTGTCATCGCCTGGCAAATGGATGAGAAGAGGGAACAGAGGACCCCAGTGGCTCGACTGCCGGACACTGTCAATGGCAGGGTGGGGGGCATCCTGGAAATGCCAGCACACGCCTCTGCTCAGAGTGATGCCACAATATAGACTAACTCCCCCCTTGTGTGTCAGATGGTCCTGCCTGTAGATGAAAGCCTGACCGAATCCTTGGGAGCCCGAGCGAAACGCGCATCTTTATGCAAAGACACTCTGCTGAAATCAGGTGCTACACTCATTTTTGCATATATAACATCATGATCGCCCACTGGAGTTACAGCAGGTTTAAAATTGTGTTTATTATTTTGTAATTATGTTCCTTACTGCCGCTTTGAGTTGTGAATTAATGGAATAACTCTGTACAGTTTTACAGAGATTGTCCTGTTTTGCCTGATATAATTCTGTGCAACGAGCACATTTAAAACCCAGGTATTTTTGTCATGCCCTGCTTCGAAGGAATACATGTCACTGGCATCCAGTGTTGTCATGGGAACAGAAAGCATAAAGCGGGGGGGGGTACTGGTTTTTCAGCAGTACATTTATTGAATCAGAGGTTTAAGCTGACTTCATCAACAATAGATGATCTGGTGCTGCTTCTCCTCTATAATTAGGATCCTACAGCCCCTCCTCCCAATTTAAGTCATTGTCCCTGGTGCTGGGTTCAGGTTCAGTACCGTATTCCAGTCCCTGGGTGGTTGGGATAATTATTCATTTACTTATTTGTCATGTGACTCATGTTACTGTACGACGTGGCCGGATCTCCGAGTTCCGAGAGTGCTGACCGGTTCCCCCGTGTTCCCCCATGTTCCCCCGTGTTCCCCCGTGTTCCCCCATGTTCCCCCGTGTTCCCCCGTGTTCCCCTTCCCGCAGTGTTCGGCGGTACCATGTCCCGGATGTACCGTTTTCCCACCACGGACGGCAATCACCTGCGGGTGCTGGAGCAAATGGCTGAGAGTGTGCTGTCGCTCAACATCCCCCGGCAGTTTGTCAAGCTGCTCCTGGAAGAGGACGCCGCCAGGTATCAGTGGTGCCCATCCTAGCAGCCCGGAAGTGACCCGTCTCCCTGTGGCCCAAAGCACGTCTATGGAAAATCGGTGGCCCTTGAAGACGCAATAAAATACGATGCAATACAATAATATAAATTAAGATAGAATACAATGAGATAAGGTACGATAACATACTGTATGATACTTAAGATACTGTGTCATACAGTGAAATTTATTGGCCCTAGGGGGAAATTGTGCAGTGAGGTATGTAAAGTGAGACAAACAAACATACAGTTCAAAACAAGACAATATACATAGTGCAAACAAATAAACAGCTGCAAATATTTTTCTAAAAAATACACAGAACACAAATGGAACAATCTAAAAAAGAATGTCAAGGAAATTAATATAAATTTAGAAATAAATGAATGAAAGGTACATGTGCAGTTATATGTGCAAACACACCGCACTGGACTTTTACGGCAAACAGAACTCGTTTTCTGGCGTGTTTTCGCTGGGAGGCGGTGGCATGTCAGTGGGAGCTGTTATGGTGTCTGATGGCAGCAGGTAGGAGTGAGCCGGTGGCCGAAAAGTGCTTCAAGATAGCGCCCCCTGGAGTGCATGGGCAGAATGGCATATGCTAGTTTCAAATATTCCAATGGCATTGTCGACCCAATGACATGCCATACTCTTCAGTTCTCAAGGGACTGTCTCTGTAAAGCAGGGTGAAGGGCATGAACGTCCGGGCAGGACAAAGTCCGAGGACAAGCAGTCCATTCCCCTGCAGCGACTTCTCTGATGATTCTATTTGCCCATTGTCTTCTTTGTTTCTATAGCAGAAATGGCTGTCCCTTTTTTCCTTGTGTCTCCCCAGTTTGTTGAACTCTTCAAAGCCCTAGAAAGGTTCCCCTTCCACCCTACCATGCCTGTCTTCCTGTGCGTTTTTCTGCGTGACACCACATTGACCAAGCCTTCGAGCTCTGAAGGATCTGAATATCTTTCTAATTGTTTTCAGCCCATTTCAGTACAGGATTCACTTACAGGCTGCTGAAGATGCAGTGTATAAATAGTACTGTAACTGCAATGCAGATACAAGAGCTCCCAGTGCTAGTTGCACACCTACTCTTGGTTCTAGATCTCTGAATGAGTAAGCTTGTACTACTGCCTTTTGCTGTGCCTACATTTCATCTCCTGTCTGCTTGACATGCAACCAAGGGCACCAACATCTGAAGTAGCCTGAATTACATCTGTAATGTAATTTGTTTTGCTCTACCTCTTGCTTGTTTTGATCTCTCTGTCCCCATCGTTCTGCAGTGCGTGCCACCCGAGGTCTCCCGTGAACTTTTCTTTGTGCTTAGTCCGTGGGAATCGCACAAGCGATCGTGGGACGTTGCGCTTGCAGAGGTGGATTGGCCGTAGGGTTAATTGGCGAGGATAGACCGTTTGCGGTTCAACAATGTGCTGGGTGCTGCACTGTGTCACAGAGGGCACAAGCTGAGACTCGATCCTCGGATCTGCATATGCCGGGTTGAGAAAGTCTGTAAAGTGCACTGTGAATTTACATTTATTCATTTACCCAATGCTTACAAACAACTTGCAGTAGAGGGAAGGTGGGAGAGAAGGGTCACAGTTTTTTTTTTAATGTGCTCTCATGACTTCCATTGTTAGTGCATTGTTCTATTTATTGAGCTATAGAAGCTGGTTTAACAATTTAACAACTGAGGGGAAAAGGTGTGACCTCTCCATTGTGTTATTAAGACACTGTGGGTTGCCAGGCGTGACCACTCCATTGTGTTAGTAAGACACTGTGAGTTGCCAGGCATTATAAGATACTCTCTCTAACCACTCACTGCGTTCTCCACCACATTCAAAGCTGCTGATTTCCCCTCTGCTTGTGCTCAGGGTCTGTGAGCTAGAGGAGCTTGGAGAGCTGTCTCCATGCTGGGAGAACCTCAGAAGACAGATTGTCACTCAGTACCAGACCATAATACTCACCTACCAGGAGACGCTAGCTGACTTGCACGAGTACAAAGGTCAGTGTACAACTAATGTTTATCTCCAGTGTGAATTCAAAAACTAAGCAGCTAACAAAGCATGTCGTAGTGCCCGCCCAGGAAACTATGTGTACCTTTTCTAAATCTTTTAAACCAAACCCTAGGAGAAGATTCACTGGTAACACTTTACTGAAAACAGTCATGTATAATGTATCACCTTCATAATGTATTATAATGCATTCATAAATGATTATATTATTATAATTATTTATAAAAAGGCATGACACATTACAGCCATGTTTATGATGCATTATGAATGATTTATGAGGTTCTCATCTATAATGCACTATAGATACCTTCATAATGCAGTATAAAACTTCCATAATTCTGACCATTATAATGTGTTATGATGACTGCTTTAGGTGAAGTGTTTCCAATTTATTTTCTACAGGACATCACAGGTTAGTCTCCCTAAACAGGTTTATCATCTGCATGACTACTGGTTACTAACGTTACCACGCAGTACTTCTCTGCTTACCTCCTACACTTCTGTATCTGTTCTGCCCCACTCTCCATTCTTTGCGCATCAGGTTCTTATTGAACACCACACTGTGTCCTCCTGAGGTTTGTCCACAGCAGTAAGTTAATTCTGAACGCACTTCAGGATCCTGCAGCTTCTTTCCTGAAGAAAAACATGTGATTCAAGAAAACAAAAAGAAATGAAAAAAACAAAAACAATTGTTGTCCATCTATGGAGAAACTGTTCGATTTCAGACCCACACATCACTTGTCAGGATGACAGTTGTTCGGCTTGTCGTCCTCTTCCTCCCACTCCGTTGTGCTGTCTGCTTTTCTCTCAGCTGATCTTCCATTACTTTTGTTATTATGATTTTTCTTAATCTCTCCTCCTCAGGTCCTTCCTTCAAGGCCAGCACCCTGAAGGCAGAAAGAAAACTGGAGTTCATGCCCACCAATCTGCATGTCCAGAGGATGAGGGTGTATGATGAGTCAGGGTTTGGTAAGTTTGGGAATGCGGATGAATCCAAATATTAAAGTGCGTAAAGCTTACGAGTGACGCCCCCAACCAACGTGGATCACATTCTCTGTGCTTAGAAATGTGCCCTCATTCTTCTTTAATGCGCTTGAATCCGCCGGCTGTTCTATTACCACAGTCAATTGTAGCGTTGAAGGTGATTCTCTTGTCAGGGAAATGGGTTTTGTTGACTAATCGGGCATTTATTTTTGTGGTTTAGTAAGCGTAACCTTTTCTGACCTGAATGACAGAATGAACTGAGAATGGCTTTGCACAGAAAAAAAGTTATTTAAGCAGTTAAATTTGCAAAGCAACTTGGTGCAGCGGTTAGTCATCACGCCTGGTCAAGGCGTGATAAACATGAGCGCCCTGGAACGCCTGTGTCTTCTTCCCCATAGATCATACTTATGATGTGGTCACCATCGGCGCGCCAGCCGCCCACTGCCAAGGGTTCAAGAGCAACGGCCTACGGAAACTCATTCACAAGTTCGAGGAAGCGAAGAAGAGGTAAGTGTTCAGTGTAGACAGATTGGCTGCTCTGTGCCCCCTAGATCTGTTCTCAAAAGTCAGCCAAATGGCTGATTTTTTTTTAAAAAAATTACGTATATATTTGGCATTGTTCCAGCCCACCTGTCCTGAATGGGCATGAACAGGTTTGCTGTGTATTCTTGGCTGTCATCCTCTCAGTTTCTCACGGTACTCTGTAGAAGACACACTTTTCTTCCATGCAGTCTCTTTCCAATCTGGAATGGCTGGTTAATCTCATCATAGCTGTCCCATTCGTTACCTGACAGCCAGGCCAGCTCCAGTGAGGGCGAGGATGAGCAGCCCATATCTGCTGCGCACCTCAAATCATCTCCCGCTTGTTTTCAATCCCCTGGCCATTGACTCTGGCAGGCCTTTACTGTAGGGGTCCCCTTGGTGGGTCCCCACTGCAGGCCTCCTCTTTGACATTTCTCCACTGTAGGAGTCTCATTGGTGGGTCCCGACTGCAGGCCTCCTCTTTGACATTTCTCCACTGTAGGGGTCCCCTTGGTGGGTCCCCACTGCGGGCCTCCTCTTTGACATTTCTCCACTGTAGGGGTCCCCTTGGTGGGTCCCCACTGCAGGCCTCCTCTTTGACATTTCTCCACCATAGGGGTCTCCTTGGTGGGTCCCCACTGTGGGCCTCCTCTTTGACATTTCTCCACCATAGGGGTCTCCTTGGTGGGTCATCACTGCGGGCCTCCTCTTTGACATTTCTCCACTGTAGGGGTCCCCTTGGTGGGTCCCCACTGTGGGCCTCCTCTTTGACATTTCTCCCCTGTAGGGGTCCCCTTGGTGGGTCCCCACTGTGGGCCTCCTCTTTGACATTTCTCCACCATAGGGGTCTCCTTGGTGGTTCCCCACTGAAGGGTACCATTTGCTCTGCTGGCAGAAAATTCCCTTTAATTCTATTTTTAGCAGATTATCCTGGCTGACTTTTGGTGGTGTGTTTTACATGTGAACTAGGCAACACATCCATTGTGAATGAAATGACCTAAAAGCAGAGACCAAATCCACTGACTGAAATCTCTGATCAACTGGCACACACGCGGTTCCTAACAAAGCCCCCCTCCTCCCACAAGCATCCACTAACGTGTTAACGTGTAATGATCGCTGGTCACAGGCTTACCAATGATCCTCGCTGCTGGAGATTCTCCAGTGTCCGCAGATCACTGCATGCTGATGTCTTAGCGCTGTCGTCGAACTGCAGCAGTTTTTCGCCAATGACGGCACTGTGCAGTGCCACACTGCCTACAGCCCTGCTGCCCCCACACACGTTAAAGTACACTGTGTGTTTAAATCACTCTTCTGGCTTCTTTTAATATCATCTGTAGGTGGACATGTTCATAGAAACAGCATTTCTCATTTATATGTAGAGTTATGTTAAACTTTACTTCAGGGTACTTTCTCTTGAGCTACATTATTGTATAAAAATAATAATAATAACCGCTGATTGAGTGTCTCAGTGCTATAATAATGCTATAACTATGCAACAAAATAATGTTAATATTAAAGCTGATGCTAATTCTTTCTCCTAATAATAGCAGTGGTCGTCATGATACCAATAATTACGGTTATGGTGCTTGCTGTCCTTTCAAACTGCCTGTTGACTGGTGTGAATTGCTGCTCTTCCTCTGCTCTGTCTCTGCCTTAATGATGACCCTTGTTTTTTGGCTAACTGGAGCTCTTGTTGCTCTGTGCTTCTCCTGCATTTGAAAGCAGTTTCTGAGGTGAATTGATGCTGGATTTGTTTTGTCTAATTGCTGCTATGTTTTTTTTTTTTTTTTACTTTACATTTTTTGTTAAAATCAGCGCTTACGAGGAGAGTTGGTGAGTCTTGTTTCATTTAACTTGTCAGTGGTTAAAATGACGTGGTTACGTTCTCATGCACCAGTCCCCCCGCACGCATATACGTGTTCCGGCAGTGCCCTCCGGGTTGTATGCGTGTGCATGTACGTTTACCGCACACGGTAAAGGGACTGAGGAAGGTGCATGTTCATCGCTGCCGTGTGCCGCATCTCTGCTGTGTCCTTGATATCATTATGCCGTCTTTTTCCCAGCATGGCTTGTTCCGTAACGCTCGTCAGCACGTTCACCACAGAGCTACTGCCATTTAATTAGCTATAGAAATGGAAAATTAGCAACAGGGAAAGAAACAAGATTTTGAAACCACTGGTGGGTGGGACTGTCATGCACTGCCAATCCTCTGCTGGTTAAACCTACTATCCATTATATACTTTAACGGTCCCATTGAGTTAAACCCCACCCATGCATGGTTTCTAAGTCTAATTTCTCTCTTCTCTAGGCCTCAGTTTAGCAACAGTTACTGCAAGAGCTGCATGATAACTTACATCATGTGTAATTTACCTTACTGTGTTTATTTTTAAGCATGTTAATGGTCAAGAGGTGTTGGCCATCTTAACGCTTCATGCTGAAATACCTCTGACCGCTTGATAACTACTTTTAAACAAAAGCCTCTTCAAAATTAGTCTGAGAGGCTGGTTGTTAAGCCATAAGTCCTGACATCAGTTTACCAATATAAAAAGCTTAATTTTAAAGTATGTAAAAAGAAGCAAGATTTAAAAAAAAAAAATCCAAATAGAATCTACAGTCACTGTGGGGACCAGGAGAAGGGAAGTTATGTTTCACCGTTGTATTTAAGCCAATGGCAATAAAAATATCCAAACGGCACTGTGTGGCATACAGTAATAGGTGCAGCAGTGATCACTTGATTGACAGGATGAAATTCAAACGTGAATCCTCTGCCCTACTCTGAGTCTCAGGCTAAATCAAGTAATAAAGCCTTAACAGACTTAGATCAGCTAATATTATCTGACCCATTTGCATGTAACCACTGTCACACTTACCATAGCACTCTGTGCACGGGTAGATTTGTACATCAGAACGGCACGCTTTCTGAAGGAGCTCACAGGGGCTGTATGGAACGCTCCAGGGTAGTGATTTGTTCCATTTCTGCCTGCGTTGTCCTGCTCTACTATTGGGCTGTTTATGGCTCAGGTGTGTCAGGAGAATGTTCTTCAGGTCCTCTTGGTCGGAGCTTCTTTCCCAGCCTGCCACTAGAGGGAGCCAGGGTCTTACAGACCCCGCCCCTCCCCCAGCGACTACATTAGTATCATTGACTTCTTTAGTATGGTCCCTGGAGCACTTGATTGCCACACATCTGTGAGCTGTGAGAATCTGAAGTAGGTTGCCATCACTTAGGTTTGAATTTAAGGAGCTCATACTGGTATTTTTTGGCTGGCACTCTGTAGATAGACCATTCCTTCCTTTTGCAGTTTTTGAAAAACACGCCACTTACCACAGCTGCCACTTCATAAATGAGTGGGCAGAACTGTCACTTTTGTGCTTCCCAAAGGGGACCCAATCAGTCGTGAAGTAGGGCCCTGATGTTCTTCACTTGCAGACAAGATCCTGAGATGGTCCTGCATGCTAATGTTGTCGAACCTCACTGTTCCTCTTGGTTTAGTGCTGCTGATTTTAACTGTGTTCATGTGCTTCCAGAAAGGTAACCCCCTCCCCCATTGACTCTCCCCTCCCCCCCACCCCTGCAAACAGCAGTGCAGTCTCCAGCTCCCAGTCCATCGTGTTCGTCCCGCAGGACACCGTCCGAGCCAAGGAGATCATCGCCCATATCAACACGCTGAAGACCCAGGTCAGCTACTATGCAGAACGGCTTTCCCGCGCTGCCAAGGAACGCTCCTCCAACGGCCTGGAGAGGACACTGGCCATCCTGGCGGATAAGGTAAGCATATCTAGGGCACCCCTGTGTCCCTTTGACTATCTCTGACTTCTTTGCTATGTGCACAAGTACCACTACAAGTACACTGGGATGCTTTCATCTTCACATATCCCATCCTGCTCTCATTTGAGACAGACTGCAATGTGCAAAAGTCTTAGACGGTCAAAGAAAACGATGTTTAAATGATCTTCATGTCTATCAAAGTGTGTCAGATTAGCCGTTTGTAAACATCACCTCAGTATTTGTAGCAGTCTCTCAGTTCAATGGATTTTTTGACTTGATCAAGTAACAGTATCAGTAACTTTTTGAAGAATAGAAGAAATTCTTGTTTTTCGTGTTACTGTCAATACACTTCACACATTCTTCTTCTCCAACACCTCTGGTTCCTGCGGGCTTTCTGTACCACAGCACCTCTCTGTCAAAGGCTTCGAGGTACTGTGAGTGCTTCAAAATATTAAAATATGACATAAATCCCCCCCAGACACGACAGCTTGTGACAGTGTGCGACTGCAAGCTCCTAGCCTCCGCCATCCAGGCCCTGAACGCGGGCCGGCCCGAGTACATCGCCTCAAAAGCCTCGCCATCCACCGTCGAGGGAGACCAGGTGGTACTCCGCAACGACCAGGACACTCTGGTGGCCAAGTGGGCTGGGGGCAACAGCCGGTCTTCCCTACATGCCAACTGGCAAGAGGAGGAGTGGGTAAGACCCAGGGCTTTACCGACATGTCAGACCCGCTGAAACAGATTTTGCACGAGTTCAGCTCCGCACAAGCAGGTGATGCTGTAGCTGAAGGCTTCCCATGTGGCCGCGGACCGGACAGCTACACCTCCAAGTGCTTCCGTGAAAATTCCATTCGGACATAAATGGGTGAAACATCATGACTCTCTTTTGATAAAAACTGTGCAGTTACATGACAGCTGTAAAATGTAAACGCAAAAACAGCCGTATGCGGTTACTTAACCGTCAGTGAAAGTCCACCGTTCGCCAGAACGCTATATTCAAGGTGGTCTTAAAAATATATCACATGGGACGGATGAGTTTCCAAGGTAATTTATTTTTCTTGAGAGGCAGTCCTCGTTTAAAAATGGAAGTGATCCCTTTCTAATTATGCAGGATGTAATACAAGCACTGTGCAGTATGTGTTTCTTGGGATAGACTTCAGGGTCACTGCCACCTTCTGATCAATAAGCGATTATGGAAGATGGGTGCATTTATGAGAGTTTTACTTACACAAAAATGTTTTGAGAGCAGAATGAGAAATGATTGGTTCAGAGAGATAACCAATCGGATTGTAGAAGAGGTGGATCCAAGTAATATAGGAGGCAGGACCAATCAATCAGTCAATACCTTGGTCCTGCCTCCTCTAGTTGCTTAGACCTACCTCCTCTACAATGTGATTGGTTATCTCTCTGAACCAATTATTTTTCCTTCTGCATTCACAAACAAATGTTCTAAGTAAAACTCCATTGAGCAATGGATGAATGGTAATATTACCTCTCACTCTCCTTTTTTCTCATCCTCCCATAATGCTTCAGGAGAAGGTGTGGCTGAATGTGGACAAGAGCCTAGAGTGCATCATCCAGCGCGTGGACAAGCTGCTGCACAGGGACAGGCTGCAAAGTGACAGCAGCGAGGATGTTTTTCTTTGCGACCAGCAGAGCGGCGCAAGCAACAAGAAAGGTAACCAGAGGACACGGGCATTCTGGATAAACCCCAGCCCAGAGGAGTCTTCCTCATCCACTGCATGTCCGCCACAGTCAGCACCATCGTTTTCGTCAACATCATCAGCAACGCCACTATTGCCATCATCTTCATCAACATCTTCATCATCTACACAGCCTGTCCTGAGCACTGCATGCCAGTCCGCCTCTGATTGTAGGTTCATAATCATTTTATCATTTTCTCCCCATTAGTCATTTTACTTTTTTTCTGTTTCTCTTTTTTGTCTGAGATTACACAATCTACCTCGACACAGAAACTCACTTCCTAGTTCAGGACTAGGTGCTATATTTAAGAGAAAAAAAACGAGAAGCATTAACTACAAAATGAAAAAATAAAATTCTGCTGGGCATTTGACAGTTTCCTGTGTCGGTGAGGGTGTTAAACCCCCCCTCGAGTCCTGTGATCCCTCCCCCCCACAACGTCCTCTCTGCGTGCGTCCGTCGCATATCCATCCTGCATCTCTGCTTAATACGCTCACCTCTATCCTTCCGTGATTCTTTCTATGCAAGTTTCACTCATCCGATCGCTTCATCGGCATAACTGCAGTGAACTGCCAGGACACTAATGGGAAATGACACTGACTGACAGGTCAGGAATCAACTGCAACTCACTCAATAAGTCTAACACAGCGTCTTAAATAATGGAACAGATTATGACTGTGCCAGACTCTTAAAGGTCTCTTCCTTGGGGTCTGATCAGGGCCAACTGGGGTTCTTTAAAACTGGTATACAGCAGGAACCCTTCAAAATACTGCATTAATCAAAACTGGTAAGAAGCTA
>JAODKF010000040.1:13510140-13524535 GCA_026779585.1 Mormyrus proboscirostris
GAGCCTTGTGGAGTTGGAGGTGATGTGGCTCAGGGGGCTATGCCTCTGTGGCTGTGATTGGACGGTCGCCAGTTAGAGCCTTAGGGGGCTATGCCTCTGTGGCTGTGATTGGACGGTCGCCAGTTAGAGCCTTGTAGTTGTTATTACTGTTGTTGTTATCATCATGAAATAAAGATGCAACCTTTGCAGGTAAAGCATGTTCCTACGTCATGCATCTATGACATGTTCCTGAATAATAGGCATTCACAATAAAACAGCTACTTTACAAATATATACACCTTACCGCTAAACAGAAAACACAGATTTAAATTAATGTCAAACAATGAAGACTGTGGTTGGTTAAAGACGTGTAACGCAAGCCCCTCCCTTGCTGACCCAGGGACACGTCGAACTCGGCAAAATCAGGACGCAGGATCTTGGCGAGGCTGTTAGATCTTAGTGGGGCAGCCGCTGTCTTTTTCCTGAATGCTTCTGTAAAATGCAGAGCAGCTAGTATGAAAATCAAAGTAACTGCAGATGCAGCTTACAGATGCCCCTCTCTCCTTTCCTCCAGAAAAACCGTTATCTCCCAAGTCTGGAACTCTGAAAAGCCCCCCTAAGGGCTTTGATACCTCTGCCATCAGCAAGACCTACTACAATTTGGTGAGAATTGCATTTTTAACGTAGTTGTGATTTAACGTTTTGTAGATCACATTCATATGCAAAGTCCTTACTACACTGTACCTAGAATGATGAGGATTTCCAGGTCAGTCAAGGGGCAGCAGGCAGCAGGAAAAGGCCCTGTTTGTACTCAAGATGGGACGCCATAACTAGCTGATTGATCTATAGATGTCAGTGACCAGAGCTGCCTCATTAGTGTCACTCACCACTCAGTCCGCACGACAAATTTTTGTCCCCCTCCTTTTGTTTGAACATCTTCACTGTTCACAATTATCTTCAGAGTTAAGTTATTGCACAATGCAAACAGAGAGTCTGTGGAGAGACAGTAACATTCCAGTAGTTCCTGTCTATTACACGTCAGTGTAATTATAGAGGAGGAGAGGGATAGTCTGGGCATTTTACTACGGGGTGTGATCAAAGGAGGCATCCTGTCTCTCCCCTCAGTGTGCAGGCCAGATACCAACAGAGCACTGTTAGTTTTACATAGAGTAGACATTTATGAAGGAATATTTTTGCATTAAGGTGATAATCTGATTCAATTTTATGAATAACAGCAGTATGCAATATTTGGAATCCTTAAATCTTCCAGGTAGTAACTTGAAGGCAAAGGTGGATAGTTCAGGTCTAGAAAGTAAAAAAAATCCATAAAGTTTTATTTCAAACATGTTACATATAAAGAGTGACAGTCAAGTTGAGTGTGCAGAACAAAATTTGATGTTGCGGACAGGAAACGGGAGCCCAATGAACGCAATTTGGACTTGCAGTCCTCTTCGTTTGTCAATAGTTCGTATGTCAAAAGTTCGTATGTCAAAAGTTCGTAAGTAGTAGACCAGAACTACCCACCTCTGCTTGAAAGACACTTTTCAGAATGTTGGGAGTAGACAGTGTCATGGTCTTTAAATGAACCCCTTCTTAAATGTCCTGCTCACAATGAGCAGAGCTTAGAGAACAGAATTCATGCCCCTCTTTGTGATAGAATAGGTGACCTTGTTTGGTCAGGATGACCTCATTGTTACTCATTTCTCCTGGTCTGGTAGAGGGAAAGGGACCTAATTTGGCCTGTTATTCTGAGGCTTTATGGAGTAGGACTACAGTGTCGTCAGTGGTGCTGGGTCTCAGATCTGCTACCTGGTGTGAAGAAGAACACATGGGATGTTATACCACCAGAAGACCAGAAAAAACTTGGCATTTTTACATTCGTCCTGTTTGGGGTTTACGTGTGGGTCAGCAAGCTAAGCGTCTGTGCATGTAATCATATGGTCGCTGGTGCAAGCCTGTCCTCAGCAGAAGAGAGAGGATCTGTGGGCTCTTGAGCAAAGGCCCTTAACCCTCAGCCAGATCCATAGGCACCACTACCGATGACTGGCCAGCGCTGCCAAACTGGGTCTCGTTTACATGCGTGTCTGTGGCTCACGGACAGCAAGATGGGGTCGGCAAAAACAGGGTCTCCCCACAAGGAGCAATAAGGTGTCATTATCATTATTATGAATGTATGTGGAACCTTTAGCAGGCTAATAATGTCAAACTTAAACTGGGCTATGCGTGTTTCTTCAGGTGCTTCAGAACATTCTCGAAACTGAGACGGAATATTCGAAAGAGCTCCAAAATCTCCTGTCAAACTATCTGCGTTTACTACCGACTGCAGACAAGTAAGTTATGAAGTTGTGTGCCTTGTTTTAGGGTCAGACGTACTGAATTGCACTAGAAACACCTCAACCTCCACCTGACCTCATGGATCATTCAGCATCTCCTGCCCAAAGGAATATGCCAGATCATCTCGGATCACATATGGTCTGTCATTCTTTTGGTGTTCGAGACTGGAAACATACTCTTAAGGTTGTATATTCCCCGGAGGCACTGCTAGGGTCCTGGGAGAAGAGGTGTTGTCAGCGTTGTCTGGCTGCCTTGTCATGTTGTTTTTGCTCATAAATTCTTGAACTTAGTTCAGCAATTCCCAGCGGAGTCCACTGCTATATACCTGGATGTATTTGACAATGCCATTAGCTGCAAGCATCCTTAGGGGCATATTCTACATATCATGTGATTGAGCCCTGAGCCAAGTTCTGAATGAGAGATGCATAAGGAGGGTCTGTTGTGGGGTGCCTTCCAGACTGAGCAACTCAGATGTTGCGCACATCTTGGGGAACCTGGAGGAGATCAACACCTTTCAGCAGATGTTGGTTCAGTCTCTGGAGGACTGCACAAGGTGAGTTTTCAGCTGCAACCACTATTTCTTTGGATGATTAACTGAACCACTTCAAAGGAGCGTGTTTTGATTTGGGCTGGAGCAAGACTGACCAAGAGTGAAGAGATCTTAGTAATTTGTAATTAAATCCCCAACCACTGTGTTTCTGGAGTCTTTTGGTCCAGCATTGCCTGGGGAGAAGTAAATGGTTTGTAGCTGTGGAGAACCGTGGCCATTTTCCCTGTAAACAGTGAGAACCTGGTATATCCTGTGCAGTATTTATTTTCAGAGGCGGACATTTCAGGTCCAGAAAGTAAAAATCCAGACCAAGACTTTGTTTTGACCAACCAGTTGAGTACTTTGTGACTGTGACTCTTAATACTCAACTGGCTGGTTGAAACAAAATTCTGGTTTGTATTTTTACTTCCTGGACCTGAAATATCCGCCTCTGTTCGTTTGACCCATCCAAGGCTACCAAAAAACTGAGTGGTGACTACTGTGCTTCCTGGAGGGATGAAAAGGCTCTCTCTTTGTCCCCCGGAATGAAAGGGACATCTTCCAGGCATTATGTGTCAGACCTGCCTGATCTGAATGTGTCTTCGCTATAAATAGAAAAGCAAAGCTTTCCTGCTTCCTGCACCTGCTGACCATTGCAATATGTTACAGTGAAGCCTAGAGGCTTGACTTGGCTAATGATGCCTGTCGTTCCAAAAAAAAAATAAACAATGAAAGCAGCGACTTGTTTCAGGTGCACAGTGATCTGGTAACAATGTTCAGTATTTCATCTGAAAAATGCCCTTAACAAGGAAAACTTCCAATATATACTTTTGGTCCTGCTTGTTGTGCATTGCTAGACGTTCCTGAACCCAACTTGGGTTTTCAACCTTTATTCAGATTTTTTTCCAATTGTTTAAATATATTATCATTAGCACACAGTACTATAATGGTTTGCATATTTGAAGGAAGACTGCCCAGCCAAGTTGGCTCAGAACTACACGCTGTGAACGTTGTCTGCAATGTGCTTGTACCTCCCTGATCACGCTGTGAACGTTGTGGTCTGAGATGTGCTTGTACCTCCCTGATCACACTGTGAACATTGTGGTCTGAGATGTGCTTGTACCTCCCTGATCACGCTGTGAACGCTGTGGTCTGAGATGTGCTTGTACCTCCCTGATCACACTGTGAACGTTGTGGTCTGCAATGTGCTTGTACCTCCCTGATCACGCTGTGAACGTTGTGGTCTGAGATGTGCTTGTACCTCCCCGATCACGCTGTGAATGTTGCTTGTACCTCCCTGATTGCGGTGCCTTGCAGGCTGCCCGAATCGCAGCAGAGGGTGGGCACGTTTTTTCTCAACCTGATGCCCCAAATGAAGGGACTCTACGTGGCGTACTGTGCCAACCATCCATTCGCCGTCAACGTCCTCACAGAACGCAGGTAACCAGCATCGGTTGGCTCTGAGTTTTCTGCCCGCATAGCGTCCCATGGCTTCCTGGTGTAAAGCTCGTAATGCATCTGCATGGTAAACAGACAAAACGGAGACCCCCGTGATGTGGGGGGACCCATGGAGACTCTGCTTCATATAAAATTGGTCTGTGTCGTCTGTATGTCTCCCCCTGCAGTGAGGAACTAGGAGAATTCATGGAGATGAAGGGAGCCAGTAGCCCTGGCATCCTCATGCTCACCACAGGCCTCAGCAAGCCCTTCATGCGGCTAGACAAGTACCCCACTCTGCTGAAGGAACTGGAGAGGCACATGGAGGTGGGGGTTACTCTAATGTCTTTGGTATCAGATAATGTAAACATAACACCCAGCTGGTTACTGTATCTAAGGTAGTTCAGCATCACCTGCCGTCTTGACGCAGTTATCAGCGTAGAGCCGCATCCTCTGAGCACCAGGTTTTCACCTCCGGTTCTGAGTTGTACTTACATTTATTTATTTACCAGTTCCTTTAATCCAAAGTGATGTACGTTTGGGAGAGCAGGGCCAACCAGTCCCTGGAGCGACACAGTGAAATCACTCTGCCAGCTTTGGGATTTGAACCGGCAACCTTCTGACAGCTTTTAAGTCATGATGTCAGCTGTCGTGCTCTTGAAGTTCATTATTGCGATGTTTACATTTTATAAGCACCACCTTCTCAGGTGTGTTATTTGATTGCTGACTGGCCACAGAAATACACCTTCAGGAGCTTTAGCTACAAGTTGGTTATAAAAATGTCCCATTAAGCACAATATCGGCGATTCGCTGATTGTGAGGTGATGGCGGGGACTGCGTGGTGGTGTGTTCGTGTGCTTCATTCAGTAAAATCTGTGTGTATCACAGTGCGGTTTTTCTCACTGGGTGTAACGACATGCCCTGTTCTCTTCTCTGCAGGAGTTCCACCTCGACCGGCCAGACATTCACAAGTGCATGGCATCATTCAAAAGCCTCTCTGTAAGTCCAGCTTTAATCTGCACAGTCATACCGAGCTTTCTAGCGCGGCCTAGTGGGTGTGCTTTGGGAAGTGAAGTGAATTGTGGGCTCTGGTGTACTGAATATCTTTTTGTAATGTGAAGTAATTGCATTCACATACAATGTTCTTCTTAAAGATGTTCAAAAGACACTTTTGCACAGTTGAAAACCACTCTTTGATTGAATACTGCTATGGTCATTTCCTCCCTGCAAATTTCTCTAAACCAATCCAGTCTTCGGGGGCCCACAGACAGTTCTGGTAGGGAGCAAAAAATGTGGACTGCCTGGCAGGGAGCTGGGAGGGAGCAAAAATATGTACCGAATGTGGGTCCCTGAGGATCGGATTAGGAAACACTGCTCCGAACCATGAGTGACTTGGATAAAGCTGGTCAGCTAAAATAGCTCTAGGTGCATTTGAGCAGAGTCTTCATGGTTTGCCTCATTTCACACATGGCCTCTTGTTTTTTTAGGATTTCAGGGCTTTGTGTTTGTAATGCTGGCCAAGTGCTGTTTATATACCATGCCTCTTGTCTGAGTTCTGTGTGTTTGTACAAGCATTAAGTTTCATCTGGAATGAGTGAGTTCCCATACTTTACAGAATCCTATCTTTGGGGAGGCATACTTCCAGTTTGAATTCTGCTCCTGACCGGATATCACAGTCCTGTCAAAAAACGATTTGTTGTAGACGGTGTTTTAACCTGCCTGTCTAGTATATCCTCTGCCCATGACAGCTGGGACATGAAAACCAGAAAATCTATTTTTTTCTACACATTATGAACCTCCAGCTTGTGTCTGGCGGTATCTGGCGATGGCCAGCCTGTGGGTAATTGCAGCTTTTCCATTGCATGCTTGGATTCATCTCTGCATTAGCATTAAGCTCTAAGCTTGGGGAGGAAGAAGGTCTCAGGCCTAATCGCTCCTTGCAAGCTGCCCCCCCCAGTCATTCTGGCCTGGTATCTTCTCAGCACCTTCAGCCCTTTTGTGTAGACCTACTTATCATCTCAGGTTTCCTGAGATTTAGTCTTATTCAGTTTCCATCAGCAGGGACTTGACATCCGTTTTAGGTAACTTCACTTGTAATACCACCTGTTGTTCTTGAGTATTGATTTTACTGCCTGTATATTATTTACATTTCCAATAGATGGATGGATGTATGTGACTGTTCTAAGCTGCTGATATGTGCAGAGGCCACCTTGTTACAGTCCTACAGACCAAGAATAGGGCAGCTGAAAATAGAAAGGCAGAGACATTTGGGTGTGGAGACTCAGAACAACCTGTGCCAACCTGCGCCAACCTGCGCCAAGGACAGAAGGACAGAGCTGGGTAATTCAGGTCTAGAGAGTAAAAGTTCAGACCGAGATTTTATTTCAACCAACTAGTTGAGCATAAAGGATTACAGTCACAGAGTACTTGACTGGTTAGTTGAAACAAAATCCCGGTCTGGACTTTTACTCTCTGGACCTGAATTACCCAACTCTGGCAAAAGAGATACTTATTCTGTTTACTGTTCTTCAGTAACTCAGATTCTGGTCATATTGTGTTTTAATGGAGATGCTTTTAATCCATTCAGCATATCGTTTATTGAACAATTGAATGTCCTGTCAGAAAACGATCTGAACAATATATTTTGTTTTGTTTTTTATTTTTCATTATTAACTTTTGGTCTTTTCCATCCATCCATCCATCCATCCATCCATCCAACCACTTGTCCTATTCAGGGTCATGGGGGTCCATCTCAGAGACTATGGGCACAAGACAGGGAGCCACAACCCATCACAGGGCACGATAACACACGCACAGTTTTATCCAATTCACCCTTTATAGGAGCAATACTCTGTTCAAGGGTATTATAGTAGGACCTGATTCGATCCAATGACCTTCAACATTGCGTTAAACATTAACATGATGGAATGTTAGACATAGCGAAGGGACCTGTGATTGTGTGACTGTATGGCATAACATACATATGTTTCCATCTGAGTATTGCTGCCGATTTCCCAAATCGATTCAATTCGGATTGTAGGGTCCCAAATAGATGTGATTTCTGATTTGATTCAGTTTCATTCAATATTGATTGTGACACCCAAAAGTTAGTAATCTGTATAAATTTGGCGTATTCTTATGTTTATTATGCTGACCTCCGGACATATTTTTACACCTGTTGTCTAAAGCTCTGTAATCACATAGCATTTGTCAGCACTGATTTGTGTCTCTTGACACAATTGTGGCAACACCACAAAATTATTCGACACAGTATTGGTAGATAATAACAGGCTCTGTTCGGCTGTAGGTTATTTTGGGTAAATTTTGTTTCCTTTTTTGTTTTATAAAGTGCAGCATTAAGCACAAAAATATTTCATATAATCACAATGTGATGCTACCTTTAGTGGCAACAGCTCCTACCATTTTTTAAAATCTGTTTTTGTTGCCAAATCTAGTTACACTGGCTACACAAGAGTAACAGGGTTAAAGCCTCACATGCCCACAGGAAAAAGCCAAACACTGTAAAAGGCATTTATGAAAAAAATCGATTGTGGGATTTTGCGGTTCGATATCAGATTATGCAATTGAAGCTTGATTTGAATCAGGAAATAGTTTTTTTAAACCCAGCCATACAGATGTTACCAGTGGTATAGACATGTTGGGCACTGTCATGATGCCATGCCACTAACTGCCACCCCGGTCAACAGGCACAGTGCCAGGAAGTGCGTAAGCGCAAGGAGTTGGAGCTGCAGATTCTCACGGAGTCCATCCGATGCTGGGAAGGTGAAGACATCAAGACCCTGGGCTCAGTCCTCTACATGTCCCAGGTCATGATTCAGAACCATGGCGCTGAGGTGAGCGAGACCATCGGCGCGGGGGCTTGGAGTGCGGCTCCTTCTGTTCACGGCTTTGTAATGTGTCTATATATTTGATACTGAGTAACACACAGTGCCTGCTTATAAATGTATGGGTGCTGCATCGTGCAACTTTTAAAATGATGTATCTTAAAACCATCATCTGTTAATTTTCAAAAAGTCATGTGCGACTGGAGTTTTCTAGTAAAATAATGAAAAAGAATTTTAAAAGGTCCATCTTCACAGAACCAAAACAGCCACCAGTCCATTAGTATGTCATCAACATGTACAGTAGCAGTCATGTCTTAAAACAACATGGAGAATGTGTTCCGACCTTTGAAGTCTGTGTTTAAGGACACAGCATATTCGAAGCAGCAACATATTTGATGTGTGTGACTGACGCAGGGGATGCTTTGTGCTGTAGGAGAAGCATGAATGCTACCTCCTGCTGTTTCCCCATGTCCTCCTCATGCTCTCTGCCAGCCCCAGGATGAGCGGCTTCATTTACCAGGTACGCCCTCCTCCCCCCATCATTGCCATATTCCTACTCTTGCCTCCTTAATCCCTATTCTAGCAATTATGAGACACTTTCAAAGCTAGTAGGAAATATAGCTCTATCATTACTGCAATCAATCGTTACATTGAGATCGTCACAGTTTTCATTTACATTTTGAGCCTTTGCATTGAGATATCAATTTGAAGTAGTGTTTTGTTTTACAACCATGCAGAAATGCGAGTGAATTGTCTATCTCTGAAATGTTAAAGCAGTTTGTTTCTCTGTTGTTTTAACGTTGACCGTTTTAAAAATGGAAATGTGCTGACACAAAGAATTGTGTAATTCATGCTACTGGGAGCTGAACCCTTGTGTGACAACTTTATTCAAGAAACATACTCATTCTTGGTAGTTGAATTTATGAATTTTAGTACTTCCATTATTTCGGTATTGGAGTGTTAGCCATCAGGATACAATGGTAATATTCAGATTTCTTGCATCGAGCACTGGCATCGTGATTGCACCATATTGTGGGCTTGTTGGGAATCCCCAGCCTGGCGAGCCGCATGTGACCTGTTAGGTCCCTGTTCTCCTGTTGCTGTGTGTACATGTGGGGTTTAAGAGTCTCTGGATTAATGCTGAGTTCATTCTGAAATATGAGAAATATGAAAAGCATCAAAGTGTTGGTGTTTGACCTGTCAGCTGCTAACTAACCCTCATTACCGTCATATCACCTCGTTCATGTATTGTGTTTCCCAGGGTAAACTGCCATTGACGGGAATGACAGTCAGCAAGCTGGAGGACAACGCCTTTGACATATCTGGTACGTGGTTATAAAAAGCTCAGTTTCTGTCATATTAAATTGATTATAAGTCCAACCCAGAGTATTAGCTGAATTGGCTCCATATCCACCAATATTGAGGAGTGTTCTTGCATGTTCTGTGTGTGTGTGTGTGTGTGTGTGTGTGTGTGTGTGTGGTACAGGCAGCATGATCGAGAGGATCCAGGTGCTGTGTAACAACCAGCAGGACTTGCATGACTGGGTCGACCACCTGCACCGTCAGACGAAGCACATCACCATGGGAACCCCCAGCCTGAAGCCCTCCCCCGTCCCTTTCCACACAGTCAGTCGCTCATGACTCTGGTGTTTTACTTGGTTTCTGTTGTCACCATGCATTTCCCCTCTTGTCTTTTCACTTGCCATTGTTGTTCCATAATACTCTTCCGCTCTCACCCCTCCCTGACCACAGCTTCCCTCACACCCGATCACCCCATCTCGCCATTCCGAGAGCCGAAATGTGGGCCTGGCCCCCACCTACCACACCCTCCCACACCCTTCCTCACACGGGACGCCCCACAGCACCATGATGTGGGGGCCGCTGGAGCCCCCCAAGACCCCAAAGCCCTGGAGTCTCAGCTGCCTGCGGCCTGCACCCCCCCTGCGGCCCTCGGCAGCTCTCTGCTATAAAGAGGTGAGAATCAGCTGGCGGAGCGCCGAGTCACCAGTGAGAACCTAACTCCCGCCCCTACAATGTCCGCTTCTCCGTCTTCTCACCTCTGTCTCCTTCAAGGATCTCAGCAAAAGCCCCAAGAGCATGAAGAAGCTCCTTCCCAAGCGCAAGCCAGAGAGGAAGCCATCAGACGAAGACTTTGCATTGAGGAAAAGTGAGTGTTCTCACTGGCGTCCAGTCTGTCAGCGATGATGTGTGGCGTTTTAATAACGACGGAGCTCCGTCTCTTCCAGGCACGGCCGCCCTGGAGGAGGATGCGCAGATCCTTAAAGTCATCGAGGCTTACTGTACAAGTGCCAAAACACGCCAGACACTGAACTCGAGTAAGTCCATCCCAGGAAGGCCCATCATCCTTGATTCAGCGCTAGCAAACTTAATATTAGGCCTTGCATTCAGGCCTCATTCAGCCTGTTGAGCTCTGAGCAGAGCAGGATGTTAATGTTCAGCATCATTTATTAGGATTGTCATTGGGATTGAGATCTGTTTATTGGGACACTTGTCCCCTACCTTCCATTATATTTGAATGAGAACAGACACAGATATTTATCCATTGCTGTTCTCTTGATCAATTCTGTGTCCCACAGAAAACCAGTCATCATTATTCTCACCTGCCCGAGGTTAAAATGTCTTGCTACCACTCTGAGCTGTCGTCATCCAAAGACCCATCTTACGGTTCCTGTCTGTGCCATTTTCTGTCACTGGCTGTATGTCTGTACACCAGGAGAAGCACCTTGTCTAGAAACAATCGTGTGGCCCTTAGGACGACCCTTAGCGCCCTTAGTGTGAGAGTCGGCAGACGGCAGAATTACACGTCTGAACCATCTCTGCTTTCTGAATGGCTCATGGTGGCTCTTTCTTACACCATGATGTTTCCTATAAATCCCCCCTTAATTCTGTCCTCTACCTGCGTACTAACAGAGTGTGTAGTACCACTTGAGCCCGGTGTCCCTCTGTGAGATCCTGAAGGTCATCTCCAGCACATAGCTCCTATACAGTAGCACCACTCAAAAGTCTGGACACACTTGCTGAAAGTCATTTGTTTTTCAAACAACCCTAAGCACACATCGAGGTTTGGCGTAAGTATTAAAAAGATGGACTGCTGCATCCGATGCCATACTCTCCCCTGGCCTAAACCCTATAGGCTCAAAGATTAAGCGCAAGGTAGCCCAGAGATTGTGGAAATTCCTTCAGGACTGTCGGAGAAGCATTCCAGGTGGCTACATCCGGAATCTGGTTAAAGGAATGCCAAGAGTCTGCAATGATGACATCAAAGGATAAGGGGACGAGTCAAATTTTGAGACACTGAACACTTCCCTTGGTCATAGCAGTATTTGATATGTATGACTTCATAGCCTCAGGGCCTTATAGTTTAAGGTGGATAACTTAACTAAAGCAGAGATAGATGCAGTATAAGCAAGTGTGTCCAAACTTTCGATCACTGATGTAGCTAATCTGCAGTCAGCTGGATTTGTGCCCCTAATTGTGTTTTCTCTTCCTCTTTTCCCCTTCACTCTCTTGCGTTGTTCTGTTCTGTTGTTCCTCCTTTGTTATTTGGTCATATATATTATTTTCTGGTGGGGGTTCACCCCTCCCTGTCACATCCCATTTTTATATATTTTGTACTCCCTGCTTTGTTTATTTTGAACCCTGCCACCCTCCTGGACCCTCCCTGACCCTCATCAAATTCCCTCCAAATTTTTGGTTTCGCCAAACCCTTTCCCTTCTGCGATTCCCATCCCGCTTCGTATCGGCCCCCTCCCACCCCCCCAGCATGGCAGGGTACTGACCTGATGCATAACCACGTGCTGGCCGATGACGAGTCCTGCGTGGACTCGCCGGGCCGCCGCAGCAGCCTCTCCCGCCCGGAGCCGACCTCTGACCTGTCTGAAGACTCTGACCATGACAGTATATGGACAGCCCACAGTTACAGAATGGGTTCCACATCCCGTAAGAGCTGCTGCTCATACATCTCACATCAGAACTAAACCCCTCCATTTGACTTTACTATATGTTTTATATTGAGATACGGCTTAATTACATCTTGTTTTTAGAGCCTGTTACCCGGCTGCTATAACCCCCTTAGCTTCCCTATTTTACTTTGTTTGCCCCCACCCCCCCACGCCACCTTCTCTGCAGTTGTCAGAATTGTTTTGTTATTTTTAGAAGCACCCCCCCAGGGTGAAGTGGTATTGATCCTGCTGTGTCTGATATTCAGATGTCCGTTCAGAGGGTGTAGCTTCAGAAGGAGCAGACTCTGTTCCCAGAGAAGTGTGGTCTGTCTCTCTCACTATTTCACCTGCATGTAAATGTATATATATATTCACACACAGTGTCCCCTCCCCCAATCTATAACAGTCCGGCTCAAAAACAAACCCCCAAAGAGATATTACGTACATCCTGATTACTAATTCTAATGCGGAAATATTTTTCACACCAGTTGTAATTTTGTATTCGATTGAAAATATATGGCTGTTCAAATGTCGATGGCCAGGACTCCAGTTTTCTGTGTGTGCATATATCAGAGACGGGCACAGGGCCTCTGACTGGGGTGGCACACATGGGCACATATTTCTTCACCTAATTCCTGCTCTGCTAACGTCTGTTTTGATGGGGGGGTCATTCCTTTAATTCTTTTCTCTGATTGTTGTGCTGAAGTCTGTATTTACAGTGCTCTATCCAGTCTTTATCTGTCTGTCTGTCTGTCTGTCTGTATGTCTGTTGTTTTATAAGTCTGTCTGTATTTACAGTGCTCTTTCCAGTCTTTGTCTGTCTGTCTGTCTGTCTGTCTGTATGTATGTATATCTGTTGTTTTAGAAGTCTGTCTGTATTTACAGTGCTCTATCCAGTCTTTATCTGTCTGTCTGTCTCTCTGTCTGTATGTCTGTTGTTTTATAAGTCTGTCTGTATTTACAGTGCTCTATCCAGTCTTTGTCTGTCTGTCTGTCTGTCTGTCTGTGTGTATGTCTTGTTTTAGAAGTCTGTCTGTATTTACAGTGCCCTATCCAGTCTTTATCTGTCTGTCTGCCTGTCTGTCTGTATGTATGTCTGTTGTTTTAGAAGTCTGTCTGTATTTACAGTGCCCTATCCAGTCTTTATCTGTCTGTCTGTCTGTCTGTCTGTCTGTATGTATGTCTGTTGTTTTAGAAGTCTGTCTGTATTTACAGTGCCCTATCCAGTCTTTATCTGTCTGTCTGTCTGTCTGTCTGTATGTATGTCTGTTGTTTTACAAGTCTGTCTGTATTTACAGTGCTCTATCCAGTCTGTCTGTCTGTCTGTCTGTCTGTATGTCTTATTCTGCCTGCCTGCCTGTCTGTCTGTCAGTTTGGTTTTTTGATTGTCTCTATCCTTATTTCTGATTTTTTTTTAAAAAAAAGCTTCTATTGCATCAACCAGCCTAAGCGTGAAAAATTGTGACCAAAGTGTGTTTATGGCTGTATAATTTCGCTAACAAATCGGTGTTTAAATTGCATGAGGCTAATTCGATTGAGGACTGTGTGGTTGTTCTGTGGACAAAAGCTTTCGTTTTACTTACTGGGAAGTGGTTTTACGTTTGCTGAAGCTTGAGTTTTACACTAGTACCGTTATAGTGCAAGGCAATGAAAAACCGTAAATGTTGTGGATGGACACGTATTAAATGTCACCATTATTTAGATGTGCACTTCAGTGACAGTCCTGTTACCAAGCTACAAAGTCAGCAGCCTCTGGGTGAATTGATACTTGAAAGAAGAAGGTTGTTTTTGACATTCTCAGGGAAACACACCAAAGTGTCAAAATGGTGGTTCATCGATGCGGAATTTTACTTCTTCCGTGGAGGATTTTTTTAGAGCGTTAATGCTGAACCTGACAGTGGGGTGTTTAAAAAGTCAACCTAAACAAATGCTCTGCAGGCATGGCTTCTGCATTAGGAGAAATGCCCCAGGCGGGTTTTATATTGTGACATCATTGTATTCTATGAAGCCCTTTCCAAGGTTTCGTGTGAACTGATTTACTGATTTAGATGAGTATAAGTTGTGAAGAATGTGTGAGAATGATTAATTTCTCATGATAACTATCATTTTATCCCCATTACAGAAAAGGTGAACTAATTATTATCATCAATTCATATTCATTACTTCATTATTTATGTTATATGTTATTATATGTATTTATTTGAGTTCTGTGTAGAAATGTATTATTTAAACTTCACTAAAATGGGATATATTTATCCTCTTAGTGGTTCATAGTAATAATAATGTATTTGACAAATTGTCCACCCACC
>JAODKF010000040.1:13532333-13543571 GCA_026779585.1 Mormyrus proboscirostris
TGAAAATATAACAGTACAAGACCGGGATTCCTTCTATGGTCACTATGCATGTGTGCATTTACTGAAAATATAACAGTGCAAGACCGGGATTCCATCTACGGTCAGTTGTGATGCGTATAACTTGTTTTGCACTATGTTTGTGTGGATCCTTTTTTTAACATGAAGGAGAGCACAGAACGCCCAGCCACCACACCTTTAACCCTAACCCTAGAATGGTGAGCACTCTCTTGAGGACGTCCAGCCACCACACCTTTCAGATTCACACTCTTCTCACTCCCTAGCAGAATGGTGTGTGCTGCTTAAAATCTACCGTTTTACTCTAAATTGATTAAATTCACTTCTGCTTGTTTTTGATAGAATAATGAAAGATCTCCTTGGTTGTGGCACATCACCAAAATTCAGCCACATTGGCAAAGGAGGCTAGCAGTTATGAAACAAAACAAAGACTAATAAACATATAATAATCTCCTAACTGAATACAATAACAGATAACGTGGTTTTCTGCACATTTAGTATAATACTGAGAAGCTGTATCACTCTGTCCCTTCAATGAAAGTGAAAGAATGTGTAACTATGTCATATTCCACTGCATCAAAGCATTAAAACATCCTGAAATCTGTTATACAATAAGCTGCACGTAACTCATTTTCTGTGAACAGATTAGAGAACTGGAGTTCATTTTAACTGCCATGTGAGAGTAATTCTACCTTTTGAGTGATCTCAGCACCCCACACAGAGAATTAATAACCTTACTAACCAACAGCTGTTCACGTGTCATTAATATGTCTACAATTCAATTCAGTAACACCTTTTATCACACGCAAGGGTGCTCTGCTAACTAACTGGTAGCAGTTTCAATAAGAGAACTTTCACTACACGTTCTCCTCGTTCCTCCTGGGGTCGTGTAAGATTGGTGTTTTTGTTCAGGGGAGAAGGTGACAGCTTTCTGCTTTAGATGTCAAAATTTCACAAGCTGGTTGCAGGGCCATTCAATGTATCAAGACGTCTTTCATGAATCGACAGTAGGGGCCCCCGGCCCCCCTGCACCACCCCACTGACAAATCCCCATCTATTTTTCAGCATTTCTATTCAGTGGCTAGTAATCATTTAGATTTGACATGCATTGTGCGGCCTGAGACGCCTCCCCCCTCCCCATCTACTGCCCGTCATTAATGTTTAGACGTTGCAATTTGGCAAAAAAAGAAATATATATATTATCAAAAGAGTGTGAAGGACTCAATGTCATTTTTAAGCCTTTTATAGCACAAAATAGCGGCGTGATAATTTTTTGTCAATGTTTTACTCTAAAAGCTTTCCATGTCAGCTCTGAAAAGAAAAATAAAGCCCATTCAATGACATGAATAAAAAAAAGGTGCTTTTGGTTTTGACCAAAAGACTCTCTTTTCTTCAGCTGGTAATCAAACTGGAGCTGAAATCAAATGGAGTTTTCTTATGAAAATAGCCTTTGTTGTATGGAAGGCTGGTAATTCATAAACAATATCAGGGCTTTTGTGTGAATAATAATATATTCATTCCCTGAGAAGCCGGTGCTCCGTCATTGTGCTGCAGTGTATAACAGGCAGCTGAGCTGAGCTGCTTTTCCAGTTGGCAGGTTTGTCAGCATTGGTTAGGGTTGCTGTTTCTCTCTCTCTCTCTCTCTCTCTCTCTCTCTCTCTCTGGCTCCTTCTCCCACTGAGTCGTACACTGTCCACTTCATTTCAGCAGAACTTCAATTAAGGGGTGTCTGATTCTGCCTACCTCACGCCACCCCTCCCCGACCCACCTTTATCCTTAGAGAACCTTTAGTGTGGAGCCTTGGACTAAATACACGTAAAGGTCTCAAGGTCGCACCACTATTCACTATTAAAGGTATAACTTCTTATAAGTCGAATTGCCTTTGGGGGGCCAAGGAGGGGGTTTGACTTTCACCTTGGAGAGAGGATTGAGTGCCTCGAAGATGGGTCTGCTTCCGCATCACTGCTGGAGTCACTCCTACTTGTCTCTCCATGGATACAGGTGTTTTTTTTCCTGGCAGGTGCAGGAAGAAAGGAAGGGACACTTCTCTTGGACGGACAGAGACTCTGAGAATCCCGCCTTAGAACTCCAAGAAGAACTAAGAAAGATAGAGTCAGACAAGGAGCAAGAGACACGGCGGCAGGAAGTGAGTAAACATTTCTTGCTGTTTACCACTGCGAGATATTAGTGTTGGGTGCCGGCACTGCGGGGTATTAGTGCTGGGTGCCAGCACTGCGAGATATTAGTGTTGGGTGCCGGCACTGCGGGGTATTAGTGTTGGGTGCCGGCACTGCGGGGTATTCTGCGGGGTATTAGTGTTGGGTGCCGGCACTGCGGGGTATTAGTGTTGGGTGCCGGCACTGCGGGGTATTAGTGTTGGGTGCCGGCACTGCGGGGTATTAGCAGTGGCTGCTTGGGGACGTCTCCATGCCACCCCCTGCTGCTACCCTTATTGGGGTGTTATGCCCCAGAGAATGTCCCCCCTCCGTAGCCACAACCAGTGACTGGCATAGTGGTAACTGTATGCATGATTTTCTAATTTTCTAAACTATACAGAAATAAGAGCACACTAAGAGGTGTGTTAATGGGAACAATAACTCCATGTCTGGGAATATATGGGAACTGCAGTTATGATGTACAATATAGGTATAAATCACATCGCCTTCGTTAATACAAAGTACAACCACAAGCATTTGCTGAGGTAACTTTAAAGTTTTACCGGAAAATAATGTCAGCTAAACAAATAAATGATTGAGAATATATCTAAAATGTTGTCTCTGAGTATTCTCTGTTTCATTTTTTGTAGGAATAACTATGCTAATGTACAGACAGTCATATGCATTTAACTCCTGCTGTGTCTGTTTAAGCCAGTGCTTCTCAAGCCAGCCCTCAGGGACTGCTAGACGGTCCACATTTTTGCTCCCTCCCAGACAGTCCACATTTTCGCTCCCTCTCAGCTCCAGGCAGAGAGGGAGCCAAAACATGGACCATCTAGGGATACCCAAGGACTTTGGTTTAAGCTATTTCCTATCTGCTTTGGAACAATGAAGCAGAACTATTGTGCCACCGGAGTGGTGACTGCAAGGGCAATCTGCCACAGAATAGCTGTCAGGGAATGGCAGGGCTGCAGGAATGATATTAAAAGAGCAGGGATGCTTGCAGAGGTGTGGCCGCCATGCCCCAACTGCTTACCCATCACAGGACATGAAAGCCAGAGGCTCAGGGCACCAGGCGGTGACATCATGTGCGGGACGTCAGAGTGTCATTCTGTACTCCCAGACCACTGGCAAAAATGTTACAAAAAGCTGAAGCAAATTATGGTTCATGGAATACATGGATTTATGCTAATATTTAACATTTTAAAAGGCTGTAGCCTCTTACCCGACCTCCCTCTCCTGATCAGCCCGCCTGTGGTAAGCCTGCTAGTTTCCAGACTTAAACATTTTTCATAAGAAACATGGTAACGTAAAACAGATTCTGGAAGAAAATGGCTTAATTATAGTAATAGACAACTTTCCAACCATTAAAAAAACATTATACAGACATAAAGTCTTAAATAAAAATAAAATTTGTTTGTATGTCAGTATTGTCACTAGGCAGACTGGTCACTTCCAGTTTGCTGGTATGACTCACACGGCACTTGCCGCCCATGTATGCTGATCTCAGCATTCGTATCTCCATTCAGTTTTCGCTGAATGGCCAGGGTTTCCAGCCAATCACCTCGTAACACAGGGACCCTCCTTTTTGATGGACCTCTTGGCCACCCAATAACCTGCAGCTCCTTAAAACAGGAGGAAACTGGCTCTGTCTGAACTATGGCTGCATCCCTCGAAGGACACAGTCTATGTCGCCTTTGTAGGCTGCGTCTTTCGAAAGTCCGTGTGATGAATTTTGGGATATATGATAGGCTGCAAAGGATCCATTGGGTGGATCCTTCGTAACTGGGCAAAAGAAGAAGGACACATTTAAAAAATGCAAAAAAATGAAATGGGACAGCTTTGCTGCATTGTTCTGCGTTTGTTCTTTGAATACACCAAGTATAGGATGCAGCCCCTAAATTTGGACGCAGTCACAAACAGCACAGAAAAAGTCGAGTTCAATGACATATCACAAGCCCCGCCTTATTTGAACGTTATGCTGCAGAACATCTTCACGGCTCTGGTCACTCTCGGAGGGGATAGTGGCCAGTCAGCAGGGCAGGACTCCGGGAATAACTTTTAAAAACCTTAAACTTGGTACAATGTTCTGTGTATAAATATAAAGCCCAGAATGGAATTAAGCAAACAAAAAAAACTACAATTAAACACATATACTTTTATTTGTTGCTTTCAATACTGGGTAAACAGGAGGTGCCAAACAGAGCAGTGGCTGGACCAATCCAGACAAGATTTACACAAGTGCAGTGAAGGGGTTGAGCTTTCAAAGTAATGTGCTTGACTGGGGACAGGAGTCTTCAAAATGCTAGTAGTACCAAAGGAAACTCACAATATGTCTGTGAGTGCGACTTTCCTTTTTATTGCAATGTTTACAGTTCAAGCATTCTGTGGCTGTCAGTATTTACACTAGACCACGTTGAGGCATATTTGTGCAAATTCTTTGGTTGTTTTAAATGTTTTATTACAGGAAGGTCCAAGCACTTTCAAATTGAAATTATTATTTTCAAATAGGGGATAAAGTCTCTCAGAGGAAATCATGTTTATATGATCTTCATGTAAAAGTATATTATGCCTGTAAAACACTGTCAGCTTAGCCATTTCAACACCTCTCCTAATGTCACCCAGTATTTGCAGCAACCATCCAGTCTACCCATGCATTTTTTGACTTGACCACTAGCATGCTTCGTAATCAGTACCTCATATCTAACCAATTAAGTTAAATATTTAGCTGAGCAGGTGGTGAAATGTGATGGATACATGGACTGGCTGAGGTGCCTGAAGGGAGACAAGCGGTGCCCATCTAGCCATCCAACAAGATATCAGTAACATTTTGATTGTCAGACGAATTTATTGTTAGTCTTTATCGTGTCATTCTTAACAGCACATGTTCAAATGTTAACCTGTTTTTTTTTGGACTGAGCAAATAAACACTACTACCAAGAACCAAGAACGATAGCCTTTAACACTTCCTTTGAGTGCCTGTGAAGCACTGTAAAGAGGAATTAAATTATGTCTGATTTTTCAGACGTCCATTTGTATTTAGCTGTTGGTGGTGGGAGAGTGATCACCCAGTGATCTGTGTAGTTCCCAGTGTCCCAGTCCAGTGATGGGGACACTGTGTTATAATAATGTTACCATCCTTTGGATGAGATGTAAAACCAAAGTCCTGACCCTCAGGTCCCTGAGCTTCCTTTGAAAGAATTGGGGTGAATTCCCTCCTGCCCCTCCACCACCTTAGCTACAGTGTGGTGAGCGTACT
This sequence comes from Mormyrus proboscirostris, assembly GCA_026779585.1. Lineage (NCBI taxonomy): Eukaryota > Metazoa > Chordata > Actinopteri > Osteoglossiformes > Mormyridae > Mormyrus > Mormyrus proboscirostris. Next base: position 13,537,764 of record JAODKF010000040.1, read on the forward strand.
GGCACAGAATGGCAGCCGTCGCATCATCCAGGTGGGGGCCACAGAGTGGTGGTGCTTGAAGTGGCCCCCATTGGTTCTGTAAAGCGCTTTGTGTGTCTTGAAAAGCACTATATAATGATGATGAACAAATGTATAATGATGTAATGAACAAATGTTAGACACATACCCCACAGATTGCTGTTTGATCTCCTGCCGTACGCCTCTGTCTAAAAGTGGTCCTGACTGGGACTGGCCTGTTTCCACTACTGCTGCGTCAACTAACTGGAGTTATTCTTGTATTCCTGACAAAGATAAGACCCCCCCGGCTGTGACAAATTTATTCCCTATGAAACTGATGGTTATCTTTATGTATTATACAGTGGTCACCTCCTGCTTCTACGGTACATAGTGTATATCTGTGGGTACACAAGACCTGACAGAGATATTGATTTTATGAGTAGAATGCTCCTGGGGGTGTATTTTGTTTCTTCACTAATGGGATTGTGGATTTACAACGAAGGACAGAGGAATGGGGAACGAGGAAAAGACAAAGATAAATGCTGAGGGAAAAGGGGGCAGCAGGGCTGAGACAGACTTGGCTGGCGGAAGTAAAGCTACTCACCCACGGCGTTTATAGCGGCGCTGTTTCCTGTCAGCGTCTGTAGGGTCACTGTGGCACAAAAGCAGACTGGAGAAGATCCAGACGAAGCAGCGACACCCTTACAGTGTTCAGTCCTACAGTGACAGTATTTAATTATTGTGATATATTTAAAAATAAATAAATAAGATCGTCCATGACTGGTCTAAAATTGGTTCTGTAAAAGACACAGAAAGCGACGATAAGGAACATCATACAATAGCAACTGGTTGAAAGCAGTGCTTGAAGTGGGAAAAAATAAGTGCAGGAACTCTAATTTTCCGATATTTGACATTTGTGCGGTGAAAAAAGAAAAAAGTGGCGGAACCCAAAAGACGAAAATACAGAATTTCCGGAACTGCGTTCCGCTGCGTTCCGGGCCACTTCAAGCACTGGTTGAAAGTAAAACCTGTTCGTTAACCAAACATAAGAGGTTGTGCCCTATCTAAGGAATAAAATGCGGTTTGTTTTCACCCTAAGGGAAGTTGTTTTAACATCATAAAATTATTCTCTACAACAGTCTACTATACCTGTTTCAATGAAGACAAGGTAAATATGCACGTGTTTGCAACAATAAATGTATCAATAGTCTATTACTGATAATGTACTTTTCAAAAATCATATAATAACCTTTTACACTGTGTAGTCTCACCCTTTATTTCGTATTTGTGTATAAAGTTCTGATGAAATTTATTTCTTACGGCATTTTCATACCTATGGTTCGGTTTCTCTGTTCCGAATCAGTTGATGAGTTTGTAAACTTGTAGCGTTTTCCCTTCCGTTCGGTTTGCTTTCACATACAGAAAAATACAAGCGGAGCAGCAACGTGAGAACGTTTATTCTTATTTTCATTACCGGAAAATCCCTATTTTATCTGGCACAATCTGAACCGGTACCTGACTGCTGTTCTGTTCTGTCCATCAAGATTTATGCTGCCATTGAATTACTCTTTTATTGAGTTCATTCCATTGAAACTGAGTATTTCAGTTTCGGCATATTAGCGAACTTATTTCAAAATGTTTTATTTTCCCTTAGGGCAGTTTGAGCATGTTTTGCTTTGGGGAAAATTAATAATTATTTAATAATTAGAAGCATATTTTAAGTGGAGTAAAAAAAAATAAAAATACGTAGAAAAGCTGGTAAGTTTACACAGTGTTTTATGTCACAAGCAGAATAGCATAAGCAGAATTTAGTTTAAAATGCAATGTATATTTTATGTCAGTAGGTGGTAGTATTGCTTTACTAAAATAAATATTGAAATGATTTCGCGCGATTTCATTTCTAAATGTTATGGTCTGCGCCCATGTAGTGAACAAAAAGTGCACCCACCACCAGACCATCAACTTCTGAGGGGGCGCGGACTTGCACTTTCCACTTTTGGGGGGCGTCGCGATGTAGGGAAAGCGGAACGGTGTTAGGTTAGCATAGTCTAAGCAATACTACTACTACTACTACTACTACTACTAATAATAATAATAATAATAATAATAAACGTGTTAACTTAAGCGGCGACAAAAAGAAGACCAACATTTAAAAATGAGCAAAGACTGGCAATAGAGCCAACAATATTCTCCGACCGTGACTCTTTATACTCAGCTGGTTGGTTGAAACGAAATCTTGGTCTGCATTTGTGTTTTCTGGACTTCAACTTTCCACCTCTGTCTGTAATGGACTACTTTTGTGAGTAACTTCCCCAAAATTGGCGACAACTGCCCCCCACAGTGAATACACCCACAGTCAGGTTTGTTCTGGTGAACTACACAATATTAAACAATACGAAACAAATAACTTATTTTCATATCTTTTTTGCGTATTTATTTTGGCACCAGCATCGCCCGCCGGGGGCCGGGGGGATATGAGCGGTGATACATATCTAGGCTAGGAATGGCCGAGAAAACAGTCACACTCTTATGTTTATATTTTGTCACCTGTTCTAACGGCGATAGATATCATGGAACTATAAGTAATGTGATTAAACAGTCACTAGAGGTCGCTTAAGCTATACTGAACCTCATGGCCACCCTCTCCATAGAACAAGTCAATACAGTTTTTATATGCGAAAACAGACCTCAAAGTTTCTTTTACAAAAATTCTGCAATAACCTAGCCTATATATTAACGTAGACGTCACCTTAGATGAATTAAAAGTAACAATGTAATTGGAGAACATGTAAAATACAAAATATTACATCACACTCAAGCAACGGGTATGTAATTCCGACTGGCAGGAGTCACAATACTCTGCGTAGACCTATATACTGGGTCGGTATTGATGAATGAAGAAGCTTTGTATTGCTTTAGAGAATTTATAATATAAAATATTGGTACTTTTGGCGTTACGCCCGGATCATACATTATCCGAATTTTAAACACACAAAACTGCAGCGCTCTAATCCAAAAATAATGACAGACCTAATATTTGAAGTTATAGATGAAATACATTAATCATATGTGTAAACGACTGCTGAACGCAAAACTAATATGATCAACATTATTACTTATTATATAACTGTATTCTGTACAACGCAAATTGTTTTTGCTATTTTATACTAAAAAGCTACGCTGTGGTAATGTTGCTGTAATACATATTTAAGAAAATGTATGTGCGTGTAACACTATTTATGCATTTCTCGTTGACTTTATATGGGATGCAGGATATATGTTTATATGATCTGCCTAATTATTATACATATTATTATAAACCATTATGTCTTCTGTGTTCTTGTAGTTTTTCTTCATAATACTGTTGACTCATTTCAACAGCATCTCTACAGACAATAAAGTACCGTTGTTAAAATACAGTCAAAGGCCTTACACATAATATTACTGAGAATGTTGCATATAAATAGGCCTACTATTTATTAGCTAATAGTTAATCAATTAACATTTTACTTGCAACAGACTGAACGCAAATATTCATTTCCTCTTTATGTTTGCTAAATATATTCAAACCACGCAAAGTGATTCCATTAAGATGGCACCAAACGGTGATTGCAAAGGACCTAGCAACAAACTGGGCACCGTCCCGGGTAGAGCCGACAGCGGAGTTCGCCTCGGTGCGCCTCACAAACCGGCTTGTTCCCCGTCCTTGTGGCGCGATGCCACGCCGGCCCGTAATTATCAGCTCTGCGAAACGAGCAATTTGATCGCAGATTATCCTTGAAATTACACAAAGACAACCGAGAAGCCACTACGAAGAAAACTGAATATATACAACAACAAGGCCGCGCTGAGCTAGCAACGTTTTCAGATGCTATAATTACGTTGCAACTGTTGAATCTAAGATGATGTATTTCACAATTTGATACTTTTCAGCTTCGTTATGATTAGTTAGGCTACTGAAGTACTGTTAAGGTTTAATCCAATATGCATGTCTTTTGCTACAATAACACAAGCAGTCCATATGAGAAAGGGAAATCAAAATTAATTGTATGTAATTTTTTAAATGTACAGAAATTTCAGACAAGCGTAAATAAAACTTGTTGGAAAATACGCACTGAAATCATTCAGTCGTCACTGATTACATATCAACGCGAAAAAGCAGGAATGTGTTTTCAAGCCTTTTTTAGTTTCTGCTCCTTTTTGTCAGCATATTGCAGTTGTTTACATGATATAGAAATTTAGAGTTAAATTAATCAAAAGGTGTTTAAACCGGTTGGAGATTTAGAAGCGGAGAATTGAGATTGGTAATGTTGTTAGTGGGATTTCACGGTGCCAAGGTATTGTGGTGATTTTTAAATTTATCTTTTAAAACGTTGAATCACTATTGTGTATATGTTGCTTAACTCAGACTCCTTAATTCAAACTCTCTTGGGCACTTGGGTTGCAAATTGTGAAATAATTATATTGTAATTTCCCTGTGATGGGTTGGCACTATGCTCTGGTTTATTCCCAAAGCTTCCAGAATAGGCTGTGGTCCTATTGTGTTTCTATACCCACATACAACAAGTGTGTATAGAAAATGAATGGATGTATTTTAAATATCTATCTATCTATCTATCTATCTATCTATCTATCTATCTATCTGTCCATCCATCCATCCATCCAGATCATCTCTCCTTATAAAAGTCACGATCATTTAAATAATCATTTCATTATTTATAAAAAGCAGTGAGAGTGAAGTCTGTGGTCCACCTGCACAATCCAGCTGCCGGCCAATGAGGGGAAAGCTCATAGTGAGGTCACCTGGAGTGAGTCCCGGCCAATGAGGGGAAAGCTCATAGTGAGGTCACCTGGAGTGAGTCCCCGGGTGTCCAGATACATGCAGTCGTGCCTGATGTCTCCTGGAAACCCATATTGCCATGGAAATGAGTATTTTCTGTCATGTTCTGAAGAAAGAAAGAAAAAACCCCAACCCCAATACCCCAGATACATGCAATTACAGAGCATCCGCCGCTCTGCACGAAGGCTACATTCACTCCCAGGACTCCTGGAGGCGTCACGGAAGTGCCTGCCCTTATGAATCAGGTAAAGAGTATTTGTGGCAAATTCGCTTATTGCATATACATGTATAAAAAAGGAAGCTGATTACAGAAAACAGGTCACCTATGAGAATGGGAGAAGCATTTTTAGATATTACATTATATTAAATTACTTTTTTTTCCCTCCAATTTGGCCCCACTCCCAGTGGCGTGGGATCTGCAGTTTTTCATTCATATTTAACAGGCATTCAGCCCTGCACGTGCAAAACCAGCTGCTTGACTGCTGGATCCCAGCAGGAGAAATGGCCTTGGCCGTCTCCCGTAATTATCATCGTTTACCTCCTCCTACATCTGTGGCCTCCAATAGTTGCTCGCACAATCAGCTGATCCCACACTCTGGCTTTTTATTTTAATATAGATATACATTTTAACCCAACCCTACCTCTGCCCCCTTGTCTCCCACTGGTTTGCTGGGGGGGACTTTAGGCCCATAGTAGAGTCTGGGGCAGAGCACTGCCCGTCCACTGACAGCAGACTCCATTCGCCTTACCGCTGGCCGCCTTTTCATTTCCCAGCAACGGGCGGCAGTCGCATTATGCATAGCAACAGGAAAATGGCTGAAGGCCCCCATGGTGACCATCTCACTGGCCGCTGGGCCTTTTAATCCGTGTCAGGAAAATCACCGTGACTCAGCAGGCTGCAAACTTTTCGCCCGTTGCCATGACAGTTTTGCCTGTCATGGTGCCCCCCCTCCCTGGGCCTCTTGTCGCCC
>JAODKF010000040.1:13553225-13574645 GCA_026779585.1 Mormyrus proboscirostris
CCCCCCCCCCCCCCCCCCCCCCCCCCCCCCCCCCCCCCCCCCCCCCCCCCCCCCTTTTTTTTTTCATTTTTGGCTAATCATTTTGCTGCTGACTGTACTCCCTCCATTAGATCAATCAATTCATGAACGTTAGTGAAGTCTGGGAGGCTTAAGGATGGTTGGCTTTGATCATATCTGTCGCCCTCATGACGGCCGGGATGGCAGCTTCAGCTAGAGAAGCCGGGCAGTATGTGGCCCTGTGGGTTATGACTCTCAGCCTATGAAGACAAGTCAGCGGCTCAGATCCTGTGCTTGGCAGAGATTTCACCATTGGGACAGAGTAGTCTATATCCCAAAACTGTCTATGTCCACAGAAATGGTGCTTACTTACGAACTTGTGTCTTCCACCTATCCCATGGAGTGGAAATTTTCTCTTCATTTGCCAACCAATGATATTTCCCGAAAGATGGTAATATGGTAAATTACCTTATATGGTAATGGTGTACTGCTTGGACAGTAAAACTAAAAAATAGAGTAGGATTTAACATAAATGGATTTTGATCATAAGAATAGTCTTGTAACTATAGCAATATTTTTAAATGCTGCCATTAGTAAAAATACTAATAATATATTGGTTACTATAATTATTATTATTTTTATTACTATTATTACTAGTATTATTATTGTCTCTAGAGATATAATCTTTGATTTCTCATTATTGATTTCTGTTGTCTTTACTCCCAGCCATATATCATATTAAATCAAAGGCTTTCATTTCAGTTCCTTAAAGGAACATCAGAAGTGCATAGGTTCACATTTAGAAGTTTCTAAATCCAACACTATGCCCCCTACTCTTGTCAAAACCGTTTTACTTCTCTCTCCGTGGAAGAGCATGTTTGGGTTGTACCGCGCCGGGACCAGTGGATTCTGTAACAGCCCCTGAACACGGCAAGATAAATACCAATTAATGCCTGAACAAGGCAGACAAGACCATCTTCCAAAGCAGGTTTATTTTTGTGGTGCATCGTCCCTTGCCAAGGGATTCTGGAGTACTCTCCAGCATTAAAAACAAAACCCTTGCAAATCCCCGGAATGTTCCAGTCACAAATCTCACTGATGCGGTTACCAAATCACCAGGGCTTCTGTGTTTTTCTGGGAAAGCAAGAAGACGACGACGACGTATCTCACGTGTGATTAAACATTGCTTAACGCTTTTAGGTGAAGGAAGAGCTTTAGTGATTGTGCAAGTGGCAGAACGTGAAATCATGGAGTGTGTTTGAGGTAGATGGTTCCAATGTGTCTCAGACAGAGCAAGGGGGCCCTTTTGACTGGTGTTTCTGCATAGGGATTTTCTGACGGGCTTTCTTCAGTAGGCTGAGGGACGGTGTCCTTAATCCAGAGCGAGTAATATCACAAAATCATAAGCACAATGCTCCTACTTAACATGATTCCGGCTGGTAAGCAAACATACAAAGATTAACAAAATACTTGTTTAAGTAATGCTGAAGATGAGCTATTTAAATATGCAGTTACGTTACAACCATGCATCCTGGTGAACCAAGGAAAAATATTAAGCTAGAAAACCAATTAGGTTAGTGAATTATCTGGAAACAGAACTATACTCCGACTGAACAGAAAAAGCCCATTAAATAAAAGTACGTATCTGTTGTTCTCAGTGGATTTCAAAAAGAGCAAGATAGTTCTGTAAATTTGAGCTTATGGGAATAGCAATTAGAGGGATATACCAACAGCACTAAAAATGTTTCTGTAAACATTAGTGGGCAATCTGACAAGTCCTTAACCCGCTGTCTGAAGGCCCAGGGGCAGCGGATGAAGGAACCTCACCTTTCTGTTCCCATTGGCTCCTGCATTTTGCCCTTCAAAATGCCTATTGCAAAAAAATTGTCTTTTGGAACGATGTCAGATGACATGAGGCTATTTTGTGCTTTCAGCACGAACTCAAATGGCAACATTGTGACAGTTTCCTGAATCGCCTTCTCTCCAGCGCGTCCACTGGCATGGCTGTGAAAAACACATTAAGGTAATGGGGGCTCTGTCAAAATTGTCATTCGTTAGCCTCTCGTGAGAGGTTCTTGCATTTAGCAAACCCTGAGACGTAACAAGCAAATTACTTGATAGTACATGTTATTTACAATTTACTTAGGATATTTACATGCTTTTTTTATAGTAATGTCTGTTTTTCAACATAAATTTTTCTTCTTGCCGTGGGATGTGTTTAGACATCTAAATACGAACCTGTCCGCCTCTCTCCTTCACTGTGTCTCTCAAACTCAGAGTCACTAAGCTGACTGGTGCTATCTCTTCCATCTCGGTGCCTCATCTCACTGTTTCTTTAATCAGCCCACTGGCATGGGAACTCCTCGGGGTCATGCAGGGGTCTGCTGAGAATTTAGACGGGGGAAGTGGGGGGGTCTAATAACATTAACGGTAAAGTCATATTCTCCTACTTACTTATTTACATCAGGCCTTAACCAGGTGACCAAACCGCGACATTTTCTTGGCACCCTTGTAAGAATCCCCTGAACAAGGCAGGTGCTTATTTCACAAGGTACATGCTTATTTTGCTCTTAAACTCCTTCTCAAGCTTCTGAGCTGCACTGCGAAGTCACCCTGTCCGTGTTAGTGTTAGTTAGTATTTGCACGACACGGCACTGACATTTCTAGAAACTTACAAGCAGACATGTGGGACAGTACTGGGGGCAGGGGGGCTGCATGTCGGACCTGGAGGATCGACATGCACGCTCTGCTTTCCTGGGCTCTCATGGAAAATTAAGACGTTCATTAAATACCGCGGATTAGAAAGCTTAAATCATCATTATGGTAATATATGTCTGCGACAGAGCCGATAAAGGGTGACTCACCTTATCATAACAAACACCTTTTTGTGCGAGTTCTTCCCTGGAATCTCTAGGGGACATGTTGTTTTTAAGGGATTTGGGAACTACAGTTTCTCACCGATGAGAACACTATTATGTTCTAGATTATTCTGTTTTTTCCCCCTTTCCTTCTTCTACGCTAGTTCCTTTCATCTCTTTTTGTTTGTTTAATCTATTTGTTTCAGTATGTCTCCTCTTTACCTTCAGAGCGAGTTTTTCGACAGTCTACAGACGGCACCCCATCACAGACCTTCAGAGCGAGTTTTTCGACAGTCTACAGAGGGCACCCCATCACAGACCCTCAGTACACACACACCAGGGATACAGAAATTAGGAGAAAAAATATGTATTTAACAGTTGCTCAATTATCGTGGCAAATGTACCTCTAGGTTCCTGGCTGGAATTCCTCTCCCAGTAGAGGATGGGGAATGGGCAGGCCGTCACTGTGAACGACAGGCATCCAGCACATTACATGGGGCTGAGTTGAACCCTAAAAAACACAGTAACAAAACCCATGTGGTTTTGTTTGCGCTCTCTAGCTCACAGTTTATTTGTCTCATTGGTTCTGGACTGGCCTGGATGCTACAAGCTGCTCTGAAGGCCAAAGATCCTAAGTGTAGCTATCTGGTGGGACTGCAGTGACGTGGAAAGTACTGTTACTCTAATAGACACAAAACACACAGCGGGATGTGATTAGCCAATAAGAATCACTGCTTCAAGCTGCCATTTGTGCTATCTGCTTTGTCCTGGTCGCTAACGTTTTTGATGCTACAGAAAATAGCTTTTGAATACTTCCCGGGGTCTGACTATCTGATTTTTCTGTTTATGCTGTAGTGTGTACAGGTAACACAGCTTAGTTTAGCCTTATTGTTGCCACTATTCTTGCTGTTGCTGTTTAGCTGACAGAGTGGAATGGAAGGTCTTCTCATTGTGGCCACGAAGACTTCACTGCACAATGAGACTTGCTTTATGGTGTTAAATTTGATCAGAATCAGAATTATTGTCCTTAGCGTCACTTTGATGAAATGAAATGCGTACAGTACGAGCAGGGGGCTGTTCCAGGGCCCCCTGCGGCTGCGAAAATCCGCAGATGCTCAAGTCCATTATATAAAATGGCATTGCATTTGCATGTAACCCACGCACATCCTCCTTATACTTTAAGTTAAAACGTCTCTAGATCACTTGTCATACCCGATACAATGTAAATGCTGTACTGTTTAATCACAATACACACTGTACTGAATAATAACAGTAAGTCTGTACATGTTCAGAACAGATGCAACCGTCATAGTAGATATAGAAATGTAATTATAGAGAAAAATGATGATGATTATTCCTCTCTCTCTCTCTCTCTCTCTCCCTCACACACACACACACACACACACACACTGCCCATTAATTCTTATGGGAAAAGACCCTAATCCCAACATGACGGCCTTATCTCCTACCCAGCCCTAACCTCACCCATAAGTTACCAAAGAAAATATGAGACTTTTGGCATTTTTAGTTTTTTGATTGCATTCACAGATTTTTATAAAATTGAGTTTCCCCTTGTGGGTGGGGCTGGTTCTAGGGGAGGGGCGCGACATGCATGGCCCCCTAAATACTGTACATATGCTACTTGGGTCTGAAATAAATGTATTATTATTATACTATTGTTATTACCATTTACATTTATATATGTGGGCTAACATTTTGTGTCAACACTCAACAGCACCCAAACTTGCACATCACTTCATTGGTGAGGATTTACCGTAGTGCTTGCCACACAGAAAATTCAGATTTTGCTTTTTGTTTCTGAATTATGTGTTTTTAGAATTATTTCGCAGTCGGTTGAATCCTGTGGATACAGAGGGTCGACGGTATATAGACAGTTTCTTGAAATAAGATGAAAGATCTTTTGTCGGAGCTTTTCTTGGCCGCTTGATATATGAGTTTGTGTCTCTGTTGTACATAATATGTGTACACCCCCCCCCCCCCCCAAGGTTTCACAGCCTTTCTCCTTTTCAGATCTGCAGAAGCATTTGAGAAATAACATGTAAGAGGCAAGTGATTAAAAGGAAGACCTCACTCATCAAGGTCACATTAATCGCCAAAGACTTCCAGTTATTGGGTTTGTTTACTGGGATGTTTGATACTTTTCCACACGTTCTCAGTGTCACACAAAAATGACACATATTTCCACAAACGCACCACCGCAGAAGTGCTGTCCAACTGTTTCTTTTTGACACTTTTGATTAAAGACCAATGAAGGAACATCTGTATGGATGCTTCAACAATGCATGGCTCCTTAGAAAGATTGATTTTCTACATTAAAAAGGGATCTTTTGTCTGAAGCCACACGGGTCTTTGTTATGCTAATATGAAATGGAAGATTTCCAATTCAATTTTACCTGAGTTGTGGTCAGCCACACTTTCTTTTGTATTTTGTCAGACCCTTCCAAACTAGCCATGGCAATGTCTGGGAGTAAATTGACAGGAAGAGATGTTTTATATGATATCTGGGCTATTCAATCACATCAGAGATTCGTGCAGTTGGCCTACATCTGCAGACTCCACTGTCAGCAGAGACACCTTCCTTTGCAGATACATTTAAGCTGATGAAGAAAGGAGAGGCTATGAATTCTCTGCCTAAGTGTGAGAGCTTTGAGATGTTAGGCTTTCAGGCCCAACTGGTGCCACTGTAGTAAATCCAACAATAAAGCAGCATTTTTATAAAGTAAGCGTTCCCATCCCTGGTCTGTAAACTCCCCCAGGTCCTGCAGGTTTTAGTGAATATAGTGCATTTTTAATTATTGCCTGACTGACAGCCGAAATACCAGGCGACTTCCTAACTGCATAATTTATTTGATAAAACAATTATAGCCAAGATTTAGCATAAGCCACGCAGCCCTGTTTGGTTGTTCAAACTGGTGAAATCCTTTTTTATGAAGATGAAAACGGGATATCGATTCATTCACATGGCAGATTCTCAATTTCTTTGAAACCTTAACGCATAGGAAAGCAGAACACTCCTTCAGGCATAAACATGACCATATTCACAGTAAAAGAAGTAAACTGAGTCTTTCTCTTAGCTGACTGGCCTCTGTGTTGGATGTCAAAGGCCACTAAGATCATGCTGGAGGAACTCGGGATAAGTTGTATGTCAGTCCATCATTTGTTAACCAGCTATGCCAGGGTCATTCCACTTGACCACACCTGACTTGACTTATCGTTTTTGAAGACGAGACAATTGCATTCAGTCTGTTAGTTTTATGTGTGACCTTAAGTTGCTGTTTTTCAGGGGTGAAATAAGATATTGGAAACAGACCCTATGGAGTGCAGGGGCTATCATCATAAATTAGGATTTCTTGCTTAGCCAGATAACTTGCCAGGTTTAAGGTAATCTGGACTAAAAAGACTAAAGTTAACGAAGATAAAGTCCATTTAAATCGGGATACCTTAAATCTGACAAGTTATCTGGCTAAGCAAGAAATCTGGCTTTGTCATACAGGCCCCAGGTGTTGTCACAGTAAAAGCTTAAGTTAAGAAGGTGAGTCAAAACTTTTTCTGCACCTGAACTATTTTCACACAAAGCATCACCTTGGATTCCTGCAGTCATTGGTTTGGATATTGTTGCCTCACCTGGTGTTCATTTATAATCCCTCACTAACTAAAACGTGTTCTGGCTCATAGAAAAGCAACACCGCTCTCTAAACCTCTCCATCCTCCCAAAAGAGTTTATCTGTGACATGTTGTAATAACAGGATTAGTAAAGCCAGGGTATGTAATCACTGCTTCAGAACATACATGGATATCAATTCTGGCAGAGCTGTGTCTTTTAAATGTGAGCTAATTTCCTCACCTTGAATAGCCATATTTGTCTGTATCATTGACAGCCATTTGTTTTCTCATATATACTGGGGTGAAATGCAGCATTTATCACATGTAGGGCAGCATATCTACAATCTTTACACATGGCGCATGTAAAAATGATGATATAATTTAAAGGATTAAATGACAGAAGAGAACATTGTATCTGAGATTCAAGAACCAAGGTTATGTACGTTGGCTTGTTTTTAATTTATGTCTTGGCATAGTAGAAGATGTTTTAATGAATGTAATGTTTCTCAGTAATTTTTATAGATAGATATTTTAATTAATTCAGTTATTTTTCCTGACTTCATATTCCACTGACTCAATAATTCCATTAAATTGTGACTTAAAAATCTGAAAAGTAATTAATTTTCTCAAACAACGGAATCCTATATTAACTTCTTCATCTGGGACTGCAGATTGTAAACACTGCTCAGATTGCTAAAATGCAGTTCATTTGAAACTACATGTCATTTTTGGTGGATTATCTTGAATGTCAAGACAGCAGAATTAACTAAAAAGTAGTTCAACAGTAAACAAGTAAATAATGAACAAATATATTTGTCAGCTAATTTGATAATTAATATTATTTAATTAAATGCAATTACTTTTGAATGAATTTTAATATATCTTTATATTCAGGACTTTATTACTCATTTGTAGAAAATCAAGACTTGTGTAAAAATGCTTATGCTAACAGAATAAGTGTCACTCATAATAAAAATTTAGCATTTTGTTCATGATGTAAATTATAAAACATCTTAGAAATCATAGATGTCTATTTACAGATAAAAATATGAAATTTATATGACAGATATTGCACACTATATTGCAGTCAAAAACATCACATAAAAACGACACAGAGCTTTTTTTTAAAAAAAAGTCTCTCACTGGTGAAAGTTTCTCCTGAGGCCGACAGAGAGGGTTTGATAAGATTCTTTCTGAGCATCACCTTGAAGTGAAATTAATACAAACAGCAGCGCAAGTTGCCTTGAACGTCACACAAGGCTGTCTGCGGTTTGCACAATGCTGCACGCCAGGTAGCAGAATGAGGTCTTTGAACCGGCTTAGGTCTGTAATTATCAGCCTGAGCTGTAGCCCTGAGAATTCCACAGGATTTGTAGTGAATTTCAAGTATCTGTAAAATGTGGGGTGTTTTGTAAGGTGCCCAAGGTTAGGTTTATTGATTTTTTTTAATGCATAGCACAGTACACCATAATCTGACTTAAATTAAAAAGTGTACCATTTACGGCACAATGTCAGCACTGTGCAAACTATTAAAATGTGATTCAAGGGTGTCTATTCAGCCTCAGAAGGATGCAGTCTTAGTGATCTGTACAGAGAAGGTCCACTAAGATGAATTATAGACTATACAGACTCCAGCACTACATACTAAGAAGTTTTATTTGTTATATTTTATCTATCAATATGTGAGTGTAGTTAGGCTTGCCTGTGTTCAGTCCTTCTAGGTCAGGTCAGGGTGGGGGGCATTCACTGCAAAGGCACGTTGCCGCACCCACCACATGATGGAACGCCTCGAGATCCTGGTTGGTGACCCCCCCAGGCCCACGGAATACTATACGGCTGCAGAATATCTATCCATCTTTGGGCCCACTACTCTCAAAAGCCCTTCTGCTTGGGTTGACGCATACACAGGGAACAAAGAAATATGTACTTTATCAATTTCTAGAGTTTCCAAAGTGTAGTTTATCTGTTAAATGTGTTTGAAAAAAATGCCATACGCATGTATTTGTGCCCAATCTATGTTTTATAATTGTCAATCTATTTTAAAGCCAAATGTTTAATATATTCATTTTAATTTTGTTTTTATTGTTTAAAGTTTTACTATTTATGTGTAAGAATTAACACAACAAAACGCAAATAGCATTTTTATTGACATCAGCTATCCATGATTACTTTGTCAAGGTTCTGCCTGGATATTTATTGATTTTGCTTTTAAAATCTGAAGCATTCTGGACATTAATTTAGTTATAAAATTCTCAATGGTATAATGTTTGGGCAACATGTATGGCATGTAATACTGCATTATTCATTCTGGACACATGACATTTCATATTTATATTAGGATTGAAATAGTACTTTAGCTATATTTTTACGTGATGCACATTTCATTCTTTTATCTCATTCTGTTTTGCACACCTGGGGTCCGTACAGTGATGAGGCTTGAGAGTGGTGAATTTTTTGCACATGCCTGAACCGGAAGGGGCCTGAGAGTGACACCTGGAACCAGACTCTACTCAGCCGACACGCGGTGTAGCCCTACCCTCCGGAAATGGTCATCTACCTGCCACAGCCAGGTGTTATGTGAGCGACCCCTTGGCCTGGTCCAGCCACTCAGGTCAATGAAGATCTTGCGAGCTGGATCACCTTCAGGGAAACGTGCAACATGGCTATAATGCCGTAACTGACGCTCCCTGACAGTGCAATCCTCCAAGAAGACGAAAAATTAATACTGTTGGGAATTTGGCAATATTTGAAAGACTTCCCCTATCTGAACTCTCATCTAGAAGAAGAGACACATCATGCCTTGTTGTTGATCTGGGTCATTGTAGTAAAAATACTAAATGGAATTACAGAACCAAAGGCCAGTCGTATGATGCCAATTAAATGAATGAATTAAAATTAACCAGGGAAAAATACTTATTTGGGGCCAAGATTGTGTGCATTACTTCCTAAGTCCCCATCTTTAAAGCTGCATTATTTCACACAATCCAGGAAAATGGTCTTTGACTAACACAAGTACCCTGCAGTGAGTTTAGCACATATTAAAATGGTATACTTTTGCAGTGTTCATTTTAAAATGATAAATTGCTTTATTCATGTTTCAGTTTAATTCAATTTTCAATAACATTGCATTTCCATGAAACAGCCCCTTAGGTTGATCAAATTTAACTGTACTGTATTTCTAAGTACATTACAAATATGAAAAATAATTAAACATGGACTTTTAATGCCAAATAAATGCATGACTATCCCTTGTAATTGGCCTTTGTAAGTGCCAGACTGTAAAAATTGAATAAGTCGTTTTTTTCTCAGGCATTTTCCTGCTCTGCCTTGTGCTTCAGCCTCTCGCACTGCATGTACACAAGACAGACACTGACAATTTGCCCCTGCTTTCCCCTTAGAAAAAAAAGATCAAAATTTGAGAAAATGCCTCTTGGGGCAGAATCTCTGGTACCAGCTCAGCTATGAAAAAATCCCTCCTCTAAAAAAAATAAAAAATCACGGTGTGTCTAAAGAGTTTACATTTTCCCTGTTTTTCACGCCAAGCCGTCCGCTTGTCTCAGGAAGAGGATTTGGTGGCTCCCTATCCCAGATCCTCTCCTGCGTATCCCCTCCGCTGCCAGGGGGCAGATCAGAGCTGAAGCCTTCCCACATGCGAAGAGCAGAATCAGAGCAGTACAGCTGTACCACAACCCACATGTGGGACTCTTACATTTCTGATGATGTGACAGTTTCCTTCTTTCCCCGAGTTTCCTCTGTTTATTTATTCACTTATTCTGACATGTTCCTGCGTGGTGTCATGCATTCTCTCCTGTTCCTTTATAAATGACGCTGAAAAATTTTATTTGGTTAAAAGACGCAAGGATGAGCCTTACTGGAGAAAAGAGACAGTTAAAGAGGTGACAAATAAGTACAATAATCTGGCATGTTTTGTGTTTAGTGGAGATTTTGTAGACACTGTAGTTTAGTAAAGATTGGCCTCACAAAGAAGGTGAGCAGGCACTGGGGCGTGGAACAGTGGCACTGTTGGCTCACCCATCTGGAACCAGGGTTCCCTGTGTGTGGAGGTTGCATGTTCTCCATCTGACATCGTCCCTGTGATGGGTTGGCGCCCCATTCTGTTCCCCCCTGCTGCGTGAGTGTGCCCTGTGATGGGTTGGCGCCCCATTCTGTTCTCCCCTGCCTTGTACCCACAGGATCTGCACCCCTCACTACCCTGAATGGGATAAGCGGTCACAGGAAATGGACTCTAAAAGAATACAAAGGAAATCAGTCCTACAGTCCCTGTAATGACTTGGTGTTGAGATTCTTTGCAAGTCTGATGTGTAACATTAATGGATCTGAAGGCATAATGAAAATGTTAGATTGTGTCAGATGCTTCATAATGAAAATGTCAGATTGCAGCAAAACTCATAAATCAAAAGGGGACACTCTTAGCAACAGTAGCAAACAATATGCAAGAAATTACAGTACAAATGATGGTAGGAGTTCAGCAAGCTGGATGGCAGAGATGGAACTTTGTAGCTTGCACATGAAAATCTCATCCTGAGCAGAAGATGTTGAGCTGAAAGGACTTAAAGAGGCTCTGTTATGCTTTTTCCGCTATTTCTTTTTCCTTTAGTGTGTTATATGGTTTTATGTGCATGTAAACAGTCTGCAGTCTTAAGGACAATAGTACACACCAAAGGGAATAACTCTCAACAGAGATCACAGATCTCAACACCATTCTTTTCTGATTTACCTGAAACACTTTGTTGGAATTCCAACCCTTACTTCTGTAACATGGTGAGGTCACCTTGTAACACAATCCTTATTGGTTGGCTACCTGCAAGGATCTGTCTGCAGACTGTAATTTAGGGCTGGAACCTGGGGGTGGGACTTAAAGCCCTTAACAGAGCACTTCAGACAGAGGGTGAACAGAGATGTACAGTATGACAGAATAAGTTTCTGGAACAGTGAAGCATGTACATCTATTCTAGTAGATCCGAAAAACAAAATTATAAACTGTATAAAATGAGCATAATAGGACCTTTAAGTTTGAGAAATAATATAGAGAAGGAGGCAGGTACTGTATTAACGTGAGATTGTTAACCTTTCACACAGACGAGAGTCTTGTGTCTCTTACCCCCAAGGTTTGCTCATGAGGCTGTAAGTATTGGAGCAGTTCCTAATTATGTAACACATACCACTGCTAAACCAAAAAATAATACTGTAGTCACCAAAAATAGCTAAGAAATATGTTAAAATCAATTACAAATACCAGCAAAAGAAAGCACATTAATAGAAAATGTAACAGGATAAATAAAAACGTAGCTGGGCAAAAGTACAAGCAATGAGATTTTGCGATGCATACGTGAGACTCCTGTGTAACGTCTCCTGCGTCACTGTGCCCCGCCCCCTTTAGCGCATGACAAATGAGCGGTTAGGAGAACAAAACGAAGGGAAAAGGCAGAGTGACACTGAAGAGTGTTTGCCACTTGTTCTGTCGGTTTGCGCCATCTGTTTCTCATTCTGATTTCTTTTCACATTATCTCTTGAGCAGATTCCTTCTTGGTGTTGGATCTGAACATCCACTCTGCGGGATGCTTTTGTATTTATGCTTTACTCACATTCCTCAACCAAACAACAACCTTATTAACACCCTTTTGCTGTTCCTGTTTTTCTGTATTCATAACATGAAGCTCATTAAAAGGGAATCTTCAAATAGTGTCCTGGATCTAAACAGCTGTTTCACAGCCGTGCGTTCACCATGCGGTCCGTCCTTTCACATAACTGTGTCTCCCTAAAGCCTAAAGCAGTATGATGCTTCAGTAACTGTAAGCTGCATCGGACTCCATTGAACTACTGAGCTGCCAACAATATATATATATATATTCTAAATAGTCATCAGTTACATAGTTTCTCAAGCTGTACTGTACTGTGCTGTGTACTGTATGTTGTAATCGTTGCCAGTGGCAGCTCTGGTTATTTTCAGGGGAGAGGCACAGAAGAGGCGAGGGCAGGGGAAATTACAAAATCAGGGGGGGGGTCCAGAAAGGAGAAATCAAAGACTTCTTACAATTAAGTGCACAAAATAAAAAAATACCATAATTTCTAAAATTACACAATAAATATGGCTATGACTGATGTATTTCTGCAATTGTGGAAATTACCAACCTGAGAAGCCCATAGGATCTGCTGGTGATAGATTGCCTATTGTAGTGAACAGTCTACCAAGTGTGGACGTGTTTGGGAAGTTGCCAGTTAGTATTATCGGGATGAAAAAAGATGACCTTTCACAGAAAGTCACAATATGGAAGTAGTAGTTTGACACTGAGTTGTTACACACAATTATGGTTCAAAGAACCATCTGTTTGAAATAGAAAAAAAATCAGTTAATGTTGACAGATTCTGATGGGGTTCCGCTTAATTTTCCAGTGCAACTACTAAAGCCAAAGGTAATGGCCATTAATTCGTACTGCCAGACATATCGCTATTATATTTTTGGAAAAATGTGTGTGAGATTGAGTGTGAAGTTTGTAGAAAAACATGTATCTTATTATGTACAGCGCTTTGTGACTGATAAATAAATTTCCTCTTCTTGTTAAAAGGGGTATTATTTCAGTTGGTCATGCCACAAATGTTAATTACACAAACTTGTTTCTGAGTTAAATTTTTTTTTAATGAAAATGTAATGTGATTAAATTGAAGGCAACTGTATTTCAGAAAAAAACATGTACAAACTTTGTTGGGGTGTGCATCCACTGACCAAAACACCCAAACCTATACAGTTTCCTGAACACAGGCGCTCAGTGGATACAACACAAATTCAATTTGTAGTCTGCAATCTATCTTAATTCTTATTGGATGACTTGCGATGTTCACACCTACCACCAACTCCTCCATTATAATTTTTGGTTTGTCGAGGCAGATTCATTAATTACTGTGGATCCAAGATGGCAACTCCAAAGGTGACCCAGAGCCTACAATATGCCTATGTCGCGCCAAACATCAGCCAGTACACCAGGCTAACTATTACATGCCGCTTGCAGATCCCTGAAGGACAGCTGCTGATCATGAGATGACATCACCTGGCGATACGCTGGGATTCCCACACATTCCCAGTCACTTCCTGCATTGCCAGTAATAGAGGCACAGAAAGTACAGGCCCTTCCCAGCTCAGTCCTCATCCCAACAGCAAATGCTATTCACAGCCTAAGCAGGCTGTCTATCTCAGTTCAGCAGAGATGCCCCGTTCCTACACCACGTGGTTCCACCACACTCCCGGGTTCCTTCACCGAGATCCACAGCTCCCTCGCCATCACGTGTAGATGTGATCCATGAAATAGCAGAGGAGCTGAGGAGATGGTATTTACATTTGCAGTCAGCATAGGCACAATGGCAACAGGATGGTATGTTCCTGCATGCTCCAGCTCAATGTAAGGTAAACACCTGAAATACTATATTATCCATCCTCTGGTCCCAACCACCATCCCCAGCAAGAACATACAGAGCCCTTAAACTCTCCACTCTCTAGTTTACAATTCATGATTCCTAACAGGTTAAAGATTGCCCTGCAAAATGCACTGCCAGGTGAGTGGTTCAAGGACCAGATATTAATGGACCATCTGAAGTTTCAGGAGGCATTGTTGATTGTAGGTTCAAGCTTCCAGTACTCATACACTGACACCATGCAGCCCTTAATAAAATGCTATGGACAACTGCACAAGATGTGCTCCTGAATGACAGCAGACATGGTGGATGGACCTAATGTTCATATCATTCTGGAGGTTTGCCCATCCTACCTAATTACCACAAATGGCTATGGTTATACTGGGTACTGATCAATCCCCCAGTATTAAAACCGCAAATGTAGCCAAAGTAGCTAAAGATTTATTGCACATACTGTGATAATAGCAATCATTTATCTCAACCAGTCTGTCAATTTTGCACAATTCACATGTAAGCAGAATATCTCTTGGATTAAATGCAGTCGCAGATACTGGAGATGCTGGTAAACAGCAGGAGGCAGTTGTGTAGATTGAAGGCTGCCTGTCATACCTGCAAAAATAAACATGGATTGCTCTCTACCACCTTAACTCAACACTTAAAGGAAAGCAAGAAAGTTCCTACAGTAGTTACCTTATCTAGGGTGATCCAGTATCTGGACAGGCCAGGAAATGTTTTTCTTAGGTTTTCCAAGGTGCTTTTGCGTCATGACCAGTATCTTCTGCTGAAATTTGCCAGCCTAGATGACAAGTCTGAAAGGACCAACTTGCGTAATTGAGCTGTACAATAGCTGGGGTTAGCTGGCCACCCAGAAACACTGTCAAGGATGCCATTCAGGTCATTTCAGGCATGAAGCTTCCATTCCCTCTGTCCCCGGCATCACACGCTAAGAGGAGATTCCCTTCACTACTGAGCAGTTAGAGCTTGTGAATCGTACACATCCTATAGCAACACTTCGGAAGAAATATAGCCACCAGCATGGAATTCCCTGTCATTCCTTTGACAACGTCCACCCACTGCTTTTGATTGGCTCAAATTACCTGTTATTCACACACCTCACATCATCTCTAGCTGAGCTGTGTGACAAAGCTGACAAGATGTGGCAGCTGGATATACTCCTGTACATTACATAGAAAGTGGTCACCCATTCCAGGGCAGATCAAGGAGACATCATTTTGCCATAGGTCAAGACAGTGAGTGAACATGTGGATACCACGTTCTAGCATGCAGCCCCTCTGCCGCTGAGGATGACCATGCTCTGAGCTCATATGGATGCTGTGCTGTCACAATGACCAGCGTTTGTCAAGGGATCCTGTGTGGGCAGAGTTGTATAATCAGGGATCCTCAAACTGATGAAGGCTGGATGCATCACCAAGCTGCCCGTAGGCCAGATCCTCATTGTGGTATATTCCACGTTGTCTGTTATGGTTAAATCATTTTTATCTTTTCACTTAAGTCCCATGGTAGGTGATAACTTGGCTGGATCCATCTTGGGTGCTACTTTTCATTGGCTATTGTTGGGACTCTGGTAGAGCTCAACAGCTTTTGCCAGTGGCATAAACAGTATGCATGTCTGCTACTGGATGCTCGGGTCAGTCAAATACGCTGCCCTTAGCAGCACATGTAGCCCCTGCTGCTCAACAGTTGCCCTACAAAAGCATGGCATTGACAGCAGTGTGCCAGGAGAAGGTGCTGGCACGCAGTGGCATTTCTATGCGGATCACTGGTTATATAATCCCCTTCACCACTAGAGCTCCTGGTCCAGACGCGACAGGACTAGGCTGATCCCTTTTTATTCACGGATAACCTTCAGATGTGGTCTCAGTAAAGGCCTGGGGAAGGAATTCTAATGTCTACGCCGGATACTTCCTCATGCTGGAGAGACATCTACTGCTTTTTCATGTCTTTGATTGAGATTATCTATCAGCAGGTTAGTTCCTCACCAAAAATACTTTAGCACGAGTTCTTGTGGCCATCCTGGCAGCACATTCCAGAGCAGCAAAGCATCATCAACTTTCACTGCCAAGACAGAACATTATGTAGCCTTCACCGAAGCCCAGGAAACTTATAGGGGGAACTTATCTTAGCCATCAAACAACTTACATTGTAGACAGACTTATGCACGGTGCTGGCTGATTAAGGCCTTCATATTCTGGTTAATTCTTAATTAATTAAGTCTTCAGAGAGGATGCTTTTAATTGGTTGGAATTGCAGTGCTAGGAATTATGGCTAATGATCCTGATCAGCAGTTATATACGCATGCCCATGTCATCCTTGACTCATTATGAAACCTTTCTCACCTTGGCTTCCCGGCCTAAAGGTTCAGGAGCTGCCTGTGAGGGGATGCTGCTATCATGCTTCAGTTTATCACTGGTCATGCATCTTCACACTGATGCGGAATTTATTTTTTTCATGGTGCTTGCAGTGACATAACATAACAAACAACAGAGTACAGATAAGAAAACAGGCGAAATATGAAACATCTCACAGGAAATGATCAACTGAATGCAGCATAGAATAGTAAATATTTAAAAGATAGATAATAGAAGATAAATGTGCTGTGCTGTGTATCACCAGTTGTAATTTATAAGCAGCTGCATTTGCAGTGATGCTTGTTAACCATGAATTATTCAGGAGAGCCACTGCATGCAGGAAGGAGCTGCTTTTGTCTTGGTTTTTAGTGACTGGAATCTCAACCCAGAAGAGACATTCTGGAAGTGAGAAGGGTGAGATCTTGTTTGCCAGTTTCTTGCCCCTAGAGCTGTAAAGATCCTAGAGGAAGGGGGGGAGGGTCACAGGCAGTGATTTTGACTTCATGATGTCTGCTCTTGTCCTGTGTGCTGGTGGAGCCAAAATTGACATTCGGTGATGACGTAGGGATGAACTTAGTGATGGCCGTGCAGAACCGTGCCATTATAGCCTGAGAAAGGTTGAACTTTCAGATCGATTTTTAGCTCACTAGGTTGAGTATATCAACTTCCAGTCCCCCCTTTGTGGGGTATTGAGTGTTTACATAATACTGGGCATTCGTTACGTGGCTATTCTATTCTTCTGTTAGAGTTTTCCTTGATCTATCGATTTCCGGTCTTTGTCTCACCCAGTGATTTTCTTGGTGCTGCCTTTTCCACCCCGTGATGCACTGCCTGTGTTGTGGCTATAGTTTTTTGATAGTTTTTCGATTAGAACTTGGAATTAGAAACAAATCTCATACCATGCATTTTGATCCTGTCAGCACTGCATTATAAATAAATTGCAATAACTTACTTACAGAATATGTTTGAGGACCGACTATCATTTGTTTTTTTAATTCAGAAACATGGTGTTTATTCCAAAATGCGTTTAAATTTAATAGCCTGTTTGAAAATGTGGAAAATAACGATGTAAACAATTTCCAAAAGTTCAATCAGGGCCTTGAAAATTATTGCTTTTTTGGATGACATACCTATTGTGTCAAGCATATTGCCTTTTTTAATTAGGAAGGAGATATGTTTCAATAACTGATGCACTTCAGAGGTGCGCATTTCGATGCATGGCACCATCCAGACTCCCAGCATCCCCAAGTGTGGCAGACAATCACACGTGTGTAAGCTGGCGGAGCCTCTATAAACTCCCCCCTCATCTCCGACCTTGTCCTCTTCCCCTGGTCTCCTTTCCCGAGGGCTGGTGTTTATTGCCATGTAATAAGATCAGGATGTCGTATAGTCGGTATCAGGATAAACATCGCGCGCTAAGTGACTAAGCCTGCGGGAGATGAGCAGCCTAATCCCCTTAACCCGGGGGAGACTGGGAGGACCGGACCCTCACAGGCAGGCCATGGCCCGGGGAGAGTAGGCAGAGGCTTTGTAAATTACAGGGAGTATTTAGGGCTCTAAATATACACATTGTGTGGAACATAGCTGATTTAGTCGTGTGGCTTGTGTAAGATTAAAAATGATAATCCCTCCCCCTCCCCCCTTAAATTTCGAATGGCTTGACGGTGGAGATACTCACCGGTGCTTGTCACCATCATTTTGCTTTCATTTTCAAAACACAGATTTTATATTTTAATCTCCATTTTAATCTCATTTCAGTCCTGCTTTCACGCTCTGGTTTAGTTTTTTGGTCCTTGTTTCGGTTTTTTGATTTTAATGCATGTTTTGATTGGCATTTTCTTTATTTGTTTTGACCGACACAAAGGTTGGTTCTGCTATACTTGGTGTAGCTACAGCATGTGTCCTGTTTGACCAGTTTTGGGTCAGCACTTTCCAGTAAGACCAACCCATATTTGTTTCATCAACCCCTCTGTTCATCCTTCCACCCATCCATCTAATCTGGATACCTAATACAAGGTAGCATTGAGCCTGGGGTTTGACCCAGGAAGCATGAGGCATGTTTGTCCTGGACCATGCACATATACACAATAACATTCTATGGGCAAATTAGAGACATAAATTAACTTGTGGTTTGATTGTGGAGGAAACCAGAACACGTGTATGAAACATAAACTCCATGGACACACAGCCTGAGCAGGAAACAAACACACTTCTGTCAGTGTGCGGTTGTGTATGTTCTTGGTCAGAGCTCTGGACACAATAATTAGCTGTAGTCATTATTCAGTCATACTATTCAGTTGCTTACTAAAATGTTCCTGCAGATTTTTGGTAGAAGTATAATATTCAATAAGAAAGAAATTATAATATAATATGACATAGGATATCTTTTGACATGGTCAATGGTTAGCACTGTAAGCTCACACTCGTAGGGCTATTGAAATTCATACTATCTTAGTTCCACAAAAAAAGGATATTTAACCATAAGTCTGCAGTACTATGCAGACATGGTAAAAATAATATGGATTAGCTAATGAATTTACCAGAATATCTGTATACAGAATGATATTTATATAACGTTTCAGATGAAGCCGATGAAGCGTTTCCTAAACCATGAGGCAGGACTAAACATTCGTAATGGCCGTGCATGTAAGACGCCATCTTCTATTCAGCTCCTTTGTGGATTCTGATGAGGCTGTATGCATTCCACGGGTCTAGTGAACTCACTCTCTTCTCTTACTTGCTCTAGGGTAGCTCGGAGGCCAGGATCAAAGGTAGAGTGTAGCAACATTTCCCTGTTACTCCATCCAAACCCTGGTAGTTGATACACAATCAAGGTCCTGCATCCCTTTTCTCCAAAAAAAAATTTGCTGTTGCTGGTGAGGTGGACAGTTAAATAAATGCCTATTCCAAAGCTTCCTGGCCTTGGACTTCATAGTGAGTAGATACAACCTCAAGGGTGAGTGGCGAGTAGAAGGTCGGTGGTACAATCCCACAGTCGATGAGCTGGCAGACAGCTGACCTTCTTAATATTAAAAATCTCCACCAGGTCTCGGTATTCAAGAAGCACAACAAGGTCCCTAGAAGCCATTAGACTCTCCACACAGGTTGATCGGACAGGTAGGGTAAGACACAAGAGGTAATGGCCGCTTTGAAGTCAACTCCATTGGATCATTTTCCTTGGTGATGGAGAAACTTCCGGGTACAAGGTTTAATTCCAGAGGCTCGTTCGTCATCCATATTTTGGGGCAGAGTTAGATCAGGTGCAAACAGTATGGGGGGGGAAATCCAAAGTAAAAAACGAGACTTAAAGCAACTGATCAAATACCAGAAAAATCAAAAACTGAAAATAATTCACAAATGACAAGTTAAGAATCTGAGGCGGGACTTTGCAACAAGGCAAGTATCCAACAGGTTAAAGTAGTCCCAATACAGCACCAGTGATTTGTGACCAGGGATCAGAAGAGACTATTAGTATTCATGTGGGGGAATGGTCAGAGTTTCTGTGTGGGAGAATTTGTGGCATGGCAGGTATGTATAAATTGGCTATAGTGTGTAATTAGAAGGCATCCCCCCTCCTGGGTGTTTTCTCCTTTCTGCCTTGTGTTTCCGGGGCTAAGCTCCAGGACAGGATCTCTGGTTGAGGTTATGAAGGATGGATGGCTGCACATTCTATATGATAATGGTTAAGTCATTCCAATCTGTTTTAAGTCTCGTGCTGAATCCTTGCAAACACAGTATCATGTCTTCAGTACATTTTAAGAGCTGCTCTTACATGCCATTCAGATATTTATGTAATGCTGTGGCTTTTCAAAGATATGTTTTTGTATAATAGATGTTGCTGTAAATGAGGGAATTTACAAAACAAATTATAGTATTAAGCAAAAGTATTTGGCATATACATATTTAACCTTATTACTTCATTTTAAAGTCACACAAATGTGAGTATCTTAAAGTACATGTTGATGCGCAGTGGTGGTGGATTATTGTGTAGAAGCTGTTGCTTCATTGTTTACAGAAAACAGCTTTTTTCCGCTGCTCTGTTAACTGTGATGTCTTTGTTTAACGTGCCTCCTGATTAGTTTGCTGTCATCTGATTAGAAATTAATTAAGGCAGCAACTCGCATCCCGCCGAGGGCTGGTGACATTTGCAGTGCTGTTGCTCCCCCCCAGAGATTTGGGGGGGCTGAGATGCAGGGAGGCGATGGGGTCTCTCCTTGCAATCACCTCCCTGCCTTCCCAGCCATGCTAATGAAATCAATAACAGATTGGTACAGCTCCTGCTAATAAGGCCCCTCACACAGAGCCCCCCCCCCCGCCACTGCGCTCCCCAACTTAATTTGCTTGAACAATAGACTGAGGCCGGCGTCCGTCACCTTCCTTTAGCAACGGTCATTTCAGTTACCATAGTGAAAAGATCCTGTTTACTGCAATATGCCAGCGGCTTTAGCCAGCTGAGATAAGACCAAGGAGCTGACTGCAGCTTAGCAATGGGAGATAAACATTAACTTCGTAGATTTTTTCTTTTTTTTGTCATTTGGCCTGGGCATATTTGGAAGATGTGTGCTTGAAATATTTTTAGCAACTTGGCTCTGAGACGTCTGTGACTGCAGCGCCTTCACTGACTGGATCTTCAGTGCTGTGATATTACGTCATTACAGACAGTCACCCACCATATGCAGATGGTATTCAGCGCACATGTATTGACCTGGATTTTTGTTTTGGGCTTCTTGTGAAGAGGGTCTGTTTATAATTCCAGGCGAATAGACAGCTCAGACATCCATCCATCCATTGTCTCCCGCTTATCCGAGGTTGGGTCGTGGGGACAGCAGTCTCAGGAGGGAAACCCAGACTTCCCTCTCCCCGGCCACTTCATCCAACTCTTCTGGAGGAATCCCGAGGCGTTCCCAGGCCAGCCAAGAGACATAGTCCCTCCAGCGTGTCCTGGGTCTTCCCCGGGGCCTCCTCCCAGTGGGACATGCCCGGAACACCTCACCAGGGAGGCGTCCAAGAGGCATCCTAATCAGATGCCTGAGCCACCTCATCTGACTCCTCTCAATGCGGAGGAGCAGTGGCTCTACTCTGAGCCCCTCCTGAATGACTGAGCTTCTCACCCTATCTCTAAGGGAGAGCCCAGCCACCCTGCG
>JAODKF010000040.1:13575773-13590312 GCA_026779585.1 Mormyrus proboscirostris
CCTGTCCTGTGTTAGTCTTGTTACCCAGTGTTGGTTTCTGTATTTAAGTCCCTGCTTCTGTTCTGTTCCCTAGTGGTTTGTTCATTGTGACTTGTATTCAGATGTGTTTGATTGTCTTATGATATACGTTATGTTTACCTGCCCAGTTTATGTTTTGCTGTAGTCTTTATTTATCCCCTTTAGTTTTTGACCCCGCGTGGTCCTTTTGGTTTTGTTGTATTTGGAGAGTTTTCTGTTTTATTTAATAAACCCCGTTTTTGTGTTCTTGAAGCCGCCAGTGGGTCGTCCACCTTTCTCGTGTACCATGCCTTGTTCTCACGCCCGAGCCGCCCAGATCCGTGACATAGCTAGACTTTGAAATCCTTTTACTCAGTGTTAATTAAACTTTAGTACTCTATAATTTTATTGCAAAATTCAAAAACCAAATATTTTTAATATACAAGGGTGGTAATAGGTCACAGAACATTCCGTTTGATTGGTAATTATTACTGTTACTATTGTCTTACAGTATTAACTTCCTATTCTAGTCTGCTACTGAACTAGTGTGGTTGCCTCACGGAGGAAAGTCTGCTTTGTTGATTTAACATCTTTTCAACTTGGATTCTTTTGTTATCAGAATCATTTCCAAGTACTTTTCTCTGATTTTATCCGTAGAATTAGCAGAAGAAACCAACATATAAAATAAGGCGATATTTTAAGACGCCCCCCCCCCCCCAGCTGTGAGGAGAGGGGTGGTTGGGATTGGGGGGCCATTAACCTCCACTGCTGCTTAATGGTTCCCAGTGTGGAGGTCACCTGAAAAGCAATGGTGGACTGACTGTGATATGTTAGTCGACCACTTTCTTTACATCTAGAAGTATGGTGCCATGTGAGAGATCTGCTGCTAAGAGTAAGAGCACTGCCAGTAACCGGGGGGGGTTCCCGACCCAGTGCCACCAACCTGTGGCCACCTGATAAGGAAGCGAAACATGCTTCTCGCTGCTATGTAGTAACAAGTCCATCACAGCACTGTCGTGAAGTTAGTTAGCTTTTTGTGTTTGCTTGTTTGTTTGCTTGTTTGTTTGTATATTTTTAAAGGCGAACCTTATCAAAGGATGTTTTTGTGCGCCTTTTGTCTGTAGCTTAGCCTTGTTAATCAGACCCTGGTCTCTCCACATGCTGCACGCTCTCGATTTATCGATCTACATCTTCTTGTCATCTTTACTGTGCAGTGCCCCCCGCGCCCCCGTAGCCCCCCCATAGACTTATTAGCAAGGTGGTGCTGTGGATCTACACAGGTCTTCCAACTTTCCAATCATTACTATGTGTGTGTGTGTGTGTGTGTGTGTGTGTGTGTGTGTTTATGTCTATGGAAGGGAAGTGGATATGGGGGGGGCATCGTTTCCATAGCAATGAGGCCCAGAGTGCTCTCAGAAATCTAATTGGTATGCGTCTCCATCCCAGTGTTATTGTGCCCCTTCTAATCACAGGCTTCTTGCCATAAAAAGGATGGTGTGCTGAAGAAATGGACCACCTTGGCAGGCACCCCCCCCTCTTTTTCCCACATTCCCTTTCCCTTGTGCAGAGATGCAGCAGTAAGACAAACTGACATCTGATTGGCAGGTGGGAAGGCCCTCCAATATGGGACAGTGGTGAGGCCAGCAGCACGTGCAGCACAGAAAATGAGAACAGGGAAGGAAATACAGTATGTGTAAGATATGGGGAAGCCATATAAAACTGAAAGTGCTTTGATACTGAGTAGAGAGTGATGCCTCATTCACAAATATTATATAGTCAGTTGTAATGTTCAGGAGTGCATAGTCCTTCAGAGTTTGCTTCCTTCCAAGGAGCTGCTCCTGTCTCCTCCTTCCTTATTGTAAACTGTTGGTTTAATGAGCTCTCCCATCCAGGAGAGCATGTAAAGACTAATTGAGGAATGCTTTAAATAATTTCTAATTAGCAGAAGCACAATGATAACTGGCCGGCTAATCCGAGGCGTAATTAAAGGTATGGTGTGTGAGAGCGTGGCCCCGGTGAATGAGCTTTGCGGGATCCCGCTGTAGGCCAGCCACTCGAGGAGCTTCCCAGTGAGGAAAGTGCGCACAGAGCCATCTTTGTTCCGTGCTCTTGTTCTGTGGGTGGCCCCGTTCCGGGGAAAAAGATCCATTTGTTTCACAGTAGTTTCTGGAGAAAACAGGCAGTGTGAAAGGCCTCCAGCGGCACCCCGGGTTCGGCCACTTCTCTTACTGCTCTCTGAATGATGCATTGTGGACTCTGCTGCCTGCTTTTCTTACATGGGAACTAATGGCCTTATCCCTGCCTGTGAACCCCCAGCTGCAACCCGCCCCCCCAGCCAACCCTTTCCTGAAAAAAACAGCCCTTTCACCCTTTTCTCCTAAAAGGATGGAAATTCTGATCACCCCAGAAGAACAGCACTCAGATGTACAGCTGGAGATATTTTTAACATCCTTTGACTAGTTTCCTCTTCTGGTAAAGGCATTTCCTCTACATTTTACTTACACCCTAATCCAGCTCCACAAAGTTACCTGGAAGCCAAAGAGAGTAGCATCCGGAATTCACTTTCCTACAGGCCGGAACAGGCAAGCATTCCCAGGTCCACAGAGTAATTCCAGTCAAATCAAATCAATGCAGTTTCATTCATTCAACTTGTGTACAGTAAACAACCACATGCCATTCTTCATTACAAAAACTTCAAGTCTTCAAGGGCCGAGTCAATTAAATCTTGTGAACAAGCGAATGTGACCAGTGGCTTTCACACATAGTGACAACCATCTGAAATTTCTGCTAAGGCCAAGGCTGTGTCGCTGATACATGGATGTCAAGCTTTACAAACCTTCAGGCAAGACAGTGTGTGTTCCTCAGAAAGGCAACAAGGACAGCTGCTGAGGAGAAGTGGAAACAAGCAATTCAGTATTATTCACTTCGGCCTACGTCTGGGCTGGAAGAAACTGAATTTTATAGTAACAATTGATTACCTTCCATTAATTTTCTTTCTTTCTTTCTTTCTTTCTTTCTTTCTACCTGTGTACTATATATTTAATTATATTTTAGGTTAAGGTTCAACAAACTACTTATCACATAGTTGTTTACTTCAGCAAACAGTTTAATAGTAACACTTATTTATACACCCATCTTCTATGATCTCTTATCTGAGACGGAATCACGGTGACCTCAGACACTTCAGACAGAACAGGGCACAAGGCCAGTCCTTTAAGACGCACGCGTGTACATACACACGTACGTACACAAATACACACACGCACACACACAAACGTGTACACACACAGGACACTGTGACACTAATTTGCAAATGTTACATTTTTTTGAATGTAGAAGGAAACTAGTACCTGAATAAAATACAGTTGAGCATATAAACTCTGTATATACAGATAAGGGGGCAGGAATCAAAGCCATAGTTACGTTATATCATGTTCTGCACATTTATATTTCAAACTTTCTTCAGTGAGTTTTTAGGGCATGTTTAGTTTATATAGAGCAAAGTAAATATTCTGACATCCTCTTTGGATTTAATTAGCAACATGCATTAAATGGACTTTGTAATTTGGACATGAAAAGCACAGATCATATTGGTGCTTGAAAATCAGCATTAACGTTCTGCGTTTGAAAATGACCCTCAAGCAGTAGTGTTTGTGAACGTAAGCACACTGAACTTCCTACCCTCTGAACCCCAGGCTCCCCAGCTGACATCTTCAGAGAGCAGGCGCTACGGTTACGCGTCGGCTTTATCCTCAGCGTTTCCACAGCACGGTACAAAGTGCAGTTCCAGCAGAGCCCAGCACATGACACCTGCTGGTTTTGTATCCATTCGGCGTACCGTCGCTGCCCGTGTTGGGAGTTAGCATTGACCCGGAGCTTCTGACAGTGACACGTGGCATCCTCTCCGCTGAGGCTGACAAGTCACCTACGTGGGAAGCAACAGTGGGCCACCTGTAAGATACACAAACGCGTATAAAGCTACTTCCGGTCCCTTGGCCTTTCCCTGACATTTCCAGGGACCGAGCAAGGCCGTGCCCTTTTACTTCTCCTCACATCTTTCCCAGCTAATCAACTAGCTTGAAAAGAGAGCAGATAAGGCCATTGTTTGAGCTGACAGTATCCTGATGGTATGGCTGGAGTGGACCACAAGTAAGCACTTGCCTTTTCAAACGGGGGCAGCCACCAGAGAGAACTCATTATTTCAGTGCATCTGGGTTAATTAGCTTGACTAAACTCTGCTGGAGGGGTTGGGGGTGGGGCGACAACTATATTTCTTACAAAACAGTTTTCTAAACATTATTGGCAGCAGTAGACTAATTATGGGCGCTAATGGATTTCATCCTAACACAGTGTGGACTTAATTACTTATTTGTACCTTTCTTTATGTTCTTCACACACACATACACACATACATACACCCACACACAGGTTCGTAATCATATCTTTGTGGGAACTCTCCATTCATTTCTATGGGGAAAACTCTAATCCCAACATGACGACCTTAACACCTACCAGCCCTAACCCTAACCAAATATTAAACTCCAGAGAAATGGTCCCCACAATGTAATATAAACCAAATCCACACAGACATACACAAACACACACACCATATATGTGGCAAAGTGTACCATGGAAGGGTTGGGAAATAGAGTAATAGTTTTTTAAATGTCAGCTTCAGAAACAGATTCCATTAACATGTAGTTATTATGTCATGTTTATTATTTTGAAGCAAAACAGATTTTTTTAGCTAAGTACCATATAGTGCCTGGTTTTTATGGCCAGTTAACTAATGGGCATTAGGATTGCGCTGACATGGTTTCTACATTAATGACGGTTATCTATTAGTAAAATAAAGGGCTATCTTTTCATTCTTTTTTGTATCTTTTCTTTTCGGGCAGGGGTGGGCATCCGCAATGGGCCGGAATCTGGGGACAGGCAGGTGGTCAGGCGATCAGTGTAGGCAGTGAGAGGGCTGGGCTATAATCGAAGGTCAGGAGAGGCAGAACAGAGGTCAGGGGAACAGGCAGGCAGAGGCGCAGACAGGCAGGGAAATAACGGGACAGAATGCTTGAACTTCGCACGGAAAGGCTGAAGATCTTGTGTCTGACATAAGAAGGCTCTCAATTACCCCAACGGGCATCAGCTGGTTGGGGAGGGCATACGGTATCCGTACCCCTCCCAGTCAACCAAATACTGAAGGCCACGACCCTGGCGGCGGATGTCCAGCAAGCGACGGACGGTGTACACCTCACCCCCGTCGACCAACCCGAGGAGGAGGCAACACAGGAGAAGCCAGGGAAACGTGGAAGGCAGGATGGACTCGCCGCATAGTCACTGGAACGGTCGAGGGACTTATGACCTTGGTGATGGGAAAAGGACCAACAAACTGGAATGACAACTTCTGAGACGGAACCTGTAAAAGAAGGTTCCTAGTATCCAACCACACCTTCTGTTCCACATAGAGAGTGGGAGTAGGGAACAAAATGCATAGCCTCAGAGAAGTGGTCCACTATTGTGAGTACCCCTGTGAATCTTCTGAATTAGGGAAGGCTTGTCCCAAAATCCAAGGATATATGAGACCAAGGACGTCGGGAAACAGCAAGAGGCTGCAACAGGCCTGCTGGAGCCCAGGAGAGATTTTTATTACTTGCACACACCGGGCATGCTGTGACGTAACCATGGATGTCCTGCAGCATGGTAGGCCACCAGAAGCGTTGTCCAAGAAGTGCTCGGGTGCGATGCATGCTGGGATGGCAAGCTAAGAGGGAGTCATGCCCCCATTGGAGTACCCAGGAATGTCTTGGACAAATAGTCGGTTAGGTGGACAAACCCCTGGGGGCTGGACGAATCATTGTACGGTCTGGACGGCCTCCTCAACCCCCAGGATACTGCCCCAATGAAGGCAGCATCGGTCCTGGGCACTCATCAGTGCCTTCCTCTCCAAACAGCCGTGACATGGCATCAGGTTTGCGGTTCTTGGAGCCCGGTCTGAAGGAGATATGAAGATTAAAGTGATTAAAAAATAGTGACCACGTAGCCGGTCTTGCATTGAGTCACTTTGCCGACTGTAGATATTCCAGGTTCTTGTGGTCCATGAGGATCAGAAATGGGTCCTTAGTGCCCTTGATTCACTGCCGTGACTGCTCCAATGCCACATGGACTGCCAGCAGTTTTTCATTGCTAATATTGCAGTTCCTTTCGGCTGGGGTTAACTTATGGGAAAAAAAGGCACAAGGATGCAATTTATTGTCTGTCTCATGTCTCTGGGATAGAATAACTCCTACACCAGTGGTGGAAGTGTCCAGTTTCACCACAAACTGTTGAGGGGGATTGGAAATCTGAAGAATAGGGGCTGAGGTGAAGCTTCTGCGAAGTGTCAGGAATGCCTGCTCAGCTGCTGGCGACCACTCTAAGTGAACCTTGGCAGAGGTGAGTGCTGTGAGAGGGGCCACAATGGTGACATATCCTTGAATAAAATGCCTATAAAAATTGGCAAACCCCAAAAAACATACCTCCTTCCGGTTGCAAGGCCGAAGCCACTCTGCGATTACTTGGATCTTCTCCAGATCCATCCTAATTGAACCCTCCTCAAGAATGAATTCAAGGAAGGAGATTGACTGCTAGTGAAACTCGTATTTCTCCACTTTGATGAATAGCTTATTGACTAATAAGCGTTGGAGGACCTCATGAACGTGTATGACGTGATCCTGTTCAGACTGGGAAAGCACCAAAATGTCGTCCAAATAAACAAAAACAAATTTGTTCAACACATCCTGAAGGACATCATTAATCAGCTCTTGGAATATGGCCTAACCCAAAAGGCATAACCAAATACTCATAATGCCCGAGGGTTCGTTAAAGGCGGTCTTCCACTCATCCCCTTCACGGATCCTAACCAAATGATAGGCGCTCCGTAGGTCAGGTTTAGTGAAACAGCTAGCCTCCTGAAGTATATCAAGAACCGAAGACAACAGGGGTGAGGGATAACAATTCTTGAGGGTAATCTGGTTCAGCCTGTGGTAGTCAATACAAGGCCGGAGGGACCTATCCTCCTTCTCTACAAAGAAGAATCCAGCTCCTACCCGATACTAGAGCACTACTTATGTAATCCTCCATAGCTTTCCTTTAAGGGACAGATAGGGAGTACAGATGACCTCTAGGGCGCGAGGTGCCCGGTAACAGATCGATAGGACAGTCAGAAGGCAGAGAGGATGCCCGGGCCTTACTGAATAACTGTTTTGGGTCCATAATGGACCTCTTTTTCCAGTGGAGGTGAGGATTATGCTTAACTAAATAAGGGTAGCCTAACACTATTGGTGCTTGGGGAGAATTAATTACATACAAAGACAGTTCCTCCACATGATTACCCCCAATAGCAAGACTCACCGGAAGTGTAGCACGGGTGATGGTGGCCATTCAACGTCCATCCAGTGCATGGGCCACCAGCTGTATCTGTACCGGTGTGGTAGGCAGTCTCCACTGGTGGACCAGCGTGGTGACAATAAAATTGTCATCTGCTCCTGAGTCAACCAGGGCGACTAAGGGCTGCTGGTAACTGAGGAGGGAAATATTGGAGCTATACCCACCAGGGCCCTCCTCTTCATTAGTGGGTGCGTCCTTTTACTAGGCATTTAGCGATATAATGTCCTATCTGCCCACAGTACAGACAGGCATTGGCACTGTTGTCATTCTGCACGGGGTAATCGGGATCAGTCTACCTGCATAGCTTCGCAGAGGGTTTTGGAAGAGCTCACACAAGCTGCTTCGTGGACACTCGGAACATGAAACTGTCTGTGACATTCCCTGCGGCGCTGACAGAAGTGGTTGTCCACACGAATAGTGTGGGCGACTAATTCCTCGAAGGTCCCCGACATTCCTCTGGAGGTTAATTTGTCCTTGATTTCTTCCTACAGCCCGGGCTTCACTGAGGCACTGAAGGTCCAGCTGATCCGCAGGGTCCCCCCCAATGGCGAGATCTTCTGTCACAGAAAATAAGGTGGATGCTATAGCGGATCAGTCCAGGAAAGAGATTTATTATCTTCTCCGTAAACACAGGGAGAGGGAGAGCAACAGGACAGAGACGTAAGTCAGGCGATCGTCGTAGGGATGCAGGGTTGAACAGGTAGGGCTCGAAATCTGGGGACAGGCAGGGAGAGACGCAGACAGGCAGGGAAACAACGGGAGAGAATGCTTGAACTTCACGCAGACAGGCTGAAGATCTCGTGTCTGGCTGGTCTGCCAGACGCGAATAAGAAGGCTCTCCAATTACCCTAACGTGCATCAGCTGGTTGGGGAGAGCATACCATAACCGGTCCTGCCGGTTCTCGGGACCGGTGTAGTGTCTGGTCAATGCTCGACTCCCTCCTAGGGAAACCCCGGGGGGGCGTGGCAGGGTCTCTCCGTGTAACATCATAGGGGCTTCCCCAGGGCGATCTATGACATCCTGGGGGTCCAGAGCCCTGTGTAGCTTAGTTCTTTCCCTGTTCCACCACAAATAATTCAGCTCAAGACCTGTATGGTAATTAGCACAAGGAGTTGAATCAGGTGTGTTAAATGAGGGTGAACCAAAAACTGTGTAGGGCTTCGGCCCCCCAGGACTGGAGTTTGAGACCCCTGCACAGGCTCTTTGCGGATAAGATTGCCTACCCCTGCATTAGGGGATGGGAATGATTGTTAGGGATGAAAGTTTGCGATGATATGAGTATTCTCCAGTACTGCCACAGACACTTGTGGATACAGTGTATATAAAATGTCTGTCCGTTTCAGTGCAACGGCCCAAAATCATCAGAATCAATCATGCTTTTTTTTGATGCTGGTGATGAATTGTCTTACAGCGGTCAACAGGGGGAGCTCTGCCTTCCTACTAAAGTCCATTTTTAAAAACTGAGTTTTGAGCATGTGAAAGGAAGGTATGTGGTTTTATTTGCTGAGAATGGCTGCATACTCAAGGCCTTCGTTTACGGCCGAGCGTTACAGAACACAGATCCACACAATTTTTTCAGCTGAAAGAAATCTTCAATACACCTTTTGTCTGTGTCCATGACACAATGATCAGTGACACACCAATATTTGACTGAGACCAACCCTGATCTCCCATAGCATCAGTTATTACCCTTAAAAATGCTCTGTATAGGCATTCAATTTACACAGTTAAATTGAATATATTAAATAAATTACTGACACTTTAAATAAAATATTTGTGTATTTAAAGCACCATTATTTAACTGGCAATTGATCTTTACCCTTTAAATCCCTGGCCCTTGGCAATTTTTGTGGTGTTAAAAAGTAGAGTATAATATCATTCCAATCACAGACCACAAACACAAAAAAATCAAGGCTTAAATGGACAGTTTAGCCTTGTATACTGGAGCTGAAATAAAATCCATTTTCATGTGCAGTCAAAAAAAAAAATCAATATTTTTAGATAACATTTTAAAAATTTCTTCAATTTTGTTTTAGTACTTTTATTCTGTAAAGAAGATAACTTTCTTTGATGATAACTTTCCGAGCTTTTCAGCTTTCAAGATCTTTCATATTTGTTTATGTGAAAATAAAATCTGTGAAAGTGAATGTGAAAGTTTTATCAACAAACAAAAGACTTTTTAACATTTTACTGTGAGATGTGATGCCTGTGGTTATTATTGAAAGCTGGCGTAACCAATATACTTGTAGTGAGACCAGAGGAAGTCATCGGAACAAGAAACACTTGAAAGTTTTTATATTTTCATTTCTTTTGGTTTGTAAACCCTGTTTTGCAGGGTTTTTATCAGTCTGACAATGGACTGTATATGCGTTTTGTTATATGGTGTCGATTAATTTAGTGGCTCCAGTTTATCCAGTATTGACGAAAAATATGAGGCTGCACGAGTTGGTGTTCTGGTGGGAGCGGGTGGAGGTTCAGGTGTGGGTGCAGGTGTGGGGGCAGATGGAGGTATGCAGTTGGTTATCTCTAAATTTTAGGCTATTCCACCAGCTCAAAGTCCAAATTGTGGATGCAAATGTAATGTGTGTAATTGTTCATGTCAAATGTAATCACATCCTGAGGAACACGGGAGCTCTGAAAACGATCAGTTTGAAGGCCAACAAATGCTTTTCTTAAGATCCATTCATCTTTAACTGTGCGTCTGTGATCTTAAAAAGCCTACTAAAGAACAAAGGTAGGCATCATCCACAGCAGATAAGGATCGTTGATAGGAATTCAAAAAACCATCATGCATCTTAATATATACATCATCCCTGATAACTGAAGCGGTGTTCATCTAGCCAACCAACTAGATATCAGTAACTTTCTGGAGAACAGAAGAAAATTACTGTTATTTTACATATGTTCTAATGCCTAATTGTTTTCTGAAGGAATATATACTTACTACCCAGAAAAATAGCTTTAAATGTTTCCTTTAAGTGCCTATGACCTTTGCACATTACTGTATGTACTGTTACATGAGGGCTACTGACCACTGGAGACAGACTGTCTGTGTGTGCAGACTCCAGTCATTCTGCTGGGCAGTGGGGCAGATTACTTACACAATGCAAGCATTAAGAGGCAAAAGACAATTCTGAAAGCTGGTAATATTTATGCAGTGCTTTGCAGTTACATTTTACAGTTTTTACAAATATGTAACTCACTCTGAATTCTTGTTTGGACTGTCTTGTTTCCACAAGCTTGAGTATTCTGTTCCGTTGTTAACTTTGCTTTTCACCAACTGAAGCGTCTCGACCACCTGGCGCACTCACATTAAGAGTCCATCAAGACAATGTGCTTACGTTTGTCTCTCGTCTGGACCCAAGAAGCATACGCATCCACCACCCCCCTCCCCAGAGTCGGCCCTGTGTGTGTGTGTGTGAACATACTTGGCCAATAAACTTGATTCTGATTCTGATTCTGATCTGTTCTCCAAATGGTTCATCCCAGTTGATCACCTATCCTGCTAGATTTCATACTGCAAATAGTGACTGCTGCTTCTGATTATCTTGCCTTGTTAAGTGTCTGTGTGTGTCTGATCCTGTACTAGTGCTGCAATAGCATTTTCATACATTCACTCTCCCCCCCCTCCCCGCAGTTTACTTATTTAATTTAATGGTAATTTCATTTTCGCATAGGGGCAGCAGCAAGCCAAATTTTCATTTCACGGCAAGTCGTACCAGTACAACTGTGCACGTCACAAATAAAATCTTGAAGGTGAGTTCCCTGCCTGACCGGTGTCACGTGCATTTCATTTGGAATATTTTGAGTGTGGAAGGCGAGCGGTTCAAAATCTCCAGTGTCAACTAATCCCCCAGATACCTCACTGGTTTTTCTCGTTCTTTGTGCAGAGATGAGCTGTGCCAGAAAAATGAGGCTCCATTGTGTTTTACTTGCTGTCTGCAAAGCGCCGACCCCCCCTTCCCTCCTACCATCTCCTCATTTGCGAATGCCGCTCCCATAGTACCGCTTTTGAATTTCATCGCACAAATAAACATACAACGTGGCTCCTCAGAGCACGGCTCGCTGGGACAAATGGGGCCAGGTTGTTCTGAACAGGTATTCACATGTGGACGCTGTCATCCATTTCTGGAGTCACTTTGAATCAAAAAGGTATTTACCAGTTACCAGCATAAACATTGCTGGTGTTATTTGGGAGAGAAACAACAGTAAGCGCCCAAGTGTCTGAAATCCCTGTTTGTATTGTAAATGGTGTTTTTCCTTTTATTGGTATTTTGATGGCGATTTTTGATTGCGCTCCAGTCCTGCCCATTATCGATCTTCTCTGGCTTTCTACTCGGACTCCTCTCGGCTTAAATACACAAGTAGTGTGGAGCAAATAAATAAGAAAAAAGAGCAGATTTTATAATGGTTGAAACACAACTGAGCTATTATGAAATAAATCTGCATACAGGAAATGTATTTATACTTTAATCTGCTAGAGTATTTAGATTTTTCTTCATTTGCTTTGGTTTCTCCGTGGAAGGTCTCTCACTATATCTCATTCATGGGTACAGTATTCTTATGTCAACACCCTAAGCCATGGGTGGCCTATCTTATCCGCCAAAGGGCCAGTGTCTATGCAGGTTTTTCGAATAATCTTTAGCTCGGCTGTTCAAACCCAGGTGTGAGGACTCTCCAGCCATTCAGTCCTCTCATTAATAATCTAATTAGGGAGTTGCAGCAAAAACCCGCTGACACAGCGGCCCTTTCTAGAAAAGATTGCCCCCCCCGTCCTTAGCACTAAATTGACCTCCGTATTTTAGACTGTGGCTCATTTATTGGTGTGTAAAAATGGAAAGGGGACGTTGTCTGTACGGGAGCCAGGTGAACACAGCGTGGCCTGAACTCTCCTTTTAAAGTTTGCTTAACGTTCTTCACAGTGAGGGGAGATTCCACATCTGGTGATGCCTGACATTCCTGTGCGTGTAGGCTTGATATCAGGGTCCGATAGTGGAAAAGAAGCTTTCTCACGTGTGCCGGTTCTTTTTAGCCCGTAATGTGGAATCTTATGATATTTACTATGTACTTAACGTGTGCTCTGTTTATACATCATATTGTATAGCTTTGTGAATCCAACGAGCATTTTTTCATACATTCATTGTCTATGACCACTTATCCGATATAGGATTGCAGTGAAACTGCAGAGTATCCCTGGAAGCATAGGGCACAAGGCCAGGAAACACCCTGGATAAGATTGTGGTCCATCGCACTGATCACACTCCCGCAGATACACAAACCGCACATTATGGGCTATTTAAATGCCCATATTCACCTCATTGCCTGCTTTTGAACTGCAGGTGGAAGCCAGAGTACCTGCAGGTTATTTTATTTCCCTTTGCCTTTTTTTTCCCTCCACATGCTACTCTTAGGCACTGAAATTCTTACACACCCCCGGAATTTTTGGAGGATGTCTGTTTCATTATGGATCACCGGGGGCATAACGCTGTCCACCCCCATCCTGTTTTGAAAGGAAACATTTCTGTTGAAAGAGGCAAACAGAGAACCAAGCAACATTTATGTTGTTTCAGTCACAATAAAAGATAAATAGATCATATTAACCTTTTTCAGCAATGCAGGAAACATGGCAGAAATGTCA
Organism: Mormyrus proboscirostris; assembly: GCA_026779585.1. Lineage (NCBI taxonomy): Eukaryota > Metazoa > Chordata > Actinopteri > Osteoglossiformes > Mormyridae > Mormyrus > Mormyrus proboscirostris. Next base: position 13,588,832 of record JAODKF010000040.1, read on the forward strand.
CCTGCAGGTCTTGAGTGCTGTTAAAGGCTCTATTGGGGCAAGGGACCTGGGGCATGTACCCCTCAATATTTAATTTGACTTCATTCATTCCCCCTAATAAATAGTCCTTTGTGAATTTTGATGTTGACCTTCCCAAATATCAAAGTCGCTTCTACACCTTTGGGTTCCATCATGATGCATTCTGAAGTCACCCTGGTCACATGTAACGTTCTGAAGTCACCCTGGTCACATGTAACATTCTGAAGTCACCCTGGTCACATGTAACGTTCTTTAATGTGTCTCTACTTCACATAATGATTCACTTATGCCTCCTTGCTCAGGTGTACTTTGCATCATTTCTACATGCCCAGTAAATGCAGACTCCCCAGAAATGGTATAATAGGTGATACAGATGTGAAATCACTCCCCCATTACATCATTCTGTTACTTAAATACAGGGTTTGGACCAAGCTACTGCACAAGCTTTCCATCATTAGCTATGATCGTGGCAAATCCCTGGGGAAGTATCTCCACAGAGAGAAAAAGAGACTTGGTTACATTTAAACTGCAACTGAGTGTTTGAAACACACGTAGAAGCAACTTTCATGTTATGTATCTCCTCTGATGTCTCTGAGACTGATCAATCGTTCCAACAAATCAACCGCAGCTCCATTGGCTGTCACTCAAAGTGAGTCACACCTCATTGATTCAGTAAAATATTTGTGGTGTTATTGCCGTATAACTAGAGCTTGGGAACATAATCATTGTTGCAGTTTAGGTTTGATCAGTGGTTAATCAATCAATCCATCCACCCACCCACCCATCCATCCATCCATCCATCCACCCATCCATCCATCCAGAATCAGCTAAGAAAATACACAGCAGGCAATCCCACTGATGGAAGTTAGACAGATTTTCTACTTACAGTATTTAATTGATTTATAAATATTTCCTCAGAAGAAAAGAAAGCAGTAGGGTTCCTTGTATTTCAAAGATGCTTTGTTTAGGAGCTTCTAAAATGCATTACACAGTGCATCGCGTAGTGTGTCACTCGGTGCATAGCATGGCACACAGCACGGTGCCTTACATGGTGCATAGCATGGCACACAGCATGGTGCATTACATGGTGCATTGCATGGCACACAGCATGGTGCATTGCATGGCACACAGCATGGTGCATTACATGGTGCATAGCATGGCACACAGCATGGTGCATTACATTGTGCATTGCAGGGCACATAGCACGGTGCATTACATTGTGCATTGCATGGCACACAGCATGGTGCATTACATGGTGCATTGCAGGGCACACAGCACGGTGCCTTACATGGTGCATAGCATGGCACACAGCACGGTGCCTTACATGGTGCATAGCATGGCACACAGCACGGTGCATTACATGGTGCATAGCATGGCACACAGCATGGTGCATTACATGGTGCATAGCATGGCACACAGCATGGTGCATTACATGGTGCATAGCATGGCACACAGCATGGTGC
>JAODKF010000040.1:13593974-13605678 GCA_026779585.1 Mormyrus proboscirostris
CCTATCCCAGGCAGGAGCCTGTCATAGACAGGAACCTATCCCAGCCAGGAGCCTATCTTAGACAGGAACCTATCCCAGGCAGGAGCCTGTCATAGACAGGAGCCTATCCCAGCCAGGAGCCTATCTTAGACAGGAACCTATCCCAGGCAGGAGCCTGTCATAGACAGGAACCTATCCCAGCCAGGAGCCTATCTTAGACAGGAACCTATCCCATGCAGGAGCCTGTCATAGACAGGAACCTATCCCAGCCAGGAGCCTGTCATAGACAGGAACCTATCCCAGCCAGGAGCCTATCCCATGCAGGAGCCTGTCATAGACAGGAACCTATCCTATGCAGGAACCTATACCAGGCTGGAGCCTATCCCATGCAGGAACCCTTCTAAGGGAACATAGGGCACAAGACAAGAACACAGTGACACACCACAGACAGATCAGTTACAGTACATCAGTTAATGTAACTGCATGCCTTTGAAGTACGGTAGGAAACCAGAGGACCTGGAGGAAGCCCAAATAGCTCAGTGCCGGTGTAGCATGTGGCCCCTCACCTTGGAGGTTATGACATCGCTGTATCGTACCTATAATAAATAATTTTGCACGAGTCTCTTAATTGAATGTTAAATATACCCAAACAATTTTCCATCACTCCGTGGATTAATAACAAACTTACGATGAACATTTCTTTACATTCATTGGCTCAAATTACAAATCAAACAAAACCAAAAAAAACACCCTTAATAGTCATGGTTCATCTGGACCCCATCCCAGGATACACAGGCCAGGAGGCTGCAGACACTCTGGACAATTTACAAGCCCCAGTGCACATAATCTTCATGTGCTGTAAGGATAACCTCAAAGGTGCTATTACAGAGGGTCAAGCTCTATTTAAACTCAGGGCTCAGTCTCAACAATCTTTGAATGCAGGACCTTGTACTCCTCTCTCTGGTTGTTCTGGAATTAAATGTAAAAATGTTACTTCCAACATATCCTTTTTCCTGGCTCTGACAACCATTATCGCTTGGTTCCCTTACATGCATCATTACCTCATGAGAAACCTACCATCCAATCAGCGACCTCCAAATCCTGGAAGTGTTCCATTTCCTTGGGTGTCCAGTCCAACAGTGGTGGGATGTTCAGGTTCAAAAAGTACAAATCCAGACCAAGATTTCTACCAATTAGCCAATTATAAAAATTCACATTCACAGAGACTCAACTGATTGGTTAAAAGAAAATCTTGGTCTGGATTTGTACTTTTTGAACCTTAACTTTCCATCTGGCAGGATGCATATTTTTCATGCAATGCAAGAGACTCAATAACCACTGGGGAGAAGACCTGGTGATACAGCAAGGTTGGCCCAGTTCAGTGTGCTTTATGATCTGTGTTTTTTTAATAAGTCTCGTTTCATTGACCCTTGGAGCTTGAATTTGGGAAACTCCACAATGAATTGGGTGAGAGGCATAAGAGAGCGTGAATCATACAGAGGGGTCAATCCCAAAGTTTTGTTGTGAATCAGTGAGTGACAGGGGAATGGGCACTCCAGTTTCCAATCAGCTTTCAGCTGGGGCCAGTGTCCCACATAAACAGAGGCGGGACTGGAATGGGACCCGCAGCCGTGGAGGTATGAGAACACAATGCTACTGCTATGGAGCTGCCATGACACACTAAATAGTGCAACATGATTTTTAAAAACAAACAAGAACACGCATTATGGCCACACGCTGAGAAACAAACGTGCGCAAGGCTTTCCATTGTTTTCAGGGTAATGCAAAAAGACAGAAAAAATGATACAGGCTGTCATTGAGAGACGTCAGGTGACTTCAGAAAATGAGTTATATTCCCTGCAGCATGACCAGTCTGCCTCCTCAGCTTTGATGTGTCATTTACCATTTAAATTTAGCAGAGATTTTATACCAACAAAATGATGAAATCCTGGCTTCTCATAACTGCCGCCTTATTATTTGATAACAAACCCAGATTAGGTTGAATTGCAGCCTCGACACGCCATCTTTTTGTTCAGCCATAAGAGCATTTAGATTAGTCCATATTTACTTTGCACAAATGGGCCTTTCAGAGCAAATTGATGTGCTCCAGATTTGCCATTGTGAGGACTTATTTAATGCAGATGGTTCTTTTTTTCCTCTGTTGTGAAATGACCTAGACTGGCCACCGCTAAGACATCCCAAGTCTCTGTAATCTAACCTCCATCCACCTATTGATACTGGACCTACATCATCCTCTCCACATAAAGCATCTAATTTGGTGTAATACCAAGCACAACCAATTAACCCAAAGTCTTTGTATGCACACAAACCAAGAAACATGACTTTATTTTTTATTTCTCAAAGGTAAATAGTGTAGAAGATGCATATATTTCTGCAAATTACTGGTTATTCATCATTTTAATCAACAAAACAAAAAATGAGAGTACAATTCATTCTTCACGACTCGAGACAGGAGCAGGTGTCCCTTGTAAGCACGTCAAGCAGCAAAGTGCCATAACGTCCTCAGTGACGTGAATCTGATTACCGCCCTGAAAACGCCGTGCTGTCTGCAGGAACGAGAGCTGTTTGTGGCTGTTTTCCTTGGCAGATCATGGCGTCAGGGGAATGCAAAGTTGGGCTTGGGTGGCGATGGGGGGGATTGTTTGGCTTGACATCCTGCCAGTACCTGCAATGGAGTGGCAGTGACTGTAACTGGATGGTTTTGTGGTGATTACTGGCCAAGGGACGATGGCCCTGCTCTGTAAGGCGGTGCTCCTCCAGACTCGCATGCCCCCACGCAGGACCGCCATGCTGCCTTATCAAAGCTGCGCAAGGCCCCTCATTAATATATAGTCCAGACTACTGGCTTCTAAACATCATTGTCTTCCTTTGGAGGTGGGCTAATCACTCAGCTATTATCAGTCAGCCAGCAGAAGGCGGGCAATCATGGCTGACAGCAGAGAATCATGGGAGATCAGCAGAGGTTAGACAAGGCTGACAGTCACGATAATGATGATTCAGCAATAAATTAAGATTTGGCGATAAGACAGAAGGAAAGGAAGCAGAGCTTTGGCCTGGAACTCTGCGCCTTTAACACCTTTTTCTTGTTTCTGCTTGTTAAATGTGACTTCAGCATCTCACAACCTGAGGAAGAATAGACTTTTTTTCCTGTTTTATCTCCTTAGGGTTCTGATAAAGCAGGATCTGATGGAACATTCTAGAAATGATATAAAATGGGACTTGGTGAGCTGGGCTGTTTTAATGTGTTTCAGAAAGTCAGAGATTAATAGTACAGTGACCTATCTAGCCCGGCTAGATTTTATCGTTACAGTATCTCTCTGTCAGATGGGTAAACGGGACAAGAATAAAAGCACACTTCGCTTTCAGAAAAGAAAAACTTTTTTCCCATTGGCAGATTACATTTATGTTTTGACATGTCTGATTCACTTACAGTGGTATTTTATTCAACAGAATTTACCACATTCTGCTTCTGTCACTCCACTAAACCTGCTCTTTCAGGAACAATTAGCTCTTTTATTTTAATTGTTATTGATACATTGAAAAATGAATATACCGGTACTGTAATTGTACAAGTCTAATTCAAAGAAACCTTAAACTATCGTTTTGAAAGTTTAGCTATTAATGATACTGCATCTGGTCTAACTTTAGCAGGGGATATTATTTTTGATGTTGTATACTCAGTGTACGGAAGCTATTTTTCCTATTTTTGTAAGACTCCGCCTTTTTGGAGGTCACAGAAAGGAAGCTCCATTTGTTGTTCTCCTGTAAGAGAAGATGCCCCTCGGTATCCCTCTGACATTAGCAGTAGTTTGTTGACATAACCTGCTACGATACGACTCCTCTGTCTTGGCCCAGAGCCCCCGTCAGTGGTGCTTCTTCCTGGGGGAGGTCGGAGCCGATCGCCACTGATGTATGCAGTCTCTCTTTAAAATGACACCCTCATCTCCCTCTCTCATTATCCTAGATTTGACTCTATATTGATTTTTATTTTGCAAACTCAATTTTCACCCTAGACTTCATTGTGGATATTGCTGACTTGGAAATGTTACCAACCTGAACGAACAGACATCAAAAAAGAGAATGAGAAAATGTCAATCTGTTGTTTTTGTGGGGTGCTGAGGTTTGACAAAGTTGTCTTCTTCCTGGTTTCGAGGACAAATGGATCCTGCCAGTAACCTTTTGTCAGCTCTGGGATTCTAAGGGTTTGATTGCCTGCTGCCTGGAGCAGGGTGACGTGTTTTCCTGGCAAAAGACTTTACATTTAAGCAGAGGTGAAAAGTTCAGGACCAGAAAGTAAAAATCCAGACCAAGATTTTGATTCAATCAACCAGCTGAGTACTTTGTGACTCTTTATACTCAAATGGTTGGTTGAAACAAAATCTGGGTCAGGATTTTTATTTTCTGGACCAGAACCGCTCTATCCTATCCATCTCTGTGTTCAAGGTAGTTTGTCCAGAAGATCCACAGAGAGGTGTGTCCTGACTGATCAGTTCTGAGATTTCAAAACCATATGCTTCATTCACTTACAGTAAGTTGGAAGTCAAAGCTGGGAATGACGTCATGCCCAGGTTATTTGTGTTCCAGTGCCATTTAGCAATACCAGGGACCTGTTTCAAAAAGCAGGATAAGTTACTGAGCCGGATGACTTGTCAGATTTAATTTAGCCCAATTTAAATAGCCTTTGTCTTTGTTTACTTACACTTAGCCCAGACTACCTTAAATCTGACAAGTTATCTGGCTAAGCAAGAAATACTGCTTTCTTAAACAGGCCCCAGTTCTAGCCTGGTTAACTCTTAGCCATTTTTAACAATATCAGTTGATAACAACATGTTATGCAATATTTTGCACATAAAAACACCATAGCAACATGTCCATAGATAGCAGTTGACAGTACTGTGTATATGACTGATTTAATGAGCCACAAAAAAACACAAAAAGTGCTAATAAACAATAAAAAACTACAGCATAAACTTAATACAGGGTACATTGAATTCTTAGGTCGGGCTTATTTAGATTCCTCCGACGTTCCGAATAGGAATTCTGTCTTCAGGGGGCTTTCCAGTAGAAATTTATGACAAGGGAATTTCTGAGTTAGGAGTTCAAATGGAACGCAGCATTATTCCATAATAGCAGGCCTGTGTCAGTGAAAAAGAGGGCAGATATTGCTTCTTCCCCATTCAATTGTTAAAGCTGCTTTATGTGGTACATCTGCACTGATCTTCTCTAGGAACATAGACTGAGATTGCTGTGCTCCCTGTTTTCTAATAGAATGTAAGATCTACACTGAGCTGCCAGCAATTCTCTGTCAATGGAAGTAATGCTAATCTTGTGATTCCACAGTGATTTCTTGAGGTTGCCCTTCGTTCTTTATATGATCATGAATTCAGGAAGAACGGCTCTGGAGAACTCTTGGATATAAGTGGTATCCTTGATCATGCTCATAAGGGCTTAGCTGTTCTTCTTAGAACTCTTAATCAATATCTACCTATCCCCTGGACTACCTTAAGAAAAATCAATCATCTCTTTTCGAATATGTCATTCTTACACATTTTTATGGCAATCTCTATGTCATTCAGGGTGTTTCTGGAAAGATGGAAAGTCAAATTTTAATTCAAGTCCTCATGAGACGACGTGATTGATTTCGTATTCATGCTATGCAGATTAATCAAGTGGCCTGGATCACCCAGTGCCGGCTGCTGTTCTCGCTCACAATCTGCAGGTCTGCATGTCACTGCTAGGCCCAGCTTTTCATTTTCTATTGGAGTTTATAATGATCACCTTGTTGAAACAGAAAGCGCCTTTGTAATGATAGAACTGATATTTCATATGGGGAATAGCATATGGGAATTGCTTATTAATAGCCCATCTGGAGAATTTATCTGCATATTTTTGTAACTGAGGATTGAGACTGATGCTTGGTTTGCAGAGGAACCCAGGGCTGGACTGGTCATCTGATTACAGTTTCATTGTTACAATGAGTTACAATGACAATATTTAACAATGTGTGTAATAATAATAATAATAATAATAATAATAATAATAATAATAATAATAATAGTTATTATTATAGTGAATTAAAACAGAAAATGTGAAATAAGAAAAAAGTTAGGAGAGTTAGAATTATTACAATTTTAAAATGATAAAATATGATTGGAGACACATCTAAATAGTATTTAGGCCAAAAGTGTGCAAATGCTTAACATAGGAAATTATTACAAGACTTATTTTATTCAGTCAGACTTAAAACATGCATAATAATATCACCCTATAGAGTTATGTGCCATTTGTGTACAAAACTTCAGTTTCGTGCACAAACTGTGTGTATGAGAGAGAGAATTCCCTTTATAGCCTTCACTTTTAAACAATGCTATGAGTAGATTTTTTGGTCCTAGTCCAGCCCTGCATGAACCTGTTTGGTTGATATAATTGAAAGTATATGGTCAATTTACACAAAAAGGGATGTAAAGAATGGAAATAAGCTTGTGAAGTTGGCTACATTTATCTTCATCCCATAGATGATAGTTTCACAATCTATACTTTATTACATTTAGTGAGGATTTTTTAATTTACTTAATCAACATAAAGACAACACCTACTAAGTATATAATAAATATACAACTACAGGTGACTACTTCATGCAAGTGTATTGATTTCCAATAATGTGCAAAAGTCAAGGCAGCCAAATAAAATGATTTAAATGATCTTCATGCTGGTGTAAAACTATATTATGTCTGTTCAACTATGTCAGCTTAGCCATTTCAAAACTTCTGCTAAACTCACCCCAGCATTTGCAGCAACCGTCCAACACACCCATGGATTTGGTTCATGTGTTTTTTAGTTGGGTGAATATATGAGTGTTATAGCAACAAAAGACGTCAACATCCATCAAGTCCTCTTCTTTAAAAGATGCCACACGTGGCCAAATATGTCTGTCCTGAGTGCCTCTTTATTAGGGGTTTATTATGATGTAATGTCTCAAAGACATGAAATGGTTGTCATAACAGAAAATACTTAAAATACTTAAATGTCAGTCACCGGCACCTTCTTTAATTTATTCCCTCTGTACTTTGAGCAGTAATCTTTCCTGCCATCATTTATTTTAACAGGGCAATGCTTCACATCCAACTAAAGGTGTAGCTTTAAAGAAGCCTTGAAGATTAAAAGGCGACGTGCCGTTCTGCCCAGGAAGAATTGTTTTCTTGTGTCCCCCTGAAATGTATCTCAGTCATATATTTAATGCTGCTCTCTCAGAAACACGATATCTTCAGTTTAATAAGTTACATTTGGTGTTCTGTATGTTAAGAACTGCTTGCATGTAACACTGGTAATACGTTTTAGGAATCTGAAATTACAGGTGTGTGAATTTTATGATAGGACTAAAATTAGTTACAAAATGCCCAGATTAAATGCTACATAAAATTTGACAATAGTGTTTTCCTAATTGAAGTCCTACTAACATCTTTTCCTCATCTCTTATTGCTTGGCTTAGCATGTGTGGAGTTTGTATGTCCTACATATGTGGAAATTTCCTCTGGATTCTGGTTTCCTCCTGCAATCTACAAACATACAGTTAAGTGATGTGGTTTTTGCTAAATGGTCCAGAATAGGTTATACGGAGCATGTATGCACTGCGATAGACTGGCATGCCACCAAGAGCAGTGTTTCCAATCTGGTCCTCTGGAACCTACAGCCCATCCACGTTTTTGCTCCCTCCAAGCTCCCTGTCAGACAGTCCACATTTTTGGACTGGGAGGGAGCAAAAAAGTGTCTGTGGGTCCCCAATGTCCTGATTGGGAGCCACTGGCCTATAGGGTGTCCCCTGCCCTGTGCTTCCTGGGACGGACCCCAGGCTCACTGTGACCCGGTTCTAGTTGAGCATTTTTACTGATGGATGGATCAGTGGATTTTTTCCATGTTTAATCATTTGCTTTATCCTCCAGTGTAACCAGTGCCTTCATTCCCATAACTGCAGAAACTCATAAATCCTTTAAAAGTTTGTCGTTATTGTCTTTGTATGCCAAGGCCTCAATTTCTTAAACAATCCCACAGACGACCTGCTACATATGTAAACATTTGCAGCTCAAAAGCAACATCGACTTTCACTGTGGAGAATTAAGTTAGTGGCATAATTGTTTACGAGTGAGTCATACTGTAACTTAATAAAATTTAAATATCAATAATTACATCAGGACACTGAATGACAGGGGTCATTCAGTTCATTTGTTGTTCACTGGGGATGTTAGGAATCCTAGTGGGAAATACAGCCTGTTTTTATTAATATAATATAAATTATTAAGCTATACGGGAAACCTGACACACATTGAATGACCACTGAGACTATTCAGGCCCCCAAAAAGGCCTGTCAGTAACAGATGGAACCTTCTCATCAGCTTCAAATGCTCTTTATCAGCTTCAGTGACTGATAGCTGACACACTGTAGCAGTGGCTACAAAGACGATCCAGCTGTTGGTTTGCAGTGTAACTGAACCCTTTGCTAGTACTATTAATCATTTTAAATTGACATGAATTGCTCCCTGAACTGAAAATCAGCTGTAAAATTATCAGTGGACATTCCAGTATCAGTCAGGACAATGAACTACTCCAGTTCCAGTCACATACCTAATAGCCACACCATGCAGCACAATAAGTGTCACAACTTAACTTTGGCAAATGTTTTATTTCTCTTCACACCATTGGTTATACATCAGCTATGTCTGCACTTCCTGTCTGTGCCTTTTATTCTGGACTCCCTCGTATAATTTTATAGACAACCATAGTTTATATTTAGTGGTTTATCTGAGGTTTTACAGCAATTTACAGTAGAAAGAAGGGTAACACTTTATGTGCACCTCCCTTTGATTTGTTACCATGATCTTTATGTTGTTACCACAATTCTCTACTTGTTGAGCAACAGGAGCTAAGATTTGTATTTTATTCTGTTCACACCTGGCTTGATGCTAAGTGCCTTTCATTGCCTCTGTATCTGTGCTCAGCACAATGACAATAAAGCTGAATCTAATCTAATCTAATCTAATCTAATCTAATAAATATAAGGACAAGGTGAACACGGTGAGTAATAACTGCAATATGAAAGGATGAGCGAATGCAGTCATTTTGGGAGAATTTCTTCGCTTTCTACCACTATGCTATGATTACTGCAGATGACAAATTGTGGCCCAAACGAGTTTGCGTGCAGCGCTGCGTGGCCTCCCTGACCCCAGCGAGGTCTGGCAGCCAGGCGTCTCAGTGGCAGACGACAGATGCGTGAAGGTGGCAGAGAGTCATTTCGACGCTGAAAAGAGGAGGCTTCTGAAGGCCCGCAAAGCCGTATCCAGCGATACAGAATAAAAGGTTAGAGGTGCCGCTCGCACCATTATGCCATCATCCGGAAGCCGAGGAAGAGAAATTACTGGAAGAATTAGAGAAGCAATTAGCATGTTAGATTGAACTAATTCTTTTTTTAATGTCACAGCTGTATTCCCCCAAAAAAGTCGCCCCCCCCCTTTCGAGGTGGTTTTTCTTTCACGCTGTGATATCTAAATGAGCTTGGGTGACTTCCTGTCAGGTTCTTCAAGGATAATCACCATCTCGCCTCTTTCCAGTTTCACCCCATCGCAGGAACCGTCACACATGACATGCAGACACGCAACTCTATTGATGAGAGGTGAATGTTTATAAAGGGCTGTTCAGCAGAAGATGTGGCTAATCAAACTGTACATTGGATTTGCTGAGATGATCTAAATTCCTTTTGATGTCCTCCTTATGCGTCCTTGGAATGAGTCGAAAATACCCTGGAAAACATAATAGTTTAAAAATAACTCAATATGAAAATGAAAAATGTGTAGTAAAGTAGAGGTGGGTTAACACTTTGTTTTGCATAATCAGAGCAATGGAGTTCATTAAGATGCTGTTATCATTATTATTATTGTTATTATTATTAATACCAAAATCATTTTAGTTAATCTTATTTATTCAATGATCTATAAAGGAGCACAAGCTGTAAAAATCAGTGTATCACTTTTCTCATTTTGGAATATAATATTGAGGATGACATAGATATTTGTTCGTTTGAAGCTGCTCATTCCATACAAGCAGAGAAACTCCACACCTTTTCATCCCTAATTTAAAAAGGCTGATGGTGCCAGATACTTTATGCATTGTTTTCACTCAAACTACAGAGACAGTCTGTTCAGATTTTTGCATAGAGCCCTCAAGCAGTTATTTTCTGTAGTTTTGAATGTCTCCATCCATCCATTCATCCATCCATCCATCCATCTTCCAAATTCTTGTACTGGACAGGGTTGCAGGGGGGCCTGGAGCCTATTTCAAACAGTATACAGGAGGTGTATGCCCTGGGCAGGATGCTAGTCTTTCACAACACACACACACGCACTACAGAGAACTTAGAGACACTAATTAGCTTAAGTGCATGTCTATGGACTGCAGGAGGAAACCAGAGTAGTCAAGGGAAACCCAAGGAGATCACACACACACACACACACACACACACACACAAACACACACACAAAGACCTATACTTATATCTTTGTCAGAACCATCATTTCTATGGGCAAAACCCCAATTGCATCAATGATGACCTGAACCCCTACCCATCCCTAACCTTAACCATAAGTAACCAAACAAAATACGAGACTTTTGACATTTTTAGTTTTTTGATTACAGTCACAGATTCCTTTTGTGGGGACTGAAAAAATACCCACAATGTAAGATATACATAACCCGCCCTCACACACACACACACACACACAAAGTGAGGATTTGAACCCCTAGCTTTGGAGGTAGGACATAACTTGCTATCTCACTCAAATGTCGGCCCTTTCTGAAATAATGACTACTTCTAATGTTTCCCTGAATAGCCTTAGGGGGGAATAAACATAATGTTTCTGCATTATTTACCTTAAATATCTGTTATTTTGGTACTTAGTTGTGCATTGATTAATCTCTTGAAAACATGCTGTGCTTGAATAACATGCAAGGCTGTATTAATCACTGTTGTTTTACACAATTTTGAATATATTTTTTTAAAAAAAACAATCCTCAGGAGCTGGTTATATCGAAACACGTCTCGATTAGCTTGTGTAACCGTGTAGCGTTCATCTGTTTAGATGTTTGGCATCTTAGACTAATTCATTGGAAGAAATCTCATCCACCTTCTCATACACAGTAGATAAGAGATGTGTTGATGTTCTCAAAACTAGAAAAAATCCATTATTCTGTTAAAGGTTGTTTGTTCCAATTTATAAGAAATGGCAGCCTTTTTTCGCCGTATTGGCTCTCTTCGCTTTACAACTCGCAGAGGCCTCTGCATAAGTATATTATGTAAGCCATGTGTAATCTTGCACTATTACTTGGAACTTGTACAAGAACAATTCCCTGTTTATTAATGTTTATTGCTTGTACTTGAGACCTTTCCCCTTTTTTCCTCTCATATGTGTATTATTATTTATCTTCCATCCATCCATCACCGCTTAATCCCAAATGGGGTCACGGGGGGATCGGAGCCCATCCCGGTAACAATGGGCACACAGTCACACAGTCACACGCACACAGTCACACTCACACAGTCACATGCACACAGTCACACAGTCACACTCACACAGTCACACACACACGGTCACACTCACACAGTCACACGCACACAGTCACACTCACACAGTCACATGCACACAGTCACACAGTCACA
>JAODKF010000040.1:13623481-13668087 GCA_026779585.1 Mormyrus proboscirostris
CTAATAAACCCCGATTCCCTGCCAGTCCGGCTCTGCTCGCATCCTTGCCCGCTCGCCTGGCCGCCGATCGTAACAATAGGACACTCTAAGCAAATTAAGGTCATACTGTAAGAGTGTCTCCACAGTGTCCAGCATAGTGTCAAAGCATTTCCAGGGATTAGTCTTCTCACACAACAGATTAAATGAGGCTTTGGGCACAGTTCACATCATCATTGTCAGCTATCAGGAGGTTGATGGAGGATTTATTTCCCATGTCAGCAGTGGAGATGATTTATTGGATTATGAGGAAAACGCTACTCTTGTTATCTTATAATCATAAAGTTAGCTCCTGAGTATCTGTGAATGCCTGTGTGTAGTTTTACTGTAGTGCTCATTAATAAAAACATGATAATAACCCACATGCTACTTAGGATATTGGATTATTTATTGCTATTTAGAAAGATATATTTTAGAAAGTATTTCAAAACATTTTTTCATTGAGTTTATTTTATGTAAGGAATTCCTCAGTGGGACTGTGCCAAGACAGTCTATCACTGAGTTTTTATAATAATATCCCTACATCACTCTTTGCTGTGCACTTCACATTTAATATGCTGCCGGTTATATTAAAATACGAATCCAGAAAGTCAAACGGGCACATATATCACAGCAAAGAGCGTGGTGCCAATATATGCTGCACAGTGTCTTAGATACGGGGTTTCATCGTGGCGTGGACGGATGTGGCTCGGGGAGGGGGGGGTGGGGGCAGTTGGCTTTCAGGGAGACATGTGCCTGGCCACAGTCTGAGATGGGAGCTGTCAAATTCATGGCTCAATTCGGCCCCCTCCCCACTTCACCACCCCAGCCTCATGTTTGTCTATCTGATCCTCTGGCCTATTGTCACACTTTCAAAGGGCCGATCAGATGGTCATTATTTTCTCTTTCATCTCCTGCGCTCTGCCTCTGATTAGAGCAGTGCAGTTTAACAGTCGTCTCCACAGAGATGCTGTCCGTTTACGGGCAGACGCGTTTTTTTTTTGCAATGTAGCGCTGACAGAAGGTGTTTGGCAAAAAATTGCTGCCTAATTTCTAGGTAATTATGCCAGCTTCAATATTAATTAAATTTAAGTTATGAGCAATGGGATGAGGTACAGAAGAATAAATAAAATTCTAAAGAATCAAAGCAAGCCTACAAGTAACAGTACGATTTTATTGAGATTACATAACATGACAGTAATGTAACTTTTGGTAAATGGATAAATAGTAATGTATGTAAAAACGTAGCTATGTAACAGAATTTTTGTTTCTTAATACATCATGCATATAAACCAATTTACAAACAATCATCATCATTTATTATTATTTTTTTTTTTGGTTATGTACTGTAGCGCTGTAGGTTCCTTTGTGGCTCATTCTGTTGCTCTTCTCAGTAAACATGGTCAGTAAAGTTTTCCTTGTGCTGTCAAATGGCACGAGAGATGCACTTACAATTAGAGTATTTTGTATCAAAACACATTTTTTTCTATATTTTTGCTCATTTCTAGGCATTACAAAATAGTCATATCCCTGTGTTTTTGCCCCTTTGGGGATCGGACACTGCGACAAATAGTGGATTAGTCACATGCAGTGCAGTTCATGAGATGTATCGCTTGACAATCACGCACTCACAACCGGACAGACTGTTTGTATTGGGGACTGGGAGCAGTGGGGAGCACGAATGTCACAGAGACCGTCAGGTACACCTGGATTCTCTCCTCACACCAGGCGTCAGGCTTTTGATGTAGTTTTATGGGAATTTTTGAAGTTTCAAGTTTTTACTGTCATGTTTCATGGAACACTCTTATGCTGTCATTGCAAGGTAGGACATTGGGGATTTTGCCAAACAATAGTGCAGTACAATGTGAGACAGTGCAGGACAAACAGTAGTGCAGTACAAGACAAGATGGCGCAGGACAAGGTAAGACTGTAGTGCAGTACAAGACTGTGCAGGACAAACAATATGTGCAGAAACTGAGCACAATATAAAATAGCAAATGGAGCGCAGTACAGTACTGATAATAGTTTTTTTTACCTTTGACTGCCATTGCACTGATGCCTACACACACCACCCCCCTTTTATTCTGGCAGATTAAATAAAGCACTGCATTAGAGTCCTTCCAGGAGAGAAGCTTCCAGGCTTGCGGGCTCCTCTGACTCTCTCTGGATGTTTTTTGTGGGTGAATTTTTATTTCTAATCATTCATGCAGACTTTGATAGTTTTTGAATGTCACGTGCATAAGTGCATTCTGCTTAAGTCAGATTCAGGGAACAATTTTGTTAACCTTAACAGTATTAGATATTTATTGGCTAAACGGATTGGGAGAGGGTTTGGAATTATCAAGTCAGTAAGTAAATGGATAATTTGCAGACAATGAGGAATTTGAGTTATTATGATAACTACTTTAGCATTCATATTTACATAATCACATAATGTCTGGAATATGCAATTAGTTTTCTTTTTTATATTACATTACCATACTAAATAAAAAAGGGAATTACAAAATGTTGTGTAGAAGAGGATTTACTTGAGTGAATGGAACCTGCTTTTAAGAGCAAACTAATTTCCTTGGTTTACCGTAAATGCACTTCTCAGAAACGCAGTGGAATAAAACGTAAACATTAATGGCATTTTCGATTTGCATGAAAATGCTGTTTAATGATTGCGAGTAGCTAACTATACTTAATGTTCTTTCTGTTGCATGCCAAACCTGTTTAACTATAGTGCATCCCAAACTTTTTTCACGGTGTAATTGTGGGCTTACAGCTACTTCAGCTCGTCCGAATCAGTTTCAGCTGATTTTCTTACACTGGCAAAAAATGTAACCTGTCTAGTGTTATGTTTGTGACTGGGGTTTAGAAAGGCTGTAAATATTTCATAAATTTCAAAGATTAATCTCCGCATGTGGATCCTTGAAAGTGTAGCGAGCAAACTGACGTTTGAGTAAGGCGTCTTCCTTTTCCTTCATACAAATAAAGGTTAGATTTAAAGAGCTGGCAAGAGGTTACTTTTTCCTCTTTGTATCTTCTAAAGGCATCTCAGAAGCGGTGAGAATCACTCATGAAAAATAAAGGAGAGGAGAAAGAAAGGATGGAGTGCGGAGGAAGTAAAGGCCATGTAGAGAGGGCCGCTTTGAAGGCCTCAGCCTCCCTGGAAGGATGACCTCATTTAGGATGCGAGGAGTCAGGAGCGGAGGGTCGAGGATGCTGTCCAGTCGGGCTGAATATGGTGGAGCTGTGTGAGGCCGCTGGTGGGGGGGTGATGGGGGGGGGGCCTGCATGGCTCCTGAGTCGTGGGGCCAGGCCACCACTGCTCCGCCCTTTATCCTTGAAAAGAAAAGGACCCAAACTCACACAAGCTCAAACTTTTACCGTCTTTGTCTGAAATAGGAGGGGAGGACCTGGCAGGCGGGGAGGAGAGCTTCCCCCCTAATTTGGCCTGGGGGAGGCCCCATACCCGCAGGCGGGTAGCGGCTGGCTGCTGGGGTCCTGGCAACGTTAAATGGGCAGAAAGCGATGGGAAGCAGGGGTCGGGGGGCACGGGTATACTGCGACTTTCACTGAGGGGCTTTTCATTTTCTGTTATTACTGTGTCTGATTGCATTTGTGCCGCATTATGCCTGTCGTGAGCCAGGGGCGTGAGGGTGGGGGGTGAGATTATAAGATTCAGGCTGTCAGGACAGAGGACGGGAGGGTGATAAATGACAGATTAATAGTCTACTGTTTTTCCCACGTGGGTGGTGGGAAGGAACACGCTTCTTCTCGTCACGTTTGGTGTTTATATGTGCTGCTTCGGGGCGACACAGTGGTGCAGTGGATTGCACTGCCGCCTCACAGCAAGAAGGTCCTGGGGTCTTTTCTGTGTGGTGTTCGCTTTCCCCGTGTTCGCATGGGTTTCTGCTCCAGTTCTGCCGGGGGCTCCGGCTGGTTGGAGAGTCTACATTGCCCTTGTAATTGTGTGTGTGCGCCCTGCGGTGAGTTGCCGACTGCCTGAGGTTGGTTCCTGCCTGCGCCCCTTGTTCCTGGGATAGGCTTCAGGTCCCCCCACGACCACAGTTGGGATTAAGCAGTTATGGTGATGGATGTGCCATTTCGTGTAAGCTTTGTGGTTGGAATGTTGCAGTGTATTCCACCTTACGCATACAATCAAACCCAAAATACTAGATAACATCATAATTTCAATAATGCGTTTAGATTTTGCATGTATATTCGCGAAATACAATTTTTTAGTATTTGTAGAAATAGAAAATAAGTCAAAGTAAAATTCAGGGCATTATTAATTTTACAGAAATGTGCTGAACTTTAGCTTGATGTGTGACAACTAGTTCAAATCTGGTTATTTTTAGCCTGTGTAGTCAAATCAACAATTGTGTTAAAAGTCATTGTATATGAGTCAATAAAATTATCCCTGCTGGAGACATTAAGACGTATGCAAGGGGCTGCATTCGCTGTGAGAGACGACGCACGAGAAATGATTCTGCGTAAGGTGGGTGAAATTTTTGATATTGTGATGCACTTACAATTAGAGTATTTTGTATCAAAACACATTTTTTTCTATATTTTTGCTCATTTCTAGGCATTACAAAATAGTTGGCTTTATCTGCAGCCCACCTGGACACAATCTCTGTATCTTCGAAATATTACCAAACCATAAGCAATCGACCAACCGTGGCTTCCACTTGCTGGCACTCTTATATTACTCTCAGGCATCTATGATCAGCGGAAATTCAAACTTCATGCGAATATTCACCTCCTCATGGATCTATTTATATGACCGAAGGAACAGTAATTAAACATTAGGCATCGTAATTGGTTTGTGTATGAATTTCAGCATGGGGACCTTGCACCTCTCCAAAAAGGCTGTAACATCAGTGATTATTGTCTGTGGGGTTTTAATCAGCCTCCTTGCGTCCATTATTGTAGCGCCCCCCCGTTATTGTAGCGCCCCCCCCGCACCGTGCTCTAATGCTTATTAATTCCACACCCCTATCCACCGGGCTGTAGCAAATGTGTCTTTGCAGACTAGCATTTAATTTAATTAGTCCAGCTGGGTTTTCCGTTGGTCCTGTCTGTCTTGGTGGTATTGTCAGGACGTTCCAGTACTAACACAATTACTGATTGCTTTTAGATAGAAATATGACTGGGGTATCGGCAGGGGGAGGGGGCTGCTGGGCTCACACTATTATAGCCCTTATTAGTTTCATTCAGAATCTAGAGATAAACAGGAAAGTTTTATTTGCTGTGTAATGAGATTATGCTTATTAGGGCAAAGGGGCGTGACCCTTGTGCAGGGATTACAAAGCATCAGGAAAAGATAACGAGACAAGGATATGCCATGGCTACATACCCCCAACACGTGCTCTCTCTCACACACACACACACATACACACACATGTAGGGTAAACATATCCTTATGGGGACCGCTCATTCATTTCTATGGGAAAAATGCTAATGCTAACCATGACAACCTTAACCCATACCCAGCCCTAACCATAACCATAAGTAACCAAAGACAAGAGTTTTTGCATTTTTAGTTTTTTCATAGCAGTCACCGATTTTTATAAAATAGTTTTTAAAAAAATGGATATTTATCACGTTATGGGGACATTGTGTCCCCATAAGGATAGTTAAACCCGCTCGCACATACACACACACACAAGTTGGTTTTCCTATCTAAATGGGGACCGTCCATTAATTTCATTAATTGTTGTTATATGACAAAAACCATAATCACACACGCACATACACACACACACAAACACACACGCACACACACACACTCATACGTGTTTGTAGTCATATCTTTATATCTTTGTGGAGACCACCCTTCCTCTCCCTATGGGAAAACCCTAATCCCAACTATGGCAAGCTTAGCCTCTACCCAGCCTTAACCAAACAAAGTACAAGACTTTCAGCTACTGTGGTTTTTTGATTTCATTCACAGATTTTTATAAAATTGCGTTTTCCCTTAGCGAAAAAATGTCCCCACACGGTCAAAGTACCAGGTTTTTATCACATTATGGGGACGTTTGGTTAAGGTTCTGTACACCAAATGAGTCCAGGAAGGATGAAGCTGTTTTTGTGATGTAATCCTCCTCAAAGTGATTGTTGGAATCGGGTCAGAAGGTCAAAATGCAAGAAAATATAGTAAAATTTGGGTGATTGAAATGAACAAAGAGTATTACACTCATTCTCTGTAAGCAGTCTCCCAGTTTTTTTGTTTGAACTATTTAATCAGATTATTAAAGTGTGTTAAACGGTGTTTAAATATATACTTCATTTGTTTAAACAAGGATCAGCTGTTAGTGCTTGTCTTTGAGACTGATATTTATTTCCTTTATATATTTCATGTCAGTAAAAGGAACATTTCCTGTGTTTTTTCTTTCAGATTCTATGGACCTGTATTGGATAAGAGGTTGGGCGATGATGGATTGACGCCTGTTGTAGATTTTTATTGAGAAGAGGCTATTGAAATGATATCAAAGAACGGCCCCAGTCTATCTTAATTTTCCAGGGTGAATGTCAGTGTGGACAGTGACATGGCGACGCAGACACACACGCGACGCCAATAAACGTAGGCAACGGACACCATTACGACAGCGACCCCATTTCGCCACCCACCACCTGACCGTCACAGGGAGCGAGGGGGAGGGAGTGGAGCAGACAGCTGAAGGGGTCCCGCAATGGCCAAGTTTCCTTTCAGACATATCCCGGTGCTCCACTGCTCTGGGCTCAATTAGCGGCGACGGCGGTGAGCATGCGCTAATGAGCCCATGCAGGAAAGTGGTTAGCGGGGATACCGTCCCTCTCCTCGCCCGGCACATAGCAACCATTGTGCTTCATTGAGCGCAAAGAGCTTCATTTACAGCTTCTGACCCGGAGCAGCTGGATTGCTGCGCTAAAGCAGCCTCTTATATTAGCCCTTCGTCTGATATCCATTAGCGTTAGGACCTATTACTCCAGTAATGAGTGACACGGCTCTTCATTATAAAATGCAGCAGGTAATGCTGACGTTATTAAAGGGAGAGAGCTCCCGCGTCCATTACTAGCGCTTCTCTAAGTGATAAAACCATTACAGCCCCCGCACATAAATCGAAAAAAAAGGGTGTTGCAGTAATTGATTAATGGAAGAATGGTCAGCATATAATCATAACTGTCAAGCTTTGAAAAGAAGGGAAAAAATGCACAGACATGAGAACATTTATATTTGTATAATAGAAATAAGAGCATGAAGCTTCATTTTGTTGTGGGATAACAGAATAACCAATTTAAACAAGACTTATGTTATCCTAGTTTTGTCCCATTACAGAATATGGGTAGTGCTATGACAAATAATGATTTGCTGGTAAACTTCTGTCATCTCTGATATATTGTTTGTGTTGCCTTCAGTGCATTTTGGGGGTGGACAGACAGCAGTAACACTGTTATTATACGCATGCAGATTTACTGTCAGTGCTGACAAAGACCATTTCGGCATATTAAGCTTGATATTTTTCGCTATACCGAACATGAGACACCTTTAGCTGAACAGTGACCTTGAACGTAATGGCTACCAAGCAAATGGGAATAATGTGACGCTGAAAGATCAAACGTAACAAGGTGAGTGGCAAGTCTGAAAATAATTTTCTGAAAATTGCATGGCTTTACAATTAAGGTTAGTAAATTGAAAAGCCTTATACAAGTCTCAGTACCTAATCACTTGGGTTTTAAGAGGTCTTTATGATAAATGGCGTTGCATTTGTTGGCTTTTAAAATGGGCGTATTTCAGGCAGGTGGAGCTGGAAAATGTCTTTGTGTCAACAGCACTAACTGCAGTCTATGTAAAATACATTTATAAATACCATGGACACTCAAATACTCCCGGTAGTACTTACACGTGCTTGAAGTAAAGGGCCATTTAACACAAGCCCACCTGTTGCCAGCACACGCGTTGGTGTTTTATAAGGAGTTGCAAGCATTGTGGTTTCCCTACATTGCACCTGGCTGAAAACAATGCAAGGGTTTCCATGGACCAGGTTCTGAATGGTTACCAGGAGTTAAGTGACCTCTTGGGAGGATGTGTCACTTTAAATACAGAAAGACACCTCATTGGCTGCTTAAGGACATGTCTCTGAGCATTGGCCAGCCAGATATCAGGAACCTGAAAAATGCACCAGTGAAATGTCACAGATTTCAGCTGAGAAAGACGACTGGTCCATCTTAGCATGTCATCTTCCCTGCGAACATATTTATTTATCATGCAATCAAGGTCTCAGTTTTTATCCATATCCACATTCCATGCTGGTGGATTTCCGCAACTTATTGATGTTCTGTTACAATGAGAAGAGCCTATGAAAGCCTCATACTCTTCACCTCACCATGGTGTCATTTTCTTCAAGAAGCATTTCACAGTGGCTTATAATCCCCCAGCAACCTCTCCAATACTGGAATAACCGATGTCTTTGATGGCATCATTGCTATTGGAGCTACTATTGATCATTATGGAAGTTTTGGTTAATGCTCCATGCAGGAAGCAGGAGATTATTCTATGTCCTCACATATTTCTGCGACACTTTGATCCTCATAGGAGCAATTCCGAATGTTAATACATCCCAGTAGATCTGCACTGGTGGGCTCTTCTTATTTCACCCTTAGTAGTGGAGGAAACATTTGAAAAGTGCAAATAAATTGAATGTACTGATGTGCAGAAACATTAAGGTTAAGCATGTATATAGTTCTGTATTTCACTAGCTGTAAGGAAGCATAAACACCCAATTGCCATAATGTTAAAACCTATTGCCTGATATTGTGTATGTCCCCCTCATACCTCCAAACCAGCCCATTCCCACTGAGGCTTGGACTCCACAAGACCTCTGAAGGTGTCCTGTTGTATCTGGTACCAAGACATTAGCAGTAGCATGGCAAGGATTTGTTTGTGTAACATAAGCCACGATTGAGATCTTCAACACCTTGAAGTCTGTTCCTTAAACCATTCCTGCAATGTGTCAGGGCGCATCATCCTGTTGGAAGAGGCCATTGTCATTGGGGAATACTGCTACCATGAAGCTTCAATATTTAGGTAGGTGGTACGTGTCAAAGTAACGTCCCTATAAATGCCAGGACCCAAGGTTTCCCAGCAGAACATTGCCCAGAACATCACACTGCCTCCGTTGGCTTGCATTTTTCCCATAGTGCCTCCGGGTACCATCTCTTTTCCAGGTATATGAGTCACACAAACCCCGCAGTCCACATGATGTAACTGAAAACAGGACTCATCAGAAAATGCCACCTTCTTCCATTGCTCCATGGTCAAGTTCTGACTTCACATGACAACTGTAGGTTCTTTCAGTGGTGGACAGGGGTCAGCATGGGCAGTCTGACTGGTCTGCCACTGCACAGCCCCACACACAGCAAGCAGCAATGCACTGAGTGTGATATCTCTCCTACCACAGCCAGCATTACCTTTCTCTGCAATTTATGCTACAGTAGCTCTTCTGTGGGATCAGACCAAACAGGGTAGCCTTCGCTCCCCATGACCTCATCACTGGTTCACAGGTTGGTCTTCCTTGCACCACTTTTGGAAGGTACTGACCACTGCATATCAGGAACACCCTACTAGGTTTTGTAGAGTATGGAGATGCTCTGACCCAGTCATCTAGGGATCACAATTTGCCCCTTGTCAAAATCCCTCAGATCCTTATGCTTGGCCGTTTTTCCTGCTTCTAACCATCTAACCGTTCTCTAGCCTATCTATGATGGCACTCTTGACAGGTAACACTGTAATGAAATAATCAATGTCACTCCCTTCACCTGACAGTGGTTCTAATGTTACGGCTGATTGGTGCATGGGTAATAAAGGTATAGATATTTTTTTTTAAAATGTTAATAAGTAATTGGTCATTTTACTGTTGCCTTGCTGAAAAACCTGCTCAACTCTTGTTGCTGAAATGCAGGCATGAGTAATCAGGTACAGTGAGTCATTCCTTCCCCTATATCACCATGTCAAAGTCATTTTTTAGAAAGCTGGAATCCTGTAAATGCTGCACAGAGACTGTGGACGTGTGAAGATCTCATATGCAGCTCTAAAAGCCCTAGTAGGAACTGAGAAAAGCAAAGGACCCCTGTTTGTTTGGGTCAGGCCTCCTGAATGACATCATGACAGAGGAGCCAAACCGAATGTAAGATTTGGGAATCCTTGACCTGCAGAACCATAGAACCTCCAATTGCGTTACATAATCAGACAAGCATGCACTGTTCACCATAGAACCTCCAACTGCGTTACATAATCAGACGAACATGCACTGTTCACCATAGAACCTCCAACTGCGTTACATAATCAAACGAACATGCACCGTTCACCATTGAATCTCCAACTGCGTTACATAATCAGACGAACATGCACTGTTCACCACAGAACCTCCAATTGTGTTATATAATCAGAAGAATATGCACTGTTCTGTTTACCTTAATAGCTGGACGCTTAAAAACAAATAGAAACATGAACATGTGTAAACATATAGCCTGATCAGGTCTCTCACTGGTCCATTTCATTAGGAAAAACTGCTAGAGAGATCAAGTAAACAGAAGGTCCTCATCTAGAAATCATCTTTCCTGGAATAATAACCAAAAATAAGAAATGGTGGGATTCTTTATTTGACCAGCTGTACAAGCAAATTATGTAAACGGGAATGTTAGGAAAAGTGGGAGATGCCAGATTCCCAGTCTGTGAGCTTGCTGTGGGTTACACCTCTTCCTCTGTGAGCTTCTGAGGACAATATCTCACCATCCTCTGCGGTTATGCCGCTCTGGTGTCACGCTGGTTATTCAGGAAAGGGCAAGACGAAAATAGGAAGATCACATTGCCTCCACTCCAAGTTCCCTAACTGGTGGGCCAGTGCATGACGCTGATGTTGTATCTCCCTTATACAGTTTGTTAAATTGCTTATTGAGAGGCACTTTCTAGACTCTGCACGTTTGGTGCAAACCCTCTGCTTTGAAGCTTTCAAGAATGACCTCATGTTTCCCTATTATGCTACGAAGCCTCAGAGCTTTGGAAACAGACCAATGGAAATAGATCCCACTGCTCTGCTCCTATGATCTATTCAAATCCCCAAATCAGCTTCCTGATATCTTCATCTCTGGAAGCATCTATGCTGAGGACAGAGAGTGAAAATCCTCATGTGAAAGCTGGCCTGAAAACAAGAGCCAAAACTGGTACTTCACATTTCACTGCTTACGTCTAATGTGTGCTCAGTGTAATAGAGCTAGACAAGCTGTATCATTGGCAGTAATTCTCAAAGGGCCACACCTGCTATCTAAACTGCTCTTTATTTCTCGAGTAAATAACAATTTAGCCAATTCCTTTTTGTATCAAAAAATTACTGAACCATGAAATAGTACAGCTGGGTGGCTTTGAGCCTTCCTGCTAAATATTTAGATGCAAAAAAAAGAATGCAAAACGCACCATGCAAACATATGATGACTTTATTACATGTAAGGTGTTAGTAAACAGACTGTGGTGATGAAAACCCACTGCTATTTAAATACCCAAACAAGACAGACTTTGATTACATTTTCAACACTAATAACCCAAAAAATGTAAAGAAAAAAAATCAGAGACTACAAACCAATAATTAGATGGGGTATTTAAAAAGATTAAGACCATTAATAAACATTGGCGCTGCCATGAGAGAGAGTAATGAGGCTGCATTTAGTAATTGCTGTTGATTAATCTCAACAGGTACTGCCTGCCTTTTAATGTGGTCGTCCTCAGGATGGCAAAGACAGACTGCCCTAATGGCAGACTACCCTAATGGCTCTGTGATGGACAGCAATCTTGCCATAATGGTATAGCAGTCTGCTCAGATATGTTTTCAATTATACACACCCACAGTGCTCTCTTGATTTCTTTCGCGATTGGTCCAGTGGACTGTCAATCACTCAACAGTACAGCCCGTCATTGGTGTCATTTGATAGAAGGACATGCCTTACTTAGGGTTCAAATTGATTTTATTTAGTTATTCTGGATTCTGAAGACCATAGTCATTTTTTAATTAAAAAGAGGTATATGAACCCTTTGGAATTAACTAGTTTACTACATTAATTGATCATAAAATGTGATCTGATCTTCATCTAAATTACAATAATGAACAAGCACAATCTAAAAAGCTAAATGGAGTCAGGAGATAGCAAACCTGTGGTCCAATAAATGAAATGATATTGAAGAGTTGGGTTACAGCGACTCACATTTTGTCTGCTGACGTGATCCATGTCTTGCAAAAAAGAGATTGCAGAAGAACTATGATCAAGAATCGCCGATATGCATAAAGCTGGAAAGGTTTACAAAGTCATCGCAAAAAGTTTAGATATTCATCAGCTCAGAGATATACAAATTGTGTTTAAACAATTAAGGAATCACTAGAAGTGGTTAAGATCTCTGTGAAGCATTGAAGATGCATGGTGCCATGGCAGGACAGTCTACCACGTGTGAAGCATTGAAGATGCATGGTGCCATGGCAGGACAGTCTACCACGTGTGAAGCATTGAAGATGCATGGTGCCATGGCGGGACACCAGTGAAGAAGCCACTGCTCATCACCAAAAGAAGACCACTACTGTGTACCTGAAGCTTGCCAAAGACCACCTTCACAATCTGCACTGCTACTGAGAAAAGAACATGTGACACTATATGTGGCATAAAAATGGTACGGAATACCAATATGAAATCATCATCCCAGTGGTGAAGCACGGTGGAGGGAACATCGTGATTTTAGGAGCTTTGTTGCTTCAGAGCCTGGATAGCTTACCATCATCAAGGGGAAAATGTATTCCCAAGATTATCAAAATATCCTACAGGATAATTCCAGGGTGGCTGTCTGCCAGCAGAAGCTCAGTAGAAATTGGGTGATGCAGCAGGACAAGAAAATCTGCCTTTTCCAGTGGCCCAGTCAGAGCCCAGACCTTAACCCATAAGAGACGATGTGCAGTGAAGTCATGAAAGACATTCACACCAGACAGCCTAAGAATATGCCTGATCTGAAGTGGTCCTGTTAGAAAGAATGGCCCAGAACTCCTTCTCAATGTCGTGCAGGTCTGATCCACAGCTACCAGAAGTACAGGTTTGAGGTTATTGCTAACAAAGGAGGTACAACCAGATATTAATTAAATCCAGGGAATCACTTGCTTTGTCAAACTTACTTTGTGAATGTTTAAATGATTTCTTCAATATGTACAAGAACAATACAATCATTTGTGTGTAATTAGTTAAAACAGATTATGTTTGTTTATTGTTGTAAATTAGATGAAAATCAGATCACATTTTATGATCGATTAATGCAGAAAACCGGGTAATTCCAATGGGTTTGCATACTTTTTCTATTCTTCAGCATTTTCATCATTAGTACTGTATTTGTTGTTTGATCATAATAGAGAAGCTCATTGGTAAAATGCTGACTGAGAAACATCTCTTTCTATGAGACACATCTAATACCCTGACTAATCTCCTTATTGCTGTTCTTTATGAAAGAATCTTTAAAGTTCCATATATGATATAGACTCTCATTCAGGTGTGGGATATAGCAATCAAATACAGAAAAGCATGTGTCTCTGAAAAGTCCAATATGCCACTTTCCCAGACACAGTGCACATTGCACTTCCCACAAATAAGCATAGAGTTTTGTTTGTCGCTGATACATTTTTTTTTTCAGATGAAAGGCTTGATATGGTGCTGAAATGCGCTACTTTGTAGTCCAATCGGTTTAGGGTGCTTTAATAATGCGCTAATGCTTTTCTGACATCCATAATGTTGTGACGAGGGTATGCATGCATCTTCTTATGCATCCCAACTTGCTTTTGCACAGCGGCTAATAATTGGCAAGTTTTCACTATGTAACACAGCTTTAAAGGTTATTCATATGCTCTTTTGTTAGCACCAGGTGTTGAAGCCTGACTTTACGCAACATCCGAAGGCCGTGAAATTGTTTTCCTTATTATAGCAAAGTGTTTTCAGTATATTTATAGTGGTCTTCATATTAACTTACAGCTGCAGTTATACTCTATGAAAATTTTGATATTCATTGTAAATCCCTCAACGCAAAAGTAATTAAAATGTTCAGCCTAAATAATCTTTGCAATTTACAGCCAAACAATTCATAGGAATTTTTGCGAAAACTATCTGGATGGAATAATTTTAAAATAGAGTGATCTTAGTAGTAAAATTTCACATAATGTTAGATATGTATGTATACATTCTGTAGTAATACTGCCCAGGGTCATGTCCTGTCTCCCTCCTTGTGTGACCCTAACTACTTACCTCCCATCGCTAACCCTCGTGTTAATCACTCCCAGCTGCCTCTTATCAGCCCTTCGTTAGTCTAGTATATACGTGCTTCCCACTCCTGTGTTCCCCAGTCCAGTCATTGATATCGGTCCTCCTGTCAGCCCCTAGTTTGGTCCTGTTCTACCTCTCTTGTTTTGATCCCTTTTGATGTTGTTTATTTCCAGTCCCTGTTTGTTTACGTTTAATAAGGCATCTTTTGTTTCGTCAAATGCCAGTCCACAGGCCTTTCATCCCTCGTAACACCCAGAATACTAGCTTAGTCCTTAAGATACCCCTAAGCATATCTACAGTGAAACATTTAAATATACATTTTAAATAAAATAGTTCAGATTCATACTTGCTTATTCATGTCAAACGCAATTGCTGCGGTTGTACATTTCAGTTACGGTACTGTGATAAAATGCAAACTGTTAAATGGCTGCGGTTATTGAAGACATGGCACAAAATGCACATATTTTCCCTTGTCTTATTCTGTCCCATGATGCAGCCCCTCTCTATAATAAATTGCTTAGATGACAGAATTTGGGAAAGATTCAGCAAATCTGATTGTATTACTTGTTTCGAACTTGGAAGTCTAATCAACGCCATCACGTGTTTTCACGGTCTGGTACTTTTACTGGGGAGTAGACGCAGGCCAGTTACATTTTTCACAGCAATAGTTGAATTTCCATTGCTGTACCATTGCTATCAGGGACAACTAGGCCTATGTTAAACTTTGCAATGTAATATTAAGAAACTTTACAAAACCTTTAAATGCCAAAATGTTGTTGGGATTAGATGTCAGTTTTTAAAATCGTTTAACTGTACAACCCTGTCCAATAATATAACAGTTATGCAAATCTAAACGGAAGTTCAGCGGATATTTTTGAAAGTCTAGAAAACCAAAGAAACAGTGGCGACTTTACAAATTCAGCGCGAGCCCCACCTCCGGCTCATGAAAGCCCGCAGCGCCCTTTCAAAGTAAATGCGCAGTGCCGTTTGTTGTAGAGAGGGAACAAAAAGTGGCTATTTATTAGAATACTTGTGTATTGTTCCAACCCACACAAAAAGATGCTTCATTATGTAAGAAGGAGCCGTTGCGCCGAAGGAAACAATGACTTGAAATTGTCTTTAAAGTCTATCAATAACGAATTTCACTTTCGTTTCTCTCCCCTCAGTGTGTCTGTAAGTGGCGGGTTGAGGAGCTGGGGACAGCCGCAATTGGCACGCTTGGCCGGTACAATATCGTAGGCATGGTAAGGTTTTCCGAAGGCTTTCAAATGCAAGGTCCGTGGATAGGGGAAGGGTTTAGTAGCAGGGGTGAAGACTTTTTTATTTCTTCATCGCTGTCAACGAATGAAGGACAAAGCATTTCGCGTAAGTCTGCACGACTTCAAGCAAAACGGACAGCCTGCCGTATGTCCATTTAAGCTTAACTGAGCGCTCAGAAATCGACGATTTGAAAGACGCTATTCCTAATGCCCATGCTAAGGTGTATTGTAACTTGATCGCTTTTGTCTGTAGTATGAAGCATTACAAAATATCCGCATGCAATTTACTGCTCTTAACTCAATGCCAGGCATCGCCAGCTTTGCGCAATGTCCAAACCTCACGCATATATTTATACCGTATATTTTTAAACCGATTCTCAGTATTGTTACTGGTCGACTGTTGTAGTTTAAGAAATCTATTATGGGCGCATAATCGTCATCTAAAGCTATCAGGATGTTGTCCGATATACCTGCTTATTTATGGCAAGTGTACTGTATTAAGTAGTTTTCTTTGTGTGCTTGTCGTGGATTCAAAGGTGATTTTGTTTCATAAATTAATAATACCACTGAAAGACCTCATTAGGAACAGCGGTCTCCGATTTCGATTGACTCGCTGACTATGTCAGTCAATCAATCAATCAATTGGTACAACAAGTGGGCACTGAAATTATGGAATTTTATACCCACTAAGCGATTGAATTTATAGCGATTGAATGAGAAATGTTACTCTCTGAGCTGTCAAATTAATTTATATAATTAATGTATTTACGTATTTTTTAAAATTTTACAGCCCTCTAATGAAAGCTGCAGTCTTGGATTCTTTATGCTTTACATATTTCTATTTCCTACCTTCCTACAAAATAGGAAGTTTTAATTTTACAGTGCCCATAATTTGCAAGGTAGTCACTGGCATGTAATTTTGTCACTAGGAAATCTGAAAACTGTTCGTCAACAAGCAACTGCAGACACTGGGGGTGTCGAGGTCTTGGTAGACGGACCCAGCTCTCCATGTCATTCGTGCAAAACACTTTTTCACAGTTCTAAGTAGTTTATTTTCTATTATAAATAGATCCAAAACAACAACAACAAAACGTATTAGCCATTAACAATTTTGTCGCACATGAAAGACTTTGCAATGTGACGTTTTATTTATCCATTAACACAGCCTACATGAATTTACTGCTGTTTATTGTTCAAAATGGGAAAATATGATTACGATAACTTGGAAATTTGTGCCGCGCAGTTATGTATGAATTGCTACTAGTCAGTTTAACTACTGCTATAAATCGGTTACTGACCAAGCCGTCTCAGGACACTCTGCTTTGATAGCGTGAACTGTATCTGCAATTGTAGGCTATTGAGCTGTATTAGAAAACATTCCCAACAACTCTGAGGTCAAATATCACAGCGACAATGTTCCAAAATGTTCCCCGATCTCTGTGAAATCAAGGGGGATACAATTTATTTTATTTTTTACGATTGTCGAATTTGTGCAGCTACTTTTGTTCACTTGTGACGTTATTTGACGATGTTGAGACAGCAAAACAATGATTATTCTCTAATTTAGTTCAACTAAACATGTCCTATATGCTCTAAAGCTGTTATGTGTAACTATATGCCGACACAAAGCAAGAAGGATAAACAAATCAGCTCGCTTTGACTCTTTATTTAATTTATTTTTAGTGTTTTAAAAATAATAGGCCTAAATTAACCCAGGATAGGGTTTTCGGCATGCAGTAACCCCGTCCGCCGACAGTAAACGTTCAATATCCTGTAAGTAGTCAAGGCGCCCGTTAATAATCGCCTACCTATTGTGCCTCAAAAATTTAAACAATAGAGCACATTTAAAATAAAGTATTGCAACGGAGAGATTATCCGCAGAGCTATCTTTTGAACACTTAAACTATTATTAGAAAAAAATACTTTATTTTTAAGCATATGTATAGGTTGTTGCTGCAGGTTTTAAAACCAGCCAAATAGGTAACGATTTTATGAAAATTAAAATATCAAATCTACGCTCATGTAATAAAGATAAATAATATTTAATAATCCAAATAATGAAGCCATATTGTGTTTGGGTTAACATTGTTTTAATTGTACACTTACAGTTAGTGACTTATATAACCTTTCTGAATTAATAATCATGCCCCCCCCCCCCCCAAGCCACGAACTGATTTTGAAATAGGCCTAAATAACGACTATTGCTTTTATCAACAAATGAAAGAGATATTTTAGATAAATACAGCGCAAGTAAAATAAAATCTACACACCAAAATTGTAAACTTCTACCCTGGTTACGATTGCATGGGATAACATTCAATAAACGTAATTTATTTATAAATGTTTGTTTTGGTTGTTTCACCTTCCGATATTACCTGTTCTTTACAATTAATATAACAGCTTTAGAAAGATTCTGTAGATATGCTCATTATTTAAATAGATAGATAGATAGATAGATAGATAGATAGATAGATAGATAGATAGATAGATGGATGATAGATAGACAGATAGATAGATAGATAGATAGATAGATAGATAGATAGATAGATAGATGTTGAATGGCGTTTTGTTTATTTAGTTATTACTTGTATCGTGATAGTAGGCTTCACCCCGATCTTTACATCTTAAGACATTTTAAAAGTCACCCCAGAAATTTGGTCTAATTTCATTTTGATTGCTCATCATCTTTAGTCGCCTGATTTTTTTCCATAAATATGCTTTTAAAACCATTGAGCAGTGCCAGGATATAGTCGCGTTGTCCCTAGTTTTTCAACTAAAAACCGGCTCGCGTGCCCCATGAATATTGACGATTTTGTAACCGCTCTTCTGCCAGACCAATTACAAAATTCAATTAGACCTGTATTGAATTATCCCATTCCATATCATATCTACATTAGCCTAATTAAAAGCTATAAAGTCTGATATAATTATCAGACCGTCAGCTGTGTAGCGGGGATGGAATATGTTGTTTTCTTTTGAATTACTGGCTGATTGCGGTTTTCAGAACAGGTCAGCTGTGAAATTTGTATTATGTTTCAGGCTTGTTCGCGCGGTAAGCCATGGTCTCAGGCTTACTCCAGTCCTTATTTAAAGACAAGGTGTAAAAACACAAGAAATATTGCAGTGTAGCAATTTGTATAAAGATTAAAAGATTTGAAGTCTTGGAGTAGCCTCCCAAATTCTCCGATTGCCTTTGCTGTTGTAGCTACGAAACTCTCATCTAATACCTTTATTTTTTTCTTTTTGTTTCCGGAATTCAGTTGTGTGATTGGGGGAATGATTAAAGTCTTGGAGTGAATGAATGAATGAATGAATGAATGATATGCTACACATGTTAATTCGTATGCGTCTTAGAATCGGCCTTTTTAGTTAGTTACTGGAGGAAGCTAAATGCTGTGATCATGTTTGCCCTAGTTGTGCGGGGCGCTGTCTTTCAGCACCACCTCGCGTATTCCACCTGTATCCATCACCAGCAGACGGCAATCTACTGCGCCTTACGACAGCTGCTGATAGATTGTGTTGATTTTACCTATAAAAATTTAATAATACATTATGCGCTAAGTTCCTTTTCAGGCGTCTGTAGAACACACCAAATTTCTGCTTTTGGGGGCTTACACATAGGCCTACGGTCTGCTTCTCTAGTTTACTACTTTAGTACTTTAAGCAACTCAACAAGGAAACCATTATGAAAAAAATCACAAAGCATAAACCTATTTTTGTAGTCGCCAAATATAAAATTATTTAAGAGTATGTTTAGTTTATCGGAAGTGGTGTGAAGGGATTTAATAATGGGATTTAATAAGGGACTTAACTGGTTATTAACCATCCACGAGGCTACTCTAGTAATATCGCAACCATCAGACCAGCTCAATGCAAATGTATAGGACTGTTTAACGGCCAGCCTCATTTATTAAAAAAACACCCACTTACCGCTACCTCTATGTCCTCTGGATCTTTATAATAAACTAATTTAAATATGAGTTTATAACAATGATTTAAATACTATATTAAACAATTTAGGTATTCGTATTACCCTGAAAACAGCCTATGGGGTGAATAACCGCTGCAGCTTGTGCGTGTTGGATATAAGCTAATGTTGTCATGGGTAGTATAAATAAAACTGCCCTATATCACAAGGAACTTTCTGTAAAATAAACATCAGCCTCCAACACTCTCCTAAACTTAATTCCACGCCCAGCAGTTCAACCATCTTTCAAAGTCGGTCGATAGAGAAAAGGTTGCGGCTGGCGGGTGCTGCTGGCGGCCAACATCTTAGCCAGAGCGAGAACCTCCAGGGCTTCCCGTCTCCTTCTTTCAATGCCCTTCCAATCTGGAGCGGTATAAATCAAGACAATATGCGTCTCTCAATTTCTCTTTCAAATTTTGAACAGTTATTTTTGCGCTTTGTGGTTTCCTTGAACTGATTTTCATTTAACCGAAGAATTATTGTAGGCTACGTATCGTTATTGTCAAAGAAACCCACTTCAATTGGTGAGTAATATAAAAGGACTTCAGAATATATCACATTCTGAAATATTGTTCCCAGACGTGTTTGTAAGCGTCTACGGTATCAGTAATCAAAAGCAGCATCCACATGTTGAAAGGTCTATTCCTGATAAACCAACTTCTGCTTTATGTGTAATTACTATCAATATGGCACGCAATTAATTGTTTTGCAGAAAACGTTGACGTTTTGAACAGCCGATATAAACGTGCAATTACTGTATCACGTATGATTGTGTACATAAAATCTAAATAACCAGTTTCTGGACTAACATTTAAGCCTCGTAGCTACGTCTGATTCAGCTCTTCATTAATTACCATATGAATCTTATGTTCATTTTTAATTGTATCATGACGCAGTATGCGTTGCAATGGCTTTGACTTGTGGCTGCCAAATCTAGTTAATTAACCAGCTGGGTTTCGCTTTATAATATTATAAACGTATTTCTGATTATTCGTAAGACCTGCATTTTATTAAAAAGCCTAATAATAGTTCCTGTTGTTACTCCCATTGCCAGTTTTTTAAACTCTATTTATGTTTAACAGTTAACTTCTTTCTTGTTCAAGAAGAGCTCTGACCACAAGGAAAAACACTCCATCTCGTATTCTATAAAGTGGGTTTCACGTCACAGACTAAAAAAATAATAATAAAAGTGGGGAACAGTGAATTACCTTAGGACAACCCAATTATCTTACATCTCACACTGTCACAATAATTTGTCCTAAATGTCGTTTTACTGTTTATCTTGCGTGAAATTGGGAGGTGACCGCCCCCTTACCCGGACACCCCTCTCCCATCAGAGCCGCTCTGCTAATTCGCTCTCACCTCCTTACGTCACTTGACCGAAAGCCATGCAAATCACATGATTTCTAAAACACCATTGGCCGCCTTCGACTCATTTAATCGCTGTCAAACCGCATCATATGGCCGCCGCTCCGTTCACTTCACTACTCAGCTCAAGAAAGTAGTTCAAAGAAGCTTTTCATCACAGTGGATGTGAAAAGTCAGTGGGAAAGAAAACACTTCTGATAAAAGCTCCCAACGAAGTACCACTGCGCTACTGGATTGTATTACTTTGTATTTTTTTTCCTCGAGTCTTGGAAGTTCGCTTGTTTTCGCCAGTTCAGGCAGGCTTGAGAGCCGAAAAACCGAATGCTCCTTTGTACGGGTCTAAAAAGTTAGGTGAATGTATAGCATGATGATGGAAACGGACCTACACTCCCCAGGACCCCAGACTAATACAAATTCGGGTCAAACGGGGCCAAACAATGGGACAAAATCCAGCCAAGACCGGGTCAAAAGACCGATGAACGCGTTTATGGTTTGGTCCCGTGGCCAGCGGAGAAAGATGGCTCAGGAGAATCCCAAAATGCACAACTCCGAAATCAGCAAAAGGCTGGGCGCGGAGTGGAAAGTCATGTCGGAGTCAGAAAAAAGACCCTTTATTGACGAAGCGAAGAGATTGCGAGCCATGCACATGAAAGAACACCCGGATTATAAATACCGACCCCGCAGAAAGACCAAGACCCTTCTCAAAAAGGACAAGTATTCCTTAGCCGGCGGGCTGCTATCCGGAGCTAGTAGCGGTGGTGTTGGCATGGGAGTCGGGATGAGTCCAGCCGGAGTTGGTCAGAGATTAGAAAGTCCTGGGGGTCACGGCGGCACAGCTAGCGCTGGCTACGCACATATGAACGGCTGGGCGAACGGTGCTTATTCTGGCCAGGTGGCAGCGGCGGCCGCTGCAATGATGCAGGAAGCGCAGCTTGCTTACAGCCAGCACCCAGGCAGCGGGGCGCATCACCACCATGCGCACCACCACCACCACAATTCCCAACCCATGCATCGCTACGATATGGCCGCTCTCCAGTACAGCCCTATCTCCAACTCTCAGGGCTACATGAGCGCTTCTCCGTCAGGGTATGGAGGAATCTCCTACACGCAGCATCAAAACTCTGCTGTTCCTGCTTCTGGTGGTATCGGCACCTTGGGGTCTTTGGTGAAATCGGAGCCAAGTGTGAGCCCTCCCGTAAGCACTCATTCTAGAGCACCCTGCCCTGGGGACTTAAGAGAAATGATAAGTATGTATTTACCGACAGGTGAAACAGGAGACCCGTCGGTTCAAAGTAGACTTCATACTTTGCCACAGCACTACCAGAGCACCACAGCAGGAGTAAATGGAACAATCCCATTGACACACATTTAGCCTAAAACCTAAGCGGCAGCACACGTCATGAAACCCGTAACCAAATATTTCAATATTTCGACCAGCTACCTTTTGTATAAAATGTATTTGTCCGTGTAAACGGAAGGCAAGTATTGCTCAAACTGACTTTCAGGAAGAAAAAACGCTGTATTATCCACTTGTCTGGTAATTCGAAAGTTTGTCCACACTGAAACGATAATTGTTCTATTTTAGTTTACGTAAATGAAAGCGATGCCAAGTTTTAAATTGCATTTGATCTCCTTCCATTCATATCAAACTATACCCCAGTCTGATTGAACATGACATGTTTTCTAATATATATATATATATATATATATATAATTTGACATTTACCCTTAACCGTTACCCCAACCATTAACTTTTGTAAACATGTGAGTTTCTGTAACTGAAGAACTCTTTTGTTGTAATATTTCTTGTAAATTGTGAATATTTTTTAATATTTTAGGTGTCAAGATAATGCAGTTGTAAATACTTTACTAAATGAGGTTCCAGATAAACGACAGTCTGAAATTGCATTGAATGAGTCAAATAAATTTTACATATATGTTACCCTGTTCCAAAACAATGTTTCACGTTTCTTTATTCTTATAAGTTATTGTGCTCTCTATATGGTTGGCATGTGTTTAATAAATTATTGTGTTATCTTTCCTAGACGTATTTATAAAAGTAGCACGCTGAATCCAGACCATACGGATCACTGGCACTAGAAAAAAGGGATTCGTTCCTTCTCATCGTCGGCTTTATGGATCTCCCATGACCGCTTATCCACTTATACGGTCGTGGTGAACATCAGTTTTAAGTGTCAATAAATAAGCCGCGGTGTCATTTCATTAGAATGTTCGTTTATTTATAGATATTTAGAGATGCCGATAATAAGCCAAAGGCGGATATGTGTGTTCCATTGGCTTATATGGTAATGGTTAAAGCAATTGCTCTTTCTACCACCTTGATGTCATTGTGACGCATTTTTACAGACCCTTTGGAGGACTGAAAAATCATTCGAAAGGGAAAAAATCGTTAAAGCGGTAGGCCTATACATTATATTTTGGAATGCAAAATTCTGGGAAAATTCTATAGTGTTACACTAAATGTGAATATGTTGATTTAGCTGTTAGTAGCTGATTGTCGAGTGATTTACCTTTTGCAATGTTTGTTTTGCAAATGATTAGGTCATTTGCAACATGAAAGCACTTTGTAATTATTCACCCAAAGATATTATGAAGTTGTTTATGCAGTTTTAAAGCCAAGATTTTCCTACTACAAAATTCTACTGCTGCTACTACTACTACTAATAATAATAACAATAATAATTATTATTGTTATTATTGTAATTATCATTTATTATTATTATTATTATATTTATTATAAAGTTTAAGTAAGCTTAAGATGTGTAAGCTGTGACCTATGTTATTTTTCTTAGGAGAAAAATAATGCAATTATGCTTTAGTGTGTGATATTTTATTTCATGGCATAGATATACTACATGTTTTTTTTTCTTAAGAAAAAATGTCGTTGTCTTAGTAATGCGAACACCGCAGACTCGAACACCTGTTGAGTTGCTGCCTGTATGTTCAAAAAATGTTTTTGAACGTAATCGTCACTCATTCAAATCGTTCATGACGCGCAGTGCCCTTTTAACACTGGACGTAGACTACAATAGCCAATAATTGTTGTAGTGTTTTTTTTTGTCTTTATCTGTGGCTCTGCAAATTCTTCGGTCCGTGGTCGTTACTCCACTATGTGTTTTATTGATGTTAAAAACTCTCGCCTGCTGCTTAACTACAGCTGACATTAAAGTTAACCAGTCACGCGATCTTAGCTAAGTTTCTTGTTTTTAATGGATTTTATAACTTAAGCGTGGCATTTGTTAATTATAAATAATGTCCATTTGAATCGTTTATTCTGTCGTCTTATAAAATGCGTCTACAAGTGGGCAACTGTTTGAGTTCTATGAATAAACTGCTAAACCAGATAGAGCGTTTATTCTGTCGTCTTATAAAATACGTCTACAAATGGGCAACTGTGAATAAACTACTCAACCTCATAGAGATATCCCTGTTAAACCAGCTTGACAAAATAATTAAGATACTTAATTAGGCTATTAATGTGTGATATTCATTGATGTGGTTAGAAGAATATAATCAAGCAACTTTGTGAAATATAGAAAAGTGTACGGAATGTGTATGCGGGTTTCCATGTAACAGAAATAACGAAAAGTCATGTCGAAATCTATCCAGAAAAATATCATCGGATATCAGGTAGGCCCTACTGCAAACCGCCAAACAATCTTGTGTAGACTACCATCATCCATAGGGATCTATGCTTTCCCGGTCTCCAGGCTAATTCATTCACATTTGTTAATTGGGCCTCAAATCCCGCTGAAACTAATGACGTCGTTTATTTGGTGATAATCTATGTATTTTAAAAAAATGGAAATTCTTGTTTGATTTTGAAGAGGTTAAGGTTCATTATTCCCATCTGAGATTCGTGACCCCAATTAAATAATTAATCAACCTCGTGCAAATCAATAAAACGATTTAAATGACGAATTACAGTTGATTAACTAATAGGTTATTTTTAGATTTAAATCTATAGTTGAATATCATATCGTTTTATATGTTGTGATTTATTTATATTACATTGGCCAGAAAGATCGCTCAGGAGACTGCTTACACGTTACTAGTTGTCAGCAGGGATTGAGGTGAATCAGACGGGAAGTGGAGAGGGCGGTGTTTGTCAGAGACAATGGGATTAGGGTGAATAAGGACTAACTTTAGTGTCATCTGCAACTCAGTCTCTCACAAGTGCCGACCGGAACACTTACGTCATTCCAGCAGCGCTCCCTGGTATGGCAGAGTACAAAAACGCGAGTTTGAGCGATTGATGATAATTTAATGAAGCAACATTATATGTTTGTCTTGACGGAAATGAAAACTTTAGATTAAATCAGCGACTACATGTTTCGTTCTCGGGTTAATTATTTTCTAGCTACTTAAAGTATTGTACTAGCCTACAGTCATATTTTAATAATTTTTAATTTGTGTTATACTTCGTCTTCACGTGTTTTGTAATATCAGTTTCCTGCTAAAAGGGTGGCGAATGAATCGCGATAAAGTTGAATTTGCAGTTGATCTGATGCGTGATGTATACAAGAAGGATGTGGTTCTGATTCCTCTACTCTTCAGTGCTGAAAACGGGGAATACCTCGAAGATACGGTGTACGGATTGCATCGAGGCCTAAAATGTCATAGGGTCACTTAAAATGTTATACTAAGTGGGTGGCTACGTGTGCAAAATTAATATTAGTTGATGTGACTTGAGTTTCCCGAAAATATAAATAGACTAAAAATTGCTAATTGATCTATACTGATTAGGCTTATATCGTGTCTCTGGACGAGAGACCATTTGAATTTGCATTTTCCACAACATGTTTTTTGCACTTCCGCAGAATTATAGGTGTGTGTAATAGTAAGGAAGTTTGTATTTCTATGTGTTTCTCCCACTTGTTTTAATTGCACATTTACGTTTAACTCTCTAAAAGAATTAAAATGATAAATTAGATGGTGTATGTATTTTTGTTTATTTTCTTGATGTAAAAGCCGACTGTTACACATGAACAAGACCGTTTTTTCCCTCAGAAATTTAAGTAAGACGTCAGCAAGTAAATTCTGTTCTATAAAATCAAAATCGTTAGACCAACGTGTGGCAAAGCTCAAAATGAATAAAACTCATTCGGGTAACTTTAATGAACATCATTTTCTTGCTCTTGTATACGTCGGAAGTGGGAGCGTAACACTCGGTAGATTTTATTATGTGATAGGATTATCTTGTATGCACTGATATTTTCCTCAGTGCGAAGCCATGACTGGTGCTTCTTTTTGTTGTTTGTAGACGCAAAAATCTCTTGCTCTCCGTGTCCTAAATGTGGATAATTAGCGTCAGTTTATCACGCCCCTGCATATTTTCTTCTCTCCAAAATACGCACGTTGCTATTGGTTGCCATTCTGTCACAGAAGATTACGGAGACAGATTGCATAGGACGAATGTGGTGAACGAGATTAGAGCCGAACAGAAATAGTAACTGGGCCAGTAAATTCCTCGCGAGGGCCTTATCGTGCAATTACACGTTGACATGTTTAACAATCTTGCTGTCTCTTAATCCAACGGCCTTCCAATAGTAGAAACTGTGGCGTAATTTCCGATGTGCATTCTTGCATTCATTTAATCAGTAACACGTTTATGTAAATCTGGAATACACGTAAACAGAGAACAACCTAATCTATGATTGTAATAATATAACATACGCAGGTCTGTCTTCTGTAACATACTAAATAATACTAAGTAATAAATACCGACGAGATTTATAATTATTAACAAAAAACAACCACAGCATTATTATTAACATTAATAATAATAATAATGAAGAAGAAGAAGAATAAATAGTACATGCCCAATAATAATAATAATGATTATGATGATGATTATTATTATAAATACGTTTGCCTGGTTTACAGGGATTCTGCTAGTGTTAAGGAAGGTGCAGACTTCTTTGTCAAAGGATTCGTCTGCTCCACGGCCTCTGTTAGACCAATTGTGAGAGGCTCTGCTGGAATTCGGCAGGGCAGAGGTTTGTAGAGTCGCCCCACGCTGATTCCCATTCAAAGAGCTAGCGCGCCGTGAGGCTGTGAAGTTTCACTAAGCCGCGCACTCCGCGGCATCACAAAGCTGATTACAAGCCTCAGCGAATTCCTGAAGGTACAGGGAGAGGACGCAGGTGCAAAGGGAGCCGAGGCGACCCTTCAAAACAGAGACAAAGTGTGTCAAAGCAGGACACTTTGGGACCACACAAATCCGTGTGTTTCCCAAGGCGCTTCCTGGGAAATAGCACGAAGAAAGGAGTGGGACGTGATGATACAGATAATTTAGACGTCTTAACATCACTTAAAAATTTTTTTTTTTTTAAAAAAAACATCACTTAACCTAATCCGACAATCTTCCTGTAACACTCATTACTAATATTACCACAGTACAAACTTAAAAGGCAAACATAAACAAGATGAATATTAAAATGATTTCTTATACGAACAGTTCATATATTAGTGTTCTCCGATTTTCAATTATGATGAAATTTATGTATGCAAATAAAACTTTAACAGACGACGAAGCCACAATTACCAGTGTTAAATCGATTTAGAATAGTCAATAAATATAAACATGTTGAAAAAACAGAGTTCCCCTGAGGACTGGTAATCAGCCCGCCAACAGTCCTACAATTTCTCATTTCCATTATATAATAAATATTAATAGGGTACACGGAGGCAAGAACACTGTTGCTGTTAGGGATTTAGACTTCTCGTGATTGCCTTAACAGGAGAATGACTGTTAACTCCTTTAACGTCGTCTCGCAGTTGTAATGCACTACAAATTACATTTACTCTATAATCGTATTGTGCTTTTGCAATCGGACTAATGCACTAACTAATCTTATAAAGCAATACTTGTAAAAATTATTTTGGTTTCAGTATTGCTACGCCTTAATTATATTTGTGGAAGTGCTGACAATCTAACTGAACAATCTCTTGAAGACCGGAGCTCTTGTGAGGTTTTTTTGGTTTACATTTGTGAATACAGTTCTTACAGTTCTATATATTCCGTTATTATAATTACTGTCACGATAGTTCTGAATACCCAGAATTGATCAATTGGTAGGCAATTTACCAATTTATATTTACCAATAGGCTTATTACTTATTGAATCTCGTTTTATTCCTTAAGAATTAATTTAGATTGTGTCACACCCAGATAAATTTAACAGATTATCACCCTCGCCCGAATACTGCCTGGACTGTAACCAGATTGTTTTCACCTGTGTGGTAATACTAGCTAGGCTACTTAGCATATACCCTTGAGACCTTAACCCGGTTGTCAAGTGTTGTCTCTCATCTCTGGGTTACGGTGTCAGCACTAATTACAGTTCTGGGTTATTTTCTATGACTCGTGCCTTTATTAACTGAGTAATGCATCTCTCTCATAATACCGTTAGCCACCGACTTTACAGTAGGCTATTGCGTTTTTTATTATTTGAAAATTAAGTCCGCATTTGGATCTAGACCCTCGGGACTCACACACGACTTCTCCAGATTTGTTCGTTGCATGGTAATCACTAGTCGAGACTCTCTCCGCCAGGGGCGCATGGGTTGGTTAATAGTATAAATGCAGTGGAGTGAAGTGAGATTAGCAGGTTTACCGAGAAGAAAACTCCGCGCTCATCTGGTCGATAGGGGAAACTTACAATAAACATGTGGGTGAGCATGGCAATAAGTGTGGAGAACCGCCGGGCCGTTTGCTGGCCGAGATTTTTCAGCTTGACTGCTATATTGGGGAGGGTCCCCGAATCACCGGAAGCTTCTCAAAAAAAGGCAGAACAGACGTGAGAGGTATATATATGGGCCTCTGGCCGTGAGCTCCCAAATCCCAAAGACATGACGGAACCGGACCTCCACTGGGAACTGCAAAGATCCGTAACAAAAACAAAAATCCAGACTTTGCGGGGGCTTGACACAGAATTTATCGAATCATTAATGTATGCGACTTTGCTATGCAATGGTTGTCACCCTTGACCAACGGATGTTTAGTTAGTAATGAATGTGGCATAGCTATTATAATGTAAACATGACAGATAAGTGATTCTTTGAAGTCGTTGCAGTTTTTACAAAGCGGATATGGTTGCTCAGAAATATCTCTGGCACCCGAAACAGACATTTTTTCTGCATGAATTGAGTGAATATTTCACGCTCTTCCGTGCCCTCACCTGTGTCCTGCTGCCCAAGGCATCTTCGGGTGATCAGGGAACAAAGGCTGATCTCCTCGGTAGTAAATCAGCCAGAACGGACTATGCAAATGGGAGAGAAAGGCGAGAGGATGGGGATACGCGCTTCCGATTGTTCTGCAAATTTCACAGCGCCGCGCAGCTGCAGCGCTTTAGTTGTTGGGGTGATCATTTAAATTCTCTGTCGAAGTTCCCATGAATAAGAAGTAAAGAGAAGGAGGAATACAGTTACTCAATTAATTTTTGAAATGGTGTTTATATATAAAATTTGAAAAGATTTTAATGTGTCACCAGTAGAAACCTTTAGAGGCGTATTTCGAGGAAACTTTTAAACGTATCCAGGCTCACGGCGAAAGTCTCTCCAAAATTGCTTGTTTTCAGCCTAGTCTAGTACCATGGGACCGATAGTGGTGGAGTTAGCTAAGTGTAACAGGGAGAATGCAATCACTGAGAGTAGAACAGTTCGCGAAGTTTGTTTCCCAAAAGAACAATTATAGGTCAGAACAGTTTGCATGATGAGTAGATTTGGTGATTTATCAATGCCGCCCTATGTGTGTCTGCCAGAGAGCGAGAGAGAGAGACAGAGAGCGAGAGACCGAGAAGGAGAGAGAGACAGAGAGGGGGGGGGGGGATGCTAGCCGTTATATTTTCTCCGCATGTCATTCCAATTGTGCCCTTTTTGGGCATTTTACGGGGAGCTGTCCAGGTCCTGAAATGACGTAATCTCGGAAAATACCTGTTTGTCCTTACATTAAAACCATTATAATGGAGTTATTTATGAAGTTATTTAAAATAACTTTCAAACAGTTCTGTTGTAAATTGAGAACGAAGTTGTTTTCTTACTCAACACTAATAGGGAGAAAGGACTCTATGTCATTTGAACGTTATTTGAGGTAAGCATGTTTTTATATATTTATG
Organism: Mormyrus proboscirostris; assembly: GCA_026779585.1. Lineage (NCBI taxonomy): Eukaryota > Metazoa > Chordata > Actinopteri > Osteoglossiformes > Mormyridae > Mormyrus > Mormyrus proboscirostris. The sequence goes on from JAODKF010000040.1 coordinate 13,653,537, forward strand.
AAGAGAACCACAGGGACCATCTCTGTTTTATGAAGAGAACCACAGGGACCATCTCTGTTTTTCTCATGTCTTATGGTTGTGCCCAACAATATATTTAATCTCCAGCACAGGATAAAACCACTGAGCTCCTCATCACTTCTCAGGAGACGTTTCTGAAGTATGGCGCAAATTTAATTATATGTTAATACATTATTAATAAACCAAGAGTTTCATTTATGACACAGGTACCACTCTGTGATCCATTGTAAACTCTTCCTGGATCCACATGCAAAAACTCATTTTTTCCAACAATCATTGTGCAACATTACAGGAAACAACTAAAACTAACAATAATTTTTTTATGTGCATGCCACAAAACATCATAATACTATTAGTATGCATCAACCTGGTGTCAAAAATCAAAGGTCAAAGACAGCTGCATGCTTACACGGTCACTCTGATGATGATTCCTACATTCATTGATGGTCAGTGTTGATAATATTGTGACCTCTCCAATCTCTGATGGATGACAGTTAGTTTAATTATCTGATGAAGTTCGTGAAGGGCTACTTCAGTTTTATCTGAGCTGTGATAGAGAAACAGATGTTCCCAAAGTTCACTGATTCATCGCAGTGACCAGCTTCGGGCAACCATCAGAATAATTATTTATACAGTGTAGATAATTACATTTAAAAATGTTTAAGAAATGATGTTTGAAATTAGAGATATATTACTTCACGTTACACTTACAATAAATAATGTAAACAGGCAAAACAACAACAGCTGTATCATCAAAACAGATTGTGAAAACATTTTATGTTATCAAATCAAGCCAAAATGACAGTGGAGCTCATTCAAGATTGAGTAACTAGATGTTTTGTTTCAAAACACAAATCAAAGGTTTTTTTGTTTGTTTGTTTTTTTTAAGTAAAGTTTTTTTATGCTTCATTATGAATTTCAGCAAAATGTCTGTGTTCCAAACTGCTAGAGAAGAAACTTAAGTCTAAGTCATAAAAAGGAAAAAAATCAACAAAGAAATCCACTAAATGTCTTGTGCTGTTATGTACTGTAGTGTTTTGTTTGCTCTATAACAATGTGTTTATTGTGGATCCTTTTTAAAAATTTTAAAGTAAGACTTTGCTAAATGTGTAACTAGTTCAATTAATGAAATGTTTAGATCTTTCCAGTGTCTTTGAAAGTAAATGCAGTTAGTCAAATTCTTCTTGGTTAAAAAAAAATAGTATATTATAAAATATTGCACTGAAAGAGCATACATAGTACACCATTAGCAATGCTAAAAGGTTTGTGTGACCTCACCCTGAACCGAAATTAAGGTTCTACAAATTCTTCCCTCTGAGTTGTTGTTTGGGTGCAGTGGTAAACACAGGGTTTGTGGCCCTGTGATTGCTCCGCTAGTGTCTGTCTACAGGTTTTCATTGTGCCTGTCAGTATCCTGTCTGTGGTGCTATTCTGACTTGACAGCTGTTGTGCTGATCTTCTCAAGCCTCGTCGTAGGATTATTTTAGATTCCTGATCCCTGAGTTCAGTTTCATACATAAGTGAGAATGAAAATAATATCCAGCGTCTTCATTATCTATCCTGACACATCGCGCACGCCTGTGGCTTCACATTAGGCCCGTGCTACAGGAGGGGTGCTGTCTGTCTATAACTGAAAAAAAAACCCTTCAACAAAGATTCAGTTGTGTGGGACCCCTTCCAGGCCAGGGCAGAGGGTCCCGCGTTTTGACCGGGCACCAATACGGGAAGCTACTGGAGCATTCTGATTGGCCGACAGCCAAAATTACAGGCAGCCAAAAACACCTCGGCCAGCTTTCCGAGGTAATGAGGGTTTAAGTTCTGTCTACAACTGCAGCTCCCAGCTGGTCCAATATAGCAGTAATTGAAGTTGTTTTTTGGCAGAGTAACAGTAAACCGTGAGCACTTGGGTCTGCACAGGCTGTTATTTCAAGACTTGGTCAGATGCATCTGGAGATGTAGCTCCTTAAAAGAAGGGGTTTGTTAAGAATTATTAAGTACTATTAAGAAGTATTGTTTCATTGCTCAGATAGAAGGTATAGTTATATTTATTTACGTGGGAAATAGATTATTTGTTAATGTAATCTAGCTTTTATTTGGATCATTTTATTTTATCTTGTGTAATGTTTCAAGTCGTTCTGCCAAGGTACCACTCTTGCATGTCTGAATGATTAAAAATGTGAAATGATGTTAATAGTATTAGGACAGCATTTCGGAAATGTAATAGAATCAGAAAGTTATGGCTTATTGTCTCAGTGTATGTTCTGGGATCTATCCAGTGCAGTTCACTTGCCTCACCAGGATTCACCTTTCCGGAATGACTTCTAACTGTCCCTAGGGAAAATCTCCACCGAAATACCCAGAGGGGATTGAAGTCCACAAGCCTGGCTCTATTGTTAAGAAGTCACTGGAGCTTTGAGCCTCCTGGAATTACCTCTTTATTTCTTCTGGGAAAGGCGCCTCTCAGGTTTAATGTCAAAAGCCAGTATAGGCCCCCAGAGTGACACGCACGCACACAAGCATACATGCTAGCGCACACAGATACTACAAATCTGAGGGTACGCAAATAAGCAGAATAGCACACAAGTCTTTAATGGCTCCTGAGATGTTAGTTGTGTATTGAGGAGCACAAATTGTGTCGAATGTGTGTCATAGTTAAATGCGACCTGAACATTGTTCTTACAGGTATGTCATTATTTTGCATTGTCATAATTATGACTGACTGGATTTCTTCTTTCAAAGCAATTCTTGGCAGTTTTTTTGTTGCATAGTCTATCCTACTCTAGCCTAAAGTGAAATGTAGGTGTAACATACTGACAGGTACATTTTGGTCAAGAAATTGATCATTAGGACTTGAACAATAATAAAGCAATAATAAACAGAATAAATGCATTCATAAATTGATTGTCATGCTCTCTGCATGCCATGCAAATTAAACACAATTCCTCTATATTGCGCAGAACTACATCAGGAAACCAAACAGAATGACAGTTTTCTCCTTTTCACTACAGCTGTGAAAAAGTATATCATTTTCTGAACCAGAGCAAACCCCATGCTACTGCACCATTTCCTACTCCTGAGCCTGGATGAGAGCTTGCACAGCTTCAGCAGACTAGAAAGGTAAAGAAATGCAAAGAAAAGGGGAGTTCAGGAACGTTTCAGCAGCACGTTGTTTTACGTGACCGCGGAGCAGCATGCAGTAAAGCTGTAAACAGTAATTATCCCCGAAAGAGGTTTCACTTTCTGACCTTTGCTGGAGTGAGAACTGTTACCTTAGCCTATCTCTGTCTGTTAGGTATCACAGTTCACTTTTAATCACTCGTAAGGCACAGTCATCTTGATCATAGAGATGCCATGATATTTCTCCTCTGTTCTGCCTTTAGTGAACCTGTGAAGCTGAAGCTGTGTTTCCTGTTTGACTCTAAGAAGCAGAGGACACTGGGAAATGATTACACCAGTAAGAATGTCAGTGGATTTTTAATCTATGTGCAGTGCTTGTGAAGATATACTGTAAAATGTCTTAGCAGAAGATAAAGGCAGATCTTAAGATTAATGATCGCAATAAAAATGTAATGAATCTCTATACTGATTTTGATTTCTTCTTCATCAGTCGTTTTGTTCATTTCCTTACGGTTTTTTTTTCAATTGGCAGATACCACATGTCATTCGACAGTTTAAAACTCTTTGTATAAGTTAATTTTTAGTAATTACTGTAGTTAATATTGTTCTTATAGAAGTGATGACATAGATGATATTCCACCAAAATGTTCAGGTCTTCAGGCTTCCCTAGAACCTGCTCACTGTGTTGATGTCTGAGCAAGCCAAGTTTCTTGTTTCTTGTTGTCATCCTTTTACGTTCATCTCACCTAAGTGTTATAGCCTTTTCCAGTGCACCTGGTCTTCTAATAACACACCTAAAGGTCCCTTATGGTCATTTGTGCTCCACCTGAAAGTCAGAGTTTGATCTGATCAGTGATCCATTGTTTATCTTGTAGTCTGTGTTCTTTAAAAATCTTAATCAGAATGAAGTTCAAGGGCATCAGTCCAATTTCATGGAGAATCCAAAAACATAAATAAATCCCATAAAGATTTCTGGTCTTTATTCTAAGTGATACTATTAACAGTACGTGTTTTTTCTGGACTGCGCCTCGGTGCTCATGATAAGAAGGTCAGCAGTTCACATCTCATGCCTGGAAGAGTAATTTCATTGCTGGACCCTTGAACTAGGCCCTTCACCCAAGCTGCTTCAGGGATGCTGGCTGACCGTGCTCTCTGAGCTGCACTTGTGTGCTGTGTTGGATAAAAGTGTCCACTAAATATATAATTGTACAATTGAAGATTTTTTTCCAAGGTCCTTCACTGCAGATCTGCCAGTGTATTTTTTTACCACTGCATTCTTTGTTATTGATGGTTTCTTGCCTTGTAAAGTTACCAGGAGGAAAAAGTTGCCCAAACCCACTCAATAACCACACCAAAGAAATCATTATTTTTCTTCTTTACTATTGACATTTCTGTGCTTTTTGTTACAATTACATTAGCAAATGTTTATGTAAACCAACTAAAATTTCACAACACCTAGTAGAAATAATAGCCACATCAGTAGTCAATAGCAGTGGTAGTAGTAGGTGTAGTACTGTTATTGGCAGGTTGTAAACAGCACAAGTCAGACCACTGGGGTCAAGAAGACAGTCTCTTTGACACACAGCCCCGCGCATCTAGTTTCAGGCTCTGAGGAACTGGATCTGTGCTGTTCGCAGATCGTCACACAATGAACTTGACGCACAGCCAGATTTCTCCTCTGCCAGGTTAGAGTTACCATAATCTCATTATTATGCTTGAAAGACAACAAGTAATCGAATCTTGTGTGGCCACTGTGTCTCTGCCCGGCTGCAGCCGCTCCTTCATTCCGATTTGCCTTGATTACCTGAACTGCTGAGGTTCTATTTCAGCCACTTATCCTGCAGAAATAATCATCTGATCATGCTTTCAGGCCCCTGAGTGCAGGACGCTGCCCATGGTGTGTCACGGACTGGGTTAACTCATCGTGATACTTCTCCGTCTGCACCACCAACGGCACGATCTACCTTCAATATGGACGAAGACGGTTTCCTAATGCCAAGAATGCGAAGATGGTGCTTGTGATCCAGACAAGAGTGGTCTTGCTAGCTTGCCTCCCACGAACGAACTAGGCCTAATCTGAGAGCCATGTTCTGCCAAAGAGCTAATAAAATGCCCACTTGGAGAGTCAATGAGGTGGTAAGTCCATCTCAGATAAAATCAGCAGTTCATTCTGAGTTGGGTTCTGTGATCTCAGTTTAACAGTGAAAGATTCCAGAGCCTGGTCAGCATGACCACCCAAGCTGGCAAACCAGTGAAAGGCAAGAATGGCTTCATGACCAGGGTGTTACACAATTTCTGCACAAAAACACTATTATGTATCAGTGTGTTTACAATATTTTGGCAAGCAGTGTCACACTTACGGTTAATTATGGCAAAAATTGCATCCAGCGTGGAGCAATCAATCAACTGCAATTAGCGTGAGAATTTCCACTTTACATTTTAGGTGAGAATGACACCAGGCATGTAAAACTTGCAGATACCTGTGATTGTGACTCCTGCCGAACCTCCACTAACCTTTTTCTCTTTAGTTATGTTTCTTAGCTATGTTTTCTTATTACTGATTGAAAATGTCTGACAAAAATAATTTACATCCTTGGATTGAGCATCCAGGTTTTTTTTTTTTTTATCGGAAATATTAAGCTGATTTGTGTCTATCGATTAAGCGTCGCTCTTCCAGTGGCGCCGCAGTGCAAAACTCGATCAGTATGTTGCGATTGTAGAGAAACGACCCCTGCACCAGACCCCCTCTTGGCTGCTGATGGAAAAATAAGAAAACTATTAGACAGGCAGGCGAACAATGGGCTCCCACAGAGGCCTTCTGACCGGCGCTCCGTTCCAGGGGAAATCGAGGGCAGCAGCAGCAGGTCCACATTATTCCGTCCCCCTCGGCGCCCATGACCGGGCCCAACCCCCCTCCGCCTCCTGGCCCTCTAAGTGCAGGGCAAGGGAGCAAATGACATTTCCAAAGTTTTGACCTTTGTTTTTACATTGACCGAGGGGACCAAACACTGAGGATCTGAAAGATAAATGGCTAGAGCTAACTCTGGCTCTTTATACGCCTCTTCCACCAATCCCCTGGACCTCCCTATCGGGAAGGGCGAATCGCCGCCCAGATTCAATCCTGTTCGCTTCACCTGTGCCAACTCACATTATTATTATTATTACTATTATTACTATTGGGCTCCTTACAAAGAATGGTTTGCTTTTCACTCAACAGCCCCTCCTGTTTGTCGAATACGTTCTCTGTCTGCCCTTAAACTGATTTACTCAGCAACAGACGTATTACGAATGTGAAACAAACGTAATATCATTCAGTAATAGGGAAGTGTTTGAAAGGGAATATTTACGTCAGTGTAGCGCCGTTATAGTGACCAAAACACCAGCAGGAGTGATTGCCGTCATGGCCACAGTGCCTTACTGTGTCATTCTGTCCCTCATCCTAAGCCAGTGCATCAACCTGCAAAATGAAGGACATTAAATTACACAGTAGAAGAAGAGTTTTTTATGTTTGATAGCTTCAGAGTCACACTTACAGCCGGTCAGTCTGAACCTATCACAAGTCAACGACGACCTGTTATAGACAAAAATTCTCCCCCTAATTGGACCATCCTACCCACAATTCCATGTTTTCGGCCCAACTATGCCTGAGTCTGACAGGCAGCACAAGACAAGACAGAGGTGCCCATCGGTATTGGGGCTGCTGACTAGACCAGTTTTTCTCCAATGAGATGTTACACAACCAAGGACTTGGATGCAGAGAACTAGAGGAACAAGGAAGGGGCCACAGAGTTAAGGAGAGGGGTTTGAAATGCAAAAACAAGGAAACCAGAAGAGCGTTACAAACCAGCAAACAAAACCATAGCAAACAGAAACACAATGTCACAGATCAGACACCAGTACAAAGATACGAAGCTGCAGACAAAATTCTTATTTGAAGAGCCCTGCAAACCCAGAAAGAGCAGACTTGTGAGCACTCAGAAGCTGACAAGGCCGATCCCCAGGCAAAGCTGCTACCTTCTCCTGGTTCAGAGCTGGGTCACATGGACCATGCGTATTACCTTCATTACCAAAGGTGTAGGCACAACAAGTGATAATATGGGCTGCTGCTATGTCAAACTGTAGGGTTTGAATCTAGTTTTGACAAGAAAGTCTAAAATCCAATTCTAAAATCTTAATAGTGCATGTGAACATATACACATGCCGTGAGACTCTCTACAGTCAGGATGTCTCTGTGGCAAGGAACATGGAATAGGGATTTTAGTGGATCAGGTGTGGGGGGTAACAAATTGGAGGAGAGGAATGAATGCAAAGGACAGTCATTTCAGCAAGAGTGGACGGGGGCAGTTAAGACAGAGAAGACACTGGCATCTGTTCACAGGCAGACATTTCAGTTGAGAACTCTGTGACCGTGACTCTTTATGCTCAGCTGGTTGGTTGAAACAAAATCCTGGTCTGGATTTGTACTTTCTGTACCTGAAATGTCCTCCTCTGCATCTGTCATATGTGCTGGGGCAGAAGAAGAGACCAGAGCGAACAGTAATGAATGAAGGCAGTAAATAAATAAAAAGGGCAGGCCGCCTGAGGGCAGGCCGCCCCAAGGCATCCTGATCCTGCCCCTTCTGTCATGCACATATGTAAACACAATATACAGTAAACGCTCAGCAGCACATTAGCCCCCCATTCTCTGTTATATTTGCATAAATTGGGTCATTTTAGGTTACAGTCGTCTGTATTGTTTTTATGCCGAGTGCAGATGCAGAAACGATGAAGTACAGTTAGCATTTAACCAGAGGCTAATAAAATATACACAAATACAATAAATTATGACCAGGGTTGGGATCGCGGTGGCAAAAGTTGTTGACTGAGAGTGGAGAGTGGGGAGTTTAATAGTAAAAGTACAGATGGCATTATTTTTTGGAGGACCCATTCCCCCATGGCACCAGCAGTATCAAAAATCACGAGTATTACGTTTAAATGTTTTCCAAATAGCACACAGCCTGTCCAGCTGTCACACCAGCAATGCAGGCAATAGCACAAAAGGCTCCAAACCTGATTTTCCCCAGGCCTGATAATATGAATCCCAACTTTTTAATCCGTCCGTCTTTTAAGATTATGTCCCGAGGCCAAGCCCCAGCTGCCCTCACCACCCCCCCAGACCTGAAGTCAGGGCTTTCAGCTGGAAAATAACTTGCTCTCTGGCACCTGGGAGATAAAAGCAGAAGCAGGGAGGCCGCAACACTGCTGGGGTGGGGGCAGGAGGGGGACGGGGAGGCCTGCGTCACTCATCTCACTCTGACCCTTAATGCGTGTGTGGGAACGAGGACAGGAAATAGGCTTAGAGATGGCAGCAGAACAAGTGATCAGCGAGGACTGTTAGCAAAACAGAGCAGCTGAGTTGGAACTGACATCATTTCAAGACCACCTTCACCAACCCTGCCCCCCCCCCCCGAGCACTTACACTCATTAATCCCAACACTGCATACACTCCATTACAACAGGGTGATGAGGGAAAGTGAAGCGCAAAGAGAAGAAGCGGAACTTTCTACGGCCGGAAAGAGTGAATGGAAGAGTCCTCTGTATTGTTTTAAGAGTTCCCCCTGTGGTAGGAGGAGTGCATCGCGCCCCAGCCCATCAATCACTTTGTCCTGCAGGGAGCGGCTCAGAGGGCAGTGAAGATTCAGGACCTAAGTTGCCATTTTAACATGTTTTAGCCACTAATATTTTAGCAGTACACGCCTGTTTTTTGCCAATTGAACAATCATTAGGTAATTAGTAACATGAAAATTCTTTATGAGAGTGATTAAAATAAATATGAGATATTTTCATCAATACACAACACTTTAACTGGTCATCACTCTGAATTGCAAAAAATTTACAACTTTAAATTAATCGTCATACTTTATTGATCCTCATAGGGAAATTGTCTTTTCACATCTTGCTTTTCTTGAGACACACAGACAATTAAGCTTAGGGTTTCACAGTGCAGAGCTGGGTCCTACCCCCCAGGAGTAACTGGGGGATAAAGGCTTTGCTCAGGGGTCGCACAGTGGCATCAGTCTTCTGCTCAAGGTATTTGAACCGACAACCTTCTGATTACAGGGACAGAGTCCAAACCCACTGAGCCACACATTGCCCCCTGCTGGACATTCCCAGCCCTTATTATTTCCTAATAATATGCTCAGACATTAAATCCTATATTAATAACATTGGCACTGCGGAGTTGATGATAGCGTGAACTGACTCTGAAACACAGTATCTGTGTGATTTATGGGAATTAGCATGGCATGTGCATTAATCAGACTGTCACCCGGAATGACAGCGGGCCGTCTGGCCCCACCGTCCCCGAGAAAGCTACTGCGGTGAATGAGATGGGCTCATAAATAGCGGAAGCCCAGACGTCCATTTCAGACTTTCATTACGGAGGGAAAAGGGGAACGATCAACAATCTTACATCTGATAGACGATAATCAGCCCCGGCAGCCGGATCCCTTTGGCTGAGATTCATTTAGTACCTTTTAACCTTAAGGCTCCCCATCCCTGGCATTCAGTCTGACAGGCAGCTGGGCTCTGGGAGAGGGTTTCTAATGGCACCCCCCAGCAGGGAGGAGAGGCACCCAGCAAAAGGCTGCACCGTAATGCCATCCACACAAGAATATGTAGAGAGGAGCATTGATCATCAGAGCCGACTGACTGCTGTGAAACCCAAGGAAGTCATTGTCCCTCGCCGTCTGGCTCGGGGGGGAAAGCGTACCTCTTCTCTCCTCTTCCTCTCTCATCCTCACAACGCGATTGATTGGGCTTTATGCCTGACCTCTCTGATTCTTGGGCTCATATCCTTCTCTACCTCGACCCCCTGTGCTTAATCTCGACCCCGGTGGGCTGCTACAGAACCTTTCCCCCAGGGACTTGGGTCAGGGCTGCAGGAACGCACGGCCAACTACGGGGGTCACGCCATCAACATTGCATGAAGCTCTGGACCGATCCAAAGTGCTGGTCTGCAGTGAATACCCCAAGTGCCTGCCAAATTAAAATGGGCATGAACGGCCTTTGCTATAGGATTGTACTGCCTCAGAGCAGAGTACAAATGTATTAACGATGTTTGCTGTTAGGAAGTCTGAAAGTCAGAAAAAGACATATGCTGGTATCAAGCTGATAAGAGATAAATGAAGAGGTTGTTGAATGTGACAAACACTGTTAATAAGGCAGCTGACTTTGGTTCTCAAGAGTAACACCCCTGTAGGATTTATAGAATGCATTTTTATTATCAGCCAACTGACAGCTGAAATTTTCGGTTGAGTTACTTCCCTTCCAAATAATTACTTAAGCAAATGAGTAATTTAGAGCTGAGATAAAGCGGAAAAAGGACCCAGGCAGGATAATGTAGATTCCAGAAGGTGGGACACATGTAAACATCAGTTGGCTCCATGGGGGAATGAGGTGAGGCTGAAGGTTGCACTTCTATGCTTTATGGAGCCTTAGGGTTAGAGATTAACCAGTTAACACTCTGCTCAGGTGCTCACTATTCTTCAAGACAAATTACATTTATCTAAAGTACTTATGCAGATAAACTGTAACTGATTTTTAATAATTGAACATAACATTCAATTTCTGGCATAATATGACATTAATGTTAGACACTGTGCTGCTTCTCCATCTCTCAGATGGCAGGGCACTGTCTCATCCTGCCATCGCCTTTTCTTGGACAGCAGTCCCCGTCAACCTGTCTGTGGGACACCAGCAGACAAACTGGACCTGCCACACTGCCGCCTTTGTTACTCCTTACCTGCCAGTCCAGGACGCTCTGATGCTCTTCATCTTCTTCAGGTCCCTTTGCCATCAAACTTGTTCAATGTTCAGTGCTGTCTTCCTCACTTTGCACTAAAATAGGCCCCCATTTGGAAAACATAATCTGTACGTACTTCTCCACAAACTGTATATGGTTGACTCTTTGTTCAGTCTCCATATGCTTGTGCAGTAGCTCGTGTATGATGGCTTTCATGCCAGGTGGCATCCAATTCCACGAGAAATCCAATGTTACTAAGGTATTCAAGCAACCTTGAAGAAATTGCCCATATGCATACAAAGATGTTCCATCTTCTGCTTTAAAATGTGACTGAAAGTGATTTAATTCTGCATGTTCCAAAGGCCTTGAAGAATCTATTTATCGTCATTAAGGTCGTGGGTTGATCCGTCAGAGAATTCAATGAGTCACCATGTTCTGCTAACACTAATCTTAATCCACCCTCTTATGATTCAGCAAAACTTTATGGTTGACAAAGATTCAGTGTTCCTATCTGCCTCCTAATTTGCTGTTAACGTGCTTTTGACATTAACAGTACTTTTCCCACACTTTGGTGTTGAACTGTTGTACTAAGATGATGTTGCTTTTCATTTTATTGTCACTGATTCCACATTTTTCCAGTACTTCTAAATGTGTAATGTCAGCATTTCAGCTTCTGACACACAATATTCTTTTAGTACTTTAACTTCTTGCGAATCCAAACTGTGCTTCTCTTCTAATACCTTCCGCTAGGGCCTGGGTCAGGGGTCAGCAACCTGCAGCTCGTGAGCCACGTGCGGCTCGTTATCATTTTCATAACGATAGACAAATTCACATTTTCATGTCTTATAACATATTATGATAATACTTTCATAAAGATAAATCATTTATTTATAGGTTAATATTATTATTTTTCATTTAGATATTTCTTTAGCTGTATGTGAATGAGGCAGTGCACTTCTGTTACGTCTTAACTGCATAATTTACATCTTCCTTAAAGTCATTCGCTAAAACGAGATTACGTCTCTGGTTAAATGGTATGCTTTCTTAAACACCTGAGACTGGATGCGTGCTTCAGTGTTTATTGGGATTCCTAATTCTTTCATATACTTTTTGTAGTAAATCGTCACCACGCCTTCCCAGGTCTTCGTAAAAATGATTATATTTTCTCTGATTTATATATTACAGCCAGCTGAGTTGGGAGTGGTGAGGACATTATCCGCTGCTCGGTCAGCAGTTACAGCACTGAAGTGGAAAGCGAACGGCAGACGAATACAGAGCCAGACGAAATTAGGGATGAGGGTGAAGATCGCTACAGATATAATTAGTGTTATGCTGTTAGTCGCCTTTGCGCTGTTACGAGTTTTTCTATAATAGGTTTTGTACTTGAACTTTTATTTTTTTTTATTAAATGCATATATACACGTCACATTTAAAAAAATTGTATCTCAATCCCCCTTCTTTACCCATTGTGGCTCTTTGTAAATCTTGGGTCAGACATTTAGGAGAAAACGGATCTTTGCTTTAAAAAGGTTGCCGATCTCTGGTCTAGGCTAATGTTGGATTTTCAGATTCCATTGTCATTCGTGTGCTGATCATACTCAATCTCTTACTTCCTGTATTATAAATTGCTTACAGATTCATTCCTGCTGTTTTATACAGTTTTAATCTAGTCATTTACCTCATAAACAATTTTTGTCTTACCAGAAGTCACAGAACCTTATTTTGACACCCACCTTGCATCTGTACCTTCAGGACTCCAGAACCCAGTAAATCCTGCATAAGATAAGCAGGAGTAGAAAGATGGATGGATGGATGATGGATGGATGGATGATGGATGATGGATGATGGATGATGGATGGATGGATGGATGATGGATGGATGGATGATGGATGATGGATGATGGATGGATGGATGGATGGATGGATGATGGATGGATGGATGATGGATGATGGATGGATGATGGATGGATGGATGGATGATGGATGATGGATGGATGGATGATGGATGGATGGATGATGGATGATGGATGCATTATTACTAATGGAATATTAACCTATTTCTTTTCTTCAGCACCTCCGCCACAGATGGATCTGGAAACACACATTTAATTAACGTATTAATTTGCATTAACTTGAATGCAATTAATGCAATTAATTAACTTCAAAGTCACATAAACTATATTTATCAATGGATAATGTGCTCTTCGGTTCCACAAAGTTGGACTTTTTGTAGATGGAACATAACACGAGTGCCAGGGATTCTCAGGTTTGCTACTTGAATTGATTTAGAAATGGCATGATATCAGCATGTCACCTGGGGGATCTAGTTTTCAGGTGTCACATATCATACCTGCTTCCTAGGAACCCTGCCCACTTGACAGATCTGACAGTTACATCTCTGCCCTGGTGGAGACACAGTGTCCTGAACTTCAGGTCAGAACATTACAGTGTGTGCGGTTTCCAGTTAATCTTCTAGCATTCTGTTCCATGAAGTTCCTGTTAGTTTTATGAGATTCAGCTAGCAGTTGTGTCCATTGAGAGTCTTTTGCTGGCTAACTTCCAGTTCATCATCTCACAGTTTCTAAAGTAATGATTTTGACTTTCTTTGACTTTTTTTTTTAAAAAGTTCTGGTGTATGACTCTGGTGCCATGTAATTTGAAACAATGTCTTCTTTCAGTTTGATTGTGCAGTTGTTATCCTGTTTTGCAAATCATTCATTCTCTTTAATTTAACTCTTGAGCTGGACCCTATACTGTAACTCCGTTATCAGTCTAGTAGGTTTATTTTCACATGACGCTTCACGTTCCTGTCAGTACTCAAATATTTACTGTAGTATTCACAGCTGCAACTTTGTATTTGAGATTGTACTGGATTGACGCTGTTCCCAGGAGTCATGTTGGAAGGTGGTTTCTGATTGGTTATTGTGCCGGACTGGCATCCCATTGGGGGATAGGACCTTGGCTTTGGGTAGACAAGGGCACCATCAGCCCCCACGAATTGCATAAGGTTAGAAAATGAATGAATCTTTTCATCATTTCAAAGTCAAAAGCTGAAGTAGCTTTTGAGTCAATCTTTTATTACAATATTATATTTCGACCAAATTACATGGAGTATAAAGAAACCGGCAACAGGTGACTAACATTCTTAATTTTTAAACACAGGATGACAGTTTAATGTGAGAGACCCCGGCAGCTCTGCCTCATACAGTTTAGTGTGAGAGACCCCGGTGGCTCTGCCTCATACAGTTTAATGTGAGAGACCCCGGCGGCTCTGCCTCATACAGTTTAATGTGAGAGACCCCGGCGGCTCTGCCTCATACAGTTTAGTATACAGTATGCATACTAGCCAACTTTCATTTCATTTAGTGTCATTTATTAGTTCATTAGTTTCATTTAGTGTGAGAGACCCCGGCGGTTCTGCCTCATACAGTTTAGTGTGTGAGACCCCGGCGGCTCTGCCTCATACAGTTTAGTGTGAGAGACCCCGGCGGCTCTGCCTCATACAGTTTAATGTGAGAGACCCCGGTGGCTCTGCCTCATACAGTTTAGTGTGAGAGCCCCGGCGGCTCTGCCTCATACAGTTTAGTATACAGTATGCATACTAGCCAACTTTCATTTCATTTAGTGTCATTTA
>JAODKF010000040.1:13682797-13695199 GCA_026779585.1 Mormyrus proboscirostris
CTGGCATTTTCTGTTACAGAGACATTTCTGCTCCTTGAACAATGGGGTCAGACACGTGTTGTATTTGCAAATCGGCCTCAGTTCTTGTGCCTTTCAGTCTCCAAAAGAAGATTGTGGAAAACGTCTGAATATGCACTTACTGTATGAGGAGCGATACGTGAAATAGCCAAATGGCTGTACAGGAATTTGATAAAGGAAAGCTGACAAAAAAGGTAATTCAGCTGAAGTGAACCATCTCCAACTTTTTGAGGGCCTCTCACTTGGGTCTGTGCTGGTGTCGTGTGCCGGGAATGTGGTGTCCTTGTCTGTTTTACACTTTGCTATTAAGTCACCACCAACACTGAAGTTTACCAATTTAAAATCCAAACAATCCTTTATTGTCATTACAGATATAGGACCGAAGTATCACCGCAATGTTGGGTGTGCAATAGTGGGGATGGTGTGTGTCTCAAGGGGTTATGTGACTGTGTTACTGGTATAGTTACTGGTTTGAATCCCAGAATCACCTGAATGGGCCCCCGCTGCTCCAGGGGCTGTCTGACCCCCCCCCCCCCGTATTGTACACTGCTTTGTAGAAAGACATCAGTTAAATAAACAAAATGTGGGTTTGCTGCCAATGATAATATAAAATTTCCTTGTAATATGGGGGGGTGGATGTTCCAGTAAAGGTATAATCAGGTGCTGAGGGCATGTATTCTTATGCACCTTTTTATCTTAAAGCTGGGCGTCACCCAACACATGTGTCCAGACCCTGATGCCCAATCTCACAGCCATTGTAGCCCTTGCTGACACATGATGCCCCTATTTTCCTGCGTCTCCTTTGTTTCTTTTGTTTGATGCACCAAAAAAGCCCCCAATCCTTCCTCCCACTTCCATTTAACAAGGTTCTGGTTGCTCTCCTGCCCAGAGCTAAGTCTAACATCTCTTCACATCCACCCCGGGCCATATTATTTTAAACCACTTTCCAAATCCGGTCCTCGGGGACCCACAGCCAGTTCACGTTTTTGCTCACTCCCAGCTCCCTATCAGACAGTCTACATTTTTGCTTGCCAAGAGCTGGGAGGGAGCAAAAACATGATCTATCTGTGAGTCCCTGAGGACTGCACTGGGAAACACTGCTTTGAATAGCTCCAGAAGACTGTGTTATCACCTAAACTTTTTCCACTAATGGTGACCAGCTTGTTTGCTTTATATAAAAAGTTAAAAATCTGTGTGCTAAGTTTGTGACTCTGTGGGGTAGGACTCTGTGCTCATGTCATGGCTGGTAGAGTGATGTCATTGGGCCGTTGGTGGGTTCAGGGCCTTGGTCTGCAGCCCAACGGTACCAAGATCGAGGCCCTTGACCACAGCTGCTCCAAGGACACTGCCTGAACCTTCTCTCCACTCTCTGCTTGTACATCACTTTGGGAAAAAGCATCTGCTACAAAGATGTAAATAAGTACATCAAATAAAATAATGCTTGAATCACTTCCAATGAAGAGCATCTGAGAGATATGGCAGCTGTTCCAGGCAGGTGATTCCCTTTGTACGTCTTATTATCATATTAAATTTCTAATTCACTAAACAGTTACAGGGGGGTAAATACTATCCATCTTGAGAAGAATTTTCTGCAGCAATTCAGTCCATACATGTCCACCCATCCCCTCCTCCCTCAGTCACGCTCTCTGTCTGTTACTTGTTGTTAATCAGCTTATAATAATGGAAGACTGGGCACAATATTTTTCAGGGGGAACTTCTTTCTTGTTACTGATGACATGACTGCTGATGACCTAGAATGAACTGGTCTGCATGTTTCTCTGTGTGCCTCAGTTTTCAGCGCTTCTCAGCCCACTTTCCGAGACAAACATCAAAATCAATTACAATGTCAAAGTGCCGGTCCCTCACATGCATGTCTCTGGATTAGGGTTATGAAAAGAGCAGAGACCGCCGATGAAGCGGCATAGTCGAAAGCAATAGTGGCCCATAATGGAATTTCTGCACAATTTGCTCTATGAAGATGGAGGTTAAGGGGTTTATATCGCCATTCTCTGTGCTTTGTCACCCTGATTTGTCTCATAATCAGGCATGGGGACCTTATAAATGGCGGCGCACGAGACCCAATCTCCTTGGAGTCACTGTTACCTGCTCAGTCCCAGATCAATGGCATGGCAACAACTATGTGGACAAAAATGAAGGACACTGGTCAAGTTCAGAGTAGCTCAGCCTCACCAGTGATGATTGAACATTGTTGTTATATCAATATTTATACTGGGTCAGGCTCACATTTCCAGCTCAATTACATCTTTATACCAGTGCACTAGTATCCAGTTACTTGACCAAGTTATAACACTGACATGTAGAATAGAGATGCTTCATTCATCTCTGTGGGCACATTCTCAGACGCACTTATGTGTGAGATCAAGCTTGGGTGTTACAGTAAAAGGTCAGACATCAGTGGAGCTGAGGATTAGGTGCCCGATGCTGCCATCAGCCTGCTGCTCCCTGAATCTTGACCGGTCACATCGTGGGCAGAGACACACGACCCACTCTCTCTGTTCAGAAGAGCACTTATGGATTAGCACAAAAGACAAGCGTCGGATCAGCACAGACTTCTCAGGACCACACAGAACGTTTTAATTGATTTTCTGCCTTCATTAAAAAGAAAAACACATAATGACTATGATCAATTTGTTCAAGGCACAACTTATCAAGTTTGGAGCTGTAACTGTATCTATAATTGTTAATGCTGTTGTTCACAACATGAGGTTAACAGGTGTTTTTATACGCCCTTAAGAAACATTCTGGAACCCCCGAAACTCCCCATGGGGCTGGTGGTTCATTGCGTGCGCTTTACTGAGCTTGACAGCAAGTCCCCTTGTTCTGGTAAATCCACCAGATGGCATGTTTACTGATACATTAAGGCCTACTCTAAGTCAATAATGAGCGGGCAATACAGCCACTGTAGAAGATAAAAGGTGTAACGATTCAAAAACAATCTTGGCAAATAACAGTGCAATTTTCGGGGACTAATGGAAATGTTTCACACCTGAGCTGCTCCACACGCACCATTAAGCATTCTCAATGCCAATAACGCTCGAAAATTACAACATCTCAAAGTTTTGGAGGAGACGCCTTTTGTAGATGCCACTTATTAAGATTAATTACATTAATTTGCCAAAATGGTAAATAATAACCTTGATTGCTGAGATGGATCCACAGGGCATGGTTAACGACAGAACGGGGCACGTTTGGAATTCATTAACCCGTCATGGTGTCCATGACTCATTAACCCTTAACCATGCTGTTAGAAGTCTGTTCTTTCTGATAACCTAACAAATATTGCTATCAGGGGGCAATTAGGAAAATTGAAAAAATCTGGAGGTGCTTTAAAAAACTGTATGCAGGATGAACGCGTTTGGGGTACATGCGGACCTGCATGCGTCTTTCAGGTAGGGGGGGATGACACAGGTGCCCTCCTAACTCCTAAATACGATTAATTACTGTCAGAGTTGCCATGTATTCAGCTCCAGCCAACATGCCTGTTTCTGCTGGCCTCTTGCCTCCCTGTGGGTTTGTACCGCAGGTTGGGGCCTGCAGCCATCCAAGCACAGTCCACTAGCCCCACAGCATAATCAAGGGACCAACATATTTCCAATGTCAAATTCTACTCTGGGCTGCAGAGTAGATTTGTGAAATGAATAAGCTTGTCTGTAATTCAGAGGAAGCAGAGGGCATTTATCCTGACATATTATTTTCAATACAATAAAAATATTAAACAAGTATTAAATGTTACTATAAGGCTGCAATGGGTTTGTTCCCCACTGTTTATCCCTCTGCCTTTGCACCCATAGGCTTCAGGATAGGATCTGGATGATTGGAAAATGGATGGATGGATTTTAATATTAACATAATATTTCTCACATTTTTAAGCATCAAAGCACAGGGCAAATCCAGTTTCATATCAACCAGTCCTGAATCCTGTGATACAATAAGCCGGGGGGGGCAATCCTACCCAGAAAGGGTTGTTTTGTATGTGGGTTTTTGCTGCGGCTCCTTAACTGACTACTAATTAGAGGACTGATTGGCTGAAGAGTCCTCACACCTGGGTTTGAACAGCTGACCTAAAGGTTACCCCAAAAACCCGCATACACACGGGCCCTTTGCGGGTAAGATTGCCCACCCTTGAAATAAGCAGACGATTTTTTTATTCAGCCAATCATCACTCTTTCTTGTCCTCACATCCAAATTCATATTGTTCCATGTAAATAAGACAACTGAGCCAGCAAAATATTATTTTCACCGATGACCCCAGTATATCCATCCCGGTGGATGAGCCCAGCTTGAACGAAACAGATCTGCAGTTAAAATTTCGGCCAGCCACAACGGAGGCACTTTGGATCCCTGAGTAAAGCTGCATTCATAGGTTAGGCTTGAAAGTGTATTTTACCACCAGTATGGAGGTATCAAACAACCATAGGTTCTTCCTTCCCAGTCCTTCCAGCCTTTGTACAAATTAATTCATTTATTGGAAGAGTCCATATCACATTTTGTTAGAAGCACTCATTTCCAAAAAGAACTTGGCAGAGTTCAGTCTGTGTACCAGTACATATCCAGTCCAGTGCACAAAGGGACTGAAGATCCAGTTAATTTGGCTGGTAGGATATCTACAGAAGCTTATGGGGAGGGTTAGTGCCAGCGTGTGCAGGGGGCCATTGCTCACCTTCTGGAACGTTCCGGAGGCCTGGCCATGGGCTCCATCATGCTGCATTTACCGCGGAGACAACAGCAAACCATCTACCGCACTTGGCGATGACACGTTCCGCCTCCCGCTTCTCGCCGTTCCCCACAAATCCTGTTTCATGGACCCAAAGTTTGCCAAGATCTTGCCGGCGTTTGCCTTGAAAACCATGTTTAAGCCCCAATGCCTTGGTTTCACAGTTATTTTTAGCGGGCATTCTTCACACGTCAGTTCCTGTTTGGTTCTTATCATACACAGCGGCCGATGAACCCACGTGCGAATGGCGTTAATCAAATGATAAAATAGTATGTGGTAATCAATACTGAATTAATACCAGCTATACGTAATATTAGATTTATATATTTTTTTATATTGGAAGCCCATGTTGTATTCTGATTTTCGGGATATTTAAGTTCTTTGAATTTGAAGTTTCAGTTGTTTTTATTAAATATTATTTTTTTCTACCATATAGTTTCTAATAATCCCAAGGGTAATATCAATAATGTCAATGAAACTGGGATTCAGGTATGAGTGGAAAGACTTCCACAGAACATACAGACGTGACTCATAGCAGATACCAAGAGGGACGCCGACAGCAAAGGTCTACTGACACCTAGTGTTGATCTTGCGCATTGCGCATATAAAAAGCTTCCCTCGGCCGGCCTCACTGGCTGCGGGGATTTTCATTTGGCCCCGTGTCGGTTAATTACGACACATTAGCACATCAGGATTTTAATGTTGTGAAATTAACATCGTGCTCGGCAGACATTCCGCCGCCATTCTCTATCTGTAGGAGACAGCTGGGCCAAATTCAAATGAAATTATCACAGAGTGGAGGATCTTCCACAAAGATAACAAACACTAATTAATCCTATTCATGAATTTGCCGTCATATTTCCAAGTGCGGTGCCTCCCTGCTGTGTTTCGAAGCAGCTGGATTCTTTCAATAAGCCAAAATAATCTTAGGGCTTGCAGGGGTTACAGCTCACTTCACCTTCTGTCGAGCGCCCTTGTCTGAATACAGCACAAGTTATAGCAGATAGACCATCTGGCATCAATTACAAATTAGATAAACTAATAACACGCAGGAATTAAAGTCAAGTAAAACAATTACAGTTACACTAAAATAAAGCAACAGATTACTGATTATAGCTGCCACTTTATATTACTCCATATCTGGAATAGCCACGTCCTGATGATACTTGTTTGTGTTTTATCAGGAAATAAGAGGCTACTTGTTGTAGTTGATAGTAAGTCTTTGGAATTAAAACTTTTAAGCACTATGTAAGTTCCAGCTTACCTGCAGCTTGCAGAGAGACTCATGGGACAGGCTGATTACTAGGCAATAGCAGATATTTTCAGGTCAGTCCCATCAGCACAAAGCTCAGCTTTAAAGAAGAACAGCTGAAAACCAAACAGCTCATTTTCTGTCCTCTTTATTACAAGCAGAGGTATATCTCCAAGACTATAACAGTGAGGCTCTCAATATAATTCTTTATTAAAAACTATATACAAAAAAACAAAAAAAAAAGATGTACTTCAATAAACAGGTTCGATAAACTTTCTGTATATGAACATTATTCAGGATACACAGAAATATGCACTTTGACATATTCCAAGTTTGGGACATTAATCTCATGCCATGTGCTGAAATATTTGAAAATACACATTCTGGTTAAATGCAAAAGCTGCCATACAGTGAAGATAAACACATTTGTATCAAGAGTCAGTAGAGCCAGATATTAGGTCAATATAGTCAAAAAATAGTAATTTATTTGGTTTAATGTTTTACGAGCATTTCCTTCAAAATATTTTCATTATGAGAGTATATGTACAGCCTTTATAAAAGTGTGTGTATGTGTGAACGATGCTCATTCAAAATTATTATCCAATTCAATTAATATGTCGACGTGGCATTTAAAAAACTGAACAAAATACATGGTAAACTGCATTTTATGTTTTGTATAAAAAGTAGCAAAACATAATCCTTGTTATAATTAGAAAAGACGATCAATGTTATATCAATAGATGGAACTGCCATTTCAAAATTACCTTCGAGTCACAAATTTTACAAGGGGCTGAAAAGAATAATGCATTTAATTTAGTATTAAGTCTTACAATTCTTCTACACTGATAATAAGGATGTATGTCTGAAACAAATACAGTGTTTCTGTTAATGTGGTAAATGGCTACGAAAGTCTTGTTAATACATTTCAGTAGTAAATGGCCATTGGACACATCCGTTGTTGAAGAGAGAATCAAGTACATTCAGAATCCAGATGCTTATTTGCAGCTTGTTTGTAAATCACACCCATTTTGGTTTAGGTTCTCATACCGTTTGACTCACATAATCCAAAGGTCCAAAGGTAGCCTGAGAACTAACTACAAGAAGAAAGAAGAAAGCCTTAGAATGTCTCAAAAGTGTCCTGTCAACAGTCAAAGCTCAGTGTCACTATATCATTCAGCAGTAAGATTTTTAGATTAAATTCTCCTTTGGTAAACACCTCAGTGGATACAAGAAGCTATATTTCCTGCTCATATCACCTTCATAATAACTTTACAAACTTTCACAAGCACTGTATGAATATTTATCAATGATGCATAAATTATGAAAGTCTTTCATATCTTGTAGGTCCCTTCATAACAGATCAAATCTCTTAACGTTCTATGCACAACGAGGGAGGAAATCAAGGGATCAAAATGAAAGTTATTCACATTGTTAGTCATGGCATACATTTATTTTCTAGACAGTAAATTCAAAGTCACAACTAAGACTACCTGAAATATCCTCTTCTAGCCAGCAATCCCTGCAGTCAGACCCGGACAGTTCATGCCCAACCTCCCCAGAATACGAGACACATTCCTTGATTAAAACTTGGGGTCTATAATGACCCCTTTGTGAAGTATTGAGCTTGTTGATCACTGAACTGTTTACTTGCTACACTTAAGATTGACTTCTATAGGTTTCTGAACTCCTGCCTTTCTCAGGACTCTGGCTGTAGATTTGGATTTGTGGTATTTATTGCCTTGGATTGTTTCTGGGCTTGGCTTGTGTTGTGACCCTGATTGTTGTGTTATGTTTCACTATTGGTTATTCCTCATTGTCAATCATTAAACATGTTTAATCTACTTTTAATCTACTTAATCTCTTGAATGGGGATGTTTTTATTACACGTACATCCATAAGTCTTAACATTCATTGACTGATTGTTCTTTTATTCCTTAGGATAATTAGCACTATGCATGTGCAGTGGTTTTCTGTTTAATGTGTTCAAGGTAAAAAAAAATGCAGTAATTGAATACATTTGAATCTCACAGAGAGCAGCAGTTACACTTTATACATGAAGATGGCCAGACAGGCTTTCGAGGTTGTATAAGTCCCTTTACAAAACAGCAAACCTCATATTTGTACAGCACAACACAACAGTTCATTCAAGCCGACAGCCAAGAAATATAAAGCAAAACGAAGAAACGAAAATCCTTGTTCCCGTCTGTCTCCCTCTACTGGGGTGACCTACAGTGAGATGAGGTATTATACAGGGAGGGACATGTGGAAGCAATCAATGAAAAAAACAGAAAAAAGGTTCTTAAAATCGTCCCCAGGCCACAGACCAAAACACACATCCACACACCTTACAGTAGGTCTAATGAAAGATGGTGAAACAAAGACATCTGAAGTGTTTGACACAGCTGAATTCCCAAATGTGCTCTTTTCTGTCAATTTCTGTACTCCCAAGAAGCAGCACTATATACAGTAAAAGCCTCATAACCGTTCTAAAATGCGTTGTGCTGTATATTTAATATTATGCATGACATAGTACTAAACATTGTAATGGAAACCTAATGCCCGTAATCCAAATTCAAAATGAATCGACAACAGAAACTGGAAAAAAAATACAGCACTTTACTAGAACTCAGCTGATATATCATCTGGCTGGTTAAGTTGACCAATGTTAAGTTCAATGAAAACCTGCCAATAAAGCACCGGATATGATAAGAAAATTAGTTCATGTAAATTTTTTGAGGGATAATAGTTTATTTGTTGGGTTTTTTTTTGCTTATTCATCATTATGAGAGTTCAAATTAGCCTATCTACATATGATTAAATTATGTTATACGGTGGCTTGTTTTATAGTTATATAATTTTATGACTGCATTACATTGAGTGGGACAGGTTGATTTAGCCAGTCAAAACATTGCTTAACTAAAACTACTGGTAACTTTAATTTTAACCATACAGTATTAAATTATCTTTGCCAATATTCAAGTTATCAGGTTTTCATATTGGCCGAGCCCTGATTGAAACAGATGACCGTCTTCTGCCTGCTCAATGCAGTTTGAGTGACAGAGCGGAAAGTGCAGAAAAAGGAGCAACATGAATAAATATGAGCAGAGATGAGGTGAGCACAGTGAACACTGGGCCATCACTATACTATAGGGGGTTAGTAAGTAAATCGATTGTCACCAAAGCAGCCTTGAGAAACTGATGTGACAGCAGCTGGATCCACTCTAGGCCATTAAAATGGGGCTAAAACGTCCCTACCGGCCTTCAAATCCCAGAATAACAAAGAAAAACAATCGAATCCTTGCTCTATCCTTGTCCTTATCACCTGGCTCCTGATTTAGCATAGCATTAAGGGAAAACACCGTTTTTAAGGCGAAAAAATGCTTTTAAGGCCCGGGGGTCACGTGACGCACACGGACGCTGTGTAAGCCGTGTCCTTTGACCTTCGCATATTTGCCGCTGCTTCTCATGACGGAAACGCGATCGTGTGGCTATAAGGTATGTTTGTTCTAATCGGCAGGGCAAAATTTTAGAAAGATAGACAGAATAAAGAACCTTCTCTGAAACTGAGATTAGATGCACGTGGTCTGTACAGCCACTTTTACTCTCCATCCAGCACCATCTCCGCATGTTCAAACATTTCCCCAATAGTCCACACAGCTGATTCTGTGCACACATCAGTTGCAGGACAGACACTCAGCATTTACAGCTGTCATTTATGTAGTAAGATAATTTGACTGGAGCTATTCTGATTACAACAAGGCTGCACTGAGACCAAACATAGCAAATCTCCATTTCATCATTTAACACTTTTCTTAAAAATGTAGCTTTTCAAAATAAAAAGTAAGATATATATTTATTTCCCCTGAAAATATTATTTTAAATCATTCCATCTAGTTTCACCCAGCCGGGAATAGTCTTTAAATCCCCCCTAACCCCCCCCCGCCAAGGCCCAGCAGTTATAATACAGATAGATTAGTGAAGGCTCACTGTTTTACTTTTCTGTAAAAAGGAAACAAGTCTGACTTTCTGATAAATGCAAAAATATACAACAAACCTATGTTTTTAGGTGGACTGTTAAAAATATTCAAAAATGCATTATTTCTTCCTGATCCCAAACAAAGCTTTAATAAAAAACTATAATTTAATGTCATGTATGTTATTTAATGCCATTACCAGTGTACAATATGTTACTGGTCCATACATACACAACAGCACATTCAAAGCCTCATCAGGTTAACTAGCTAACATAGCGTCTGCTAGCTCCAGTCAACGCTCATGGGACAAGCAGCGTCTATGCAGCTAAGCAGCCGGGCTGAATCTCCGACTGGTCCATCTGCCATACGCCTCGCCACTTTACGCTGTGCTACCAGAGCCCAGAACACGCATCTACCGGGAGTTGAGTGGGGACAGCTGGCTTTCCACGGTCAAGTGACTTACAGTGATACTGCACAGTCCTGTGGCGTGTTCCTCAAAAACAGATTTGCACAAAGGCAACACCAGTTTCCTCTATGAAAAGCAGGAAAAGAAAGAGAGAGAGAGAAAAAAAAGCTAAAAGATCATTTTAAACATAAATAGGAAGATCAAAGAGGTACTTTGAAGTGATGATAATTAGAACAGTTCTCCTTTGTATAGGTAATAAGACTTTTTCTTTCAAGTAATATCACCTGTAGGGGTGACAGATGAATTTCGGAGGAATGAAGAAAAACATGTTATGAGAGTCTTTGCACTAGAACTAAAGGGGTTACAGGTCACACGGTTCCAGACTGTGCGTCCCAATTTACACATTTGAGGGGATCACAGTCCTGAGCTGGCAGAGTATGACTGGTCCTCTGCACATGGTCCTCTGCACATGGTCCTCTGCACATGGTGCGGCAGCTCGCGATTCACCAGCATGTGTGTTTATGCACGTGTGCGTGTGGCTCTCTTTAAAGGCATGGATTAAATATCACACTGAAGTCTCCAGTCCAGGCCTTTCCAAAGTATAGCTGGAACCCGAAGGTCGGAAGTCATTCCCAAATCCTGGAGAAGGCCTAACAGTGTGGTAGTCAGAGTTGTGTTTCCAGCCGGAGTACGTGAGCTTCTTGGGGAAGGACTCAGACCTTCTCTGGCTGCACTTGGGGGCCTCGCCACTCCTGTGAGGGGTGGTGCACTGCGAGGACAATGGGGTGAACTCTGACAGCTGGCCCAGGTAGAGCTTCTCAGCATTCTGTAGGAAGAGGGAGAGAGAAGGACCATTTGCCACTGGACACTCGATATAACTGCAGCCCAAAAACAGCAGACACAAAAAAGAAAGCTCAGAAGAAGCAGGGTGTTGGGCGCCTGAGCGTTCAGCCCCAAGCCATCTGCACTGCGAGGAAATGTGTGGATGTGTAAGCAGAGGTGGATGGTTCAGGGCCAGGAGATAAAAATCCTGCCCAAGATTTTGCTTCAATCAACTAGTTTAAAAAGTTTATAAAAAGAGTATAAAAAGTGACAGTCACAGAGTACTCAACTGGTTAGTTGACATAAAATCTTGGTCTTGAGTTTTACTTTCTGGACCTGAATTATCTCTTATACTTAACCTACGGAATCAGAATGAAATGGCTCAAAAATCCTGCTAATAACTGATGTCAATGCAAAAATGCTAATAAATGGTCTGTTCATGTAATGAGTGCTGAAAAGATCAGAAAAGAA
The DNA here is from genome assembly GCA_026779585.1 of Mormyrus proboscirostris. Lineage (NCBI taxonomy): Eukaryota > Metazoa > Chordata > Actinopteri > Osteoglossiformes > Mormyridae > Mormyrus > Mormyrus proboscirostris. Next base: position 13,694,476 of record JAODKF010000040.1, read on the forward strand.
AGTCCTGAAGGTCTCCGTGACTCCGGGGGTCTCTCCTCAGGACCTCCTCACCCCTCCATCTGGAGGCTCCGTCCTGTTATGGAGAACCTTGGAAACAGTACCTAGAACTGAAATCACTGCATGTTCCACTAAAGAGGACCTTTAAATCTCTTTGTTGGTTTAAATTTTTTTCAGTAGTAAAGGAATGTATTTCTTGGACAATGCATTCCTGTGTGAGTATTTTTATACAAAAGAAGTGGGTGAAGGACACAGGGATTAACATCCTATCTGCAATGCCACTCCAGACACTAGGTGGCAGTAGCTGCTTGTTAAAGGGGCTTTCTGTTGAAGAAAATTTGCAATCCTGCGGGTGACATCAAATTTCTAATACTATTCATTCATATTTAAAGCCAAGCCATTAAAATACTACTCAATAAATTCTATTGACTGAGTCTGCTTAGTATCTGTTTAGTGGTTTAGACTGCGAAGAGCTATTTTTAATGAATTTGTCTATAAATTACAATCCTGGGTGAAATTCTTTAAGTGTGTGATTGTGTTTGATTCTTTATGATATTACAATATTACAGACTAGGCTGTATGTAACTATATGCTCTGTGTCTCACTGCACATGATCATCATTACTGTGTAATATTTACATAATGTGCAATAACCCACACCTTCCCTTTTCCCGAACATGGACCGATCCATGTTTCCCCAGCAAATCACAAGCCAAAGTGTCCCCAGT
>JAODKF010000040.1:13697267-13719858 GCA_026779585.1 Mormyrus proboscirostris
GCCATCACGTGATGAGGAGTATCCCACAGCCATCACGGGTGTTACCACATGATGAGGAGTATCCCACAGCCATCACGGGTGTTACCATGCAGAAATTGTGAAATATTCACCTCCCCTTCTTCTAAAAACTTATACTGCTGGAGGTCTGTGACAGCATAAAGATGGCGGACCGCTCAACAGCAAGGCACTGTCGCTTAGTCTGCCGTTTCCCGGAAGAGAGAGTCGGGCACAGACGTGACCGGAGGGTTGGAAGTTCCGAGGGAAGGAAAAGAAGGAAAGGTGGAATCCAGAGGTCAGCAGGGAGAGGAGTGGAGAATAGGGAAGAGGAAGAGGGCACAGGAATAAAGTCTGCAACTTTGACATTCCACTGCGTTGACAAACTCCTCTCTCAAGAATTTACTGCTAAATTAAAAAAGGACATCTTAAAACACATTTTATACAGTCAATTAATGTTAATTTCACCTACAGTACTGTACCAGTCAAAAGTCTTGACATACCTGCATTTATCTCTATTTTAGCTGTTATTCAACTAACAAATACATATCATATCATAACATATCAAATATTGCAATGACTAAGTCAAGTGTTCAAATTTTAGACTCTTCGAGTCCCCTTTTGGTACGATGACAGCATTTCAGACTCATGGCATTCTTTTTACCAGCTTCCAGATGTATCCACCTGCAAAGCTTCTCCAGCAGTCCTGATGGACAAGTTCTGGCCACAAGTTGGCTACCTTGCTCTTACTTTTCCATCCAGCTCATCCCAATGCAGGTCATCCGTCCAGACTTTTCACAGGTACTGTATTTCAATTTCCCGAATTTATTTTAATCTTACTAAGGATTTCTGAGGCAGTTCATGCTTATGTTTGTTCCTTGTGAATTACAGTGAGTCACATAACCATAATATCAAAATCCCAGTTTGTAACCAGTTTTAATAGCTCACGATAAACTGGTTCCCATCTAAGGAAGAAAGCATGACTGATTTCTCAACTTATAGGTGCATATTTATTTTGTGTCTGTGATTTCACTGTTTACTGGTGAGACAGTGGATGATACTTTTATGACTGCAATTCAAGGAGGAAAGAACAGAAGGAAAAGTGTAACGTGCAAAGGGTCTAAAAGCCGACTGAGAAAATCACTTCACTCTCCAAAAGGGCCAGTGGACGAATTTAATATAAACATTGTTTATACTTTATATATTTAATTTTTATGATATTATTTATAAGTGGTCTGGTTAATCAAACCCTATCTCAGCTTAGCTAATCTCCTTAGAGGCTTAGGCGCTGCTGTGCTCAGATCACCTGGATGTGCTCAGTGGTGGTCGGCCACAAGGCCCGGCAGAGCACCTTCTTCAGCACGTCGGGCAGCAGGCTCACGCTGACCAGCAGGATGATGCTGAGCCAGGCCGGCCCGCTGGACAGCATCTGCATGAACACGTAGTACATCCGCTGGTAGTTCAGGAACGGCCTGTAGGGGGAGCCAGAGGCACTCATTTCCCAAACCCACTCATACCAAAATTATGGTAAATTTCAAAATATCAGATTTATCATTCCATACAAAACAAATATGAAATAATAAAAAAAGTACAGTGTTAGACTATCAAATTAAAGTTTAGAAAAAAAAACACAATGTAACATTATAATATATGCAAATGAACAATAACAGTTAAAAGTAGCAAGACATTCTTCAGTTCTCCAAAAAGTTACTGGTATCTTGTTGGATGGCATGAAGACCACAGCTTTGGCTCCCAAACCTCTCTACCATTTGATGTATTCATTAAATTTCACCACCAGCTCATTTAACATAATTAAATAATTTAACTTGCAGAAAAGATAACAAACACATGGCTAATTTGGTTGCTGAAAACTCTGGGGTGACTTTAGGAGAGGATTAGCTATGAAATATAAAATCATGGTTTTACAACAACAAAAAATTCAAGCTATTTTCTTTGGCAGTTTAAGTCTTCTGCACAACATTGTATGTCAGCAGATTAATTTGCAATTACAGAAATGTGGAGATTGCAAATATGCACATATGAAGGAGAAACGTACCAAATAATGCCTCCCCACAGCAAAGAGAAGACAACGTAGAAGAGTAAGGAACCCCAAATGACAAAGTGATTAATCCACGTCCAGTAGTGCGTGTCCAGGGCCAGCTGAAATTAATCAAGAAAGAAAAAATAAACCAATGAACTAACATTGGTGCAATGTTAATGCCGTAATATGCACTAGTTTCAGTGAAGAGAGTTACCTTTAGCGTGACAGTGAAGACTAAAACGGTGAAGACAAGTGCCCCAAACGTCCAGTTGCCAAACATCTGTAAGAACAACAAAACGCAACGTGTGTGATAATGAGGCCACCAAAAACGTCATTCGAATGAGGAACAAGAGCAAAAAGGCCACAGCGCATTAAATCCAAACAGCCTGTTAAAAACGCACTTGAAGCCCGGTGTGGACACAGCCGCTGAGGGCACTGCAGCCCCTCTTTCAAAGCGGGAGCGTGGCCTGGTGGCGTCGTCACGCCAATTAGCACATGACACTCCTCATTTCTGCACTTCAGCATTCAGCAGGCAACTGAGCACCGCAGTCGAATTTATATGTCACATCTGAAACCAAGGGTTCATCAAAACTAATCTCGCCAACAGGTATACTGGGAAACGTTTCTGACCTAGAACCGCCCTTCAAATCTCCTGTGAACTATCTGCATTTTAAATGGTTCATTTAGCGTTTGATGCTAGTTTTAACCTTGATCTGCTTTCACTGTGTTCAATAGTTATTTTATTTTTTGATCTTGAATACAATTACTCAGTACTCTATCAAATGTGCTGACAGCTTGTGTTTACATTGGCAGTCTTCCCAGGGTCTTTCCCTGCCATGTGTCCAGGCTGGACTGGATATGCAGTAAAGCCTATTCTGGAGGTTCATACTGCTTTGCACATTACAGTTTCACCTCAAAACGTTCCATGATTCCAAATCGTAATAATCGATCTCTGACTATTTCACTGAAAGGAAACTGAAAGGAAAAGGACACAACATCCCAATGCTGCTCAATTTAACTAGAGTCAAGATCAGGCCAGTGCTCTTCCTGCGATGCTGAACCTTTGAAAAACCATGATGCAAAAAGCAGAAGAATATCAGAAGTCCCTGTTACTGTTGACTATTAGAAAGGTCAGTTTTACCCCAAGTGCAAATGCAATAATGTTATTGTTGTCCTAATGACAGAATACGTACATGTTCTGATAATTTACCATATCGACTCAATTGTCCTGGAAAGAATATTTACACTATAAATGGGGCTCTAATTAATGCAAGCATACTAATCTCCTCACCATCTGTTTGTGCTCTTACTGTGTTTTCCAACAAATAACATGGAAACTATACTTGATCATTTCAAAGGCAAATGAAATTCAGAAAGTGCAAGGAGTTAATGGGCCTTAACTCACCATTATTAAAATGATTGGTCATTTTATTAGTGCTTGTTTGCTCCATTTAAACAGATACATCAAAACCAATCAATAAAACAGATTCAGTTGAAGTTCATTTACTTTAAGTTTGAATGCATATATATTATGCATACTTATGAAACATTGATTATACAGTTGTCTACATTTTAATGAATACCCTCTAGCACAGAGTGATGTTCCATATGATATACTCTATGAAATAAGGGCACCTCTGCAATTTCGCTTCGAATTATCTTTTGCCATTGAAGTTAGTATAAATGTGTCGTACAGGCGCTACATGGTTTCGTCGGTTACCATCACTCCACACGTATGGTAACCAGTTTCACACTTCACACATGATGACGACATGTGGTCCTACGTTACGGAAACTACCACGATGAAAGAGCAAGACATGGATGGGGTTGCCAACGCCAACCGCGGGGTGCGGGGAAAACTGGGCACAGAAGAAAAATAAATGGACGATACGAAATGTGAGGGAATGATGCACTATGGGGGAAACGGCGAAACCAAAACAGGAATCCGAGAGAAAGGGACAGGCTTACCATTTGTGTGTTGGTGGTCATTAGCTGAGGAAAGGAAGAGAAGCAAAGGAGCAAAACAAATAACAACAACAATAATAAGGAGGAAGAAGGAAAAAAGAGTAAAAATCAGGATGTCGAAACTGAAAAAAAGCTGAGCGGAAAAAAATTCAAAAAGGTTAATGTGATATAAATAAAGGATAAGACAGATGCCCTCGAGGTAACGAGCTACTGCGACACCGGCGTGAATGACAGGGTCCCCTTTCAATGAGGGCCTGCATGTGTCACACTTTTGGTAGCAACAGAGTCATGTGTTCGCCTCCTTGACGACGCTCGCTAACGATGCCACACACTGTTGGAAATGTCTCTTATTTGGCCTTTTGCCAAAAGGAGATACATGGAGAGGTTACAGTACAACTTAATCCGTCTTATAAGGATAGTTGTTAGGAAGAAACCCCCTAAAGTTATTGTTTCTCCACTTCTTTGTAGCCCTCTGGTGGGCAACCTCTGAGGCGTTCTCACCTCACCTGCCCATTGCTGGTGAAAGTGGTGTCGTCGAAGAGGAAGTAAATCCCGAAGAAGAAGACTGCGGCATCAAACACCCCCAGGAACGTCCAGTACATAAAGATCCGCCAGCATAAGAGGGAGTTCTTAGAGATGTCCCTGCGGGAGACACACAAGATCTGAAAACTGGCAAAAAATCTGGAAGTTATGTCCGAATCAGGAGCCCAGAGTTCAGAGTTGATTAACAGTGTTGTGGTAGAGCTTAGAGTTGCTTCATCAGTCAGCCTCCTCCAAGTGCGTGACACTGACACAATCATGCCAATAAACCAAATTCACCATCTCAGCAAATAACAAAAATGGTTTTTCATCAGTCATTAAGCCCCAGCAGCTCAGCAGTGTGGCCAGGTTTGCGAGCTCGGTAACTGTGTAGGGCTTGTGGCCAAAAAGGAGCCAAAAAAAGCTCTTGCAGGATATAAAATTTGCTTAAAAGCACAAATACACAAATGGCGAGTACTGAAACAGAAAGCAGGGGAATAAAAACTGAGAGTTGAAACGTCCATTTGGGACGTGGGATCTGCAGGACATGGGATCTGCAGGACGTGGGATATGCAGGTTGCTGGTGTCAAATAAGGAAGGAGAAATGTGCAGGAAACTCATCCCCTTGTCTACCAGGATCTCCATTAAACTCCTTTCAGTAATGATGCTGGATTAACTTTAACCGTCCCTAAGGCCTGCCTGCACTATTTCACCGATCCAGTTTAATAGAAAAGCAGGTCCCTCGAATAGGCAGGCATTCTGAGAGGGATTTAATTCTGCTTTAGTCACAAATCAACACTACAACACTCACCCCATATAAGAGTTGTAAAGAGATGGATTTATGATCTAGGATTTTCAGAGTCAGAGAAGGAAAGAGGAAATCTGCATGGGGGACAGGGGAGGCTGGCTAGATTGGCTTTAAAAATCCTCTATTAATTGCTCACCTGTACAGAGACGGATCTCTCTTCAGGATGTCCGTGCCGACGTGCTGCTCAATGAGGCTGTAGAGCAGGATGGGCAGGGAGGTGAAGCTGATGTTGTACAGCGTCAGATAGGCCGTGTCGTACAGAGGCTGAGCAGATGAGGACAGGCAGAGCGTTAGCCGGAGAGGACAGAACGTCACGGTAGCGGATGCAGGACAGTCGGGGAGTTTTGTATTTGTATTTGGAGCGCAGCGGGCTGAGGCGAATCGTCCGCGACTAGGATTATACTCGACGCGACGACTGCTAATCTGATAACTGAACTGCAATGGTGTCACCAGGGGAGAAAGAGCTATGAAGGTCAGTAGAAACCAGGAATGTTATAGTGGGTTAATCCCCAGCAGTACTGTGCACTACTGAGGCGTTTTAAGGGACAGGTGCACAAAGTCTTTGACACATGTACGTTAAAAGGGATGACATACCATTAAAGCGAGGCATTTTAAATAACGTGGGCAAAAGGAGCATAAATAAATTATACACACATACAGACAGACACACGCACACACACACACACACATACACACAGACTGTGTCCGGCATTGAGCATTTTTAAATATTGAATATGTTAGGCTTTCATAGCGCATGCATCACGTACCTGCTGTGAGAAACCACAGAAAAACTGATAGAGGAACTGAGGGAAGATGAAACAGACATTCTGGACAGAGTGACAAAGAGAAACAGAGTGAAAACCTTGACATAGAAATACCTGAATACAGCTGTATGTTTATTTTACACACACATATTAAACAGGGAAGGCATGGTTCAGTGGATAGTAACATTGCCTCATCTCTGAAAGTGTTTGTAAGATGGATGGATAAATTAAACGAGTGTTTCCCAGCCTGGTCCTCAGGGACCCACTGACAGTCCACGTTTTTGCTCCCTCCCAGCTCCCGGTGGAGAGCAACAATGTCTGAGGGGCCCTGAGGACCAGGCTGGGAAACACTGTATTAAACAGACTAAACACAAAGAGAACAGTAAATGATGCAATATGAGATACTGACATATTACTAAACAGAAGGGCTGATCTATGCTGCGTCATATCTATGCTGGTGTTCATTTGTTTTTCGATTTGCTTACATCACACAGCTTGTTTTACCTTGTAAAAGAAGTACTGCACCAGCTCCGCGATCCTGATGTAGTAGTAATGTCCGTGTACTAGGAGCATCTTCTTTAAGTGCTTGAATTTGGGGATTGCGTAATCACTGTTCCGCGCCGCATGACGACCCTCTTTACCCATAATGCCTGGAAAAAAAATATCAAAAAAGAGAGAAGTCAACAAGGTTAATTGTGTTCATTATGAATCCTGAACCTCTGCAGAAAGTGTATTTAATACCTATAAAGGGCACCGATACAATACAAACCTTTAAGAAGTGGCTAGAGCAGCCACACGCTATCTCACGTGTGCCCCTCCCCCGCCGTTCAGCCGTTTTATGGGACACGCGTATGATCACACTCACCGATGCCCACATGAGCTTCGAGAATCATGCTGACGTCGTTGGCTCCATCCCCGATGGCCAGGGTAATGGGCCGCTCCTTCGACGCCTTTATCAGCTTTACGATCTGAAACAATCGGGTACATCGTCTGAATCCTCTCTGCGGCGTCAGCATAAGGACTGCAATACTTCAGGATGCTTGGTTAGGAGATCAGACACTGGTATTTGAATGAGAAGTACATGTTCAGTGCTAAAAAAATCATAAATAAAAAAAATATATAAATTTTCATGTTTGTAATTTTGACACTTCACAATCTTCGCACAGGGAGAATGCAGAGGCACAGCAGATGGCATCAGAAATCCGGGAAGCTCTCCAATAATTTTCTTTTGATATTTACTGGAGTAACAAACATTTACTGGAAACAAAATCAAAGATCAACTTTCCAAAACTCACTCAATACCCAGGATACATTCTGAGAACATTAAACACAGACATGTATGCAGGTAAAGGCACATACAGGATATTCATGTTCTAGTCAAGAGAGGCTCAGGCAACATATGAGAAATATCAATAACAAAACAAAGTCCTAAAGTACAACTGGCAAGAGAAACCCTTCCTTGTTCTGAGCCACTGTGGCGTTCTGGGTGTCCCCAGCCTCGTGCCCCGCGCCTGTCTGGGATAGGGTCCAGCTCCGTACTGGATACTGTAAGTGGTGGGAAGATGGATGGGTGGCTCGGCTTTGAGATACACCGGGACGAGACGGCAGACCTGCGCTTTCTGCAAGGGTGCCATGCGGCAGCACAGCACGGCGCTGCAATTCCGGCAGATATCCAGGAAAAGCTCCTTGTAGCTTCCCGAGCTGCCGTCCTCGGATGGCTTCAGCACCGCCGACAGCGTCGCGCCGTCGATGATCAGCCCATAGTCCTGGAAGTCGTTGGAGAGACTGAGAACGCACAGGGCATAAGAGGGTTAATAAAAAACCCTGAAAGATCCGATTAGTACATATAGTAGCAGTCAAAAGTCTGGACACACCTGATTTTAATGCATTTATCTCTATTTTAGGCATGTTATTCAACTTATAGTAAAAGACCTCAAGGCAAGACGTAATACATATCAAATACTGCAACAATTGAGAGGTGTTCAAGATCTGAAAATATTCTTAAATGTAAGACTCTTCAAAATAGTCCCCTTTCGGCTCGAAGACAGCATTGCAAACTCTTGGCATTCTCTCAGCCAGCTTCCAGATGTAGCCACCTGGAAAGCTTCTCCAACAGTCATAAATTAGTTTCCTCAGGTTCTGGGCACAAGTTGGCTACCTTGCTCTTACTCTTCAATCCAGCTCATCCCAAAGCAGCTCTATAGGGTTTAGTTTGGGGGACTGTGGGGACCAGCTCATCCGTCACAGGACTCCATCTCTTTCCTTGTTCACAAGATAATACAGTACTTACGTAACCTGGAGGTTTGCTTAGGGTCATTATCTTGTTGTTAAACAAATGAATTTCAGACTTTCGACTGGTACTGTATTTTAATGTACAGTATATAGTACCAGGGGCGTAGCACCAAATTCTGGGCCCTATGCACAAACAGTGCCCATGGGCCCCCCCACCCCAAAAAATAAAATTCCAGATTCCTTAGGGGCCCTCCCCCCACATGGGGCCCTGGTAACTCAGTCCCCTTTTTCCCCCCACTACGACGCCCCTGCATAGTACACATATAGTACTGCGGAAAGGCTGCCAAAGAAATGCTTAAATTATCTTTATGGGGGTGTAAAACTATGATTTCTGTCAAAGCATGCTAGCTTTTCAGTACCCATTCAATATATCCATGTATTTGTTGGACACACCCACTAGGACACCTTGTTTGGGTAAGCAGTACCTCAGTAAGTTAATTCACTAACGTTTAATGTTTATTGATTAGAACTGATGATGCAATTTAACAAATACATGGAACTGCTGCGGGTCCCCCCCAAGGAGAGGTCTGGGAACCAAGCTATGTTCTTCGTGTGTGTGTGTGTGTTTGTCCAGGTATACCTTACCTTGTGGGGACCAAATGTCCCTACTACGTGATGAATACCTGGTTCCTGGTCCCCATATGGGAAAACTTTATTTTATAAAAATCGGTAACTACAATAAAAAAATAAAAATGCAAAAACTCTTGTATTTTGTTGGTGACTCATGGTTATGGTTAGGGCTGGGTAGGGTTAAGGTTGTCATAGTTAGTGTTAGTGTTTTTCCCACAGAAATGAATGAGAGATCCCCAAAAAGATATGATTACATGACTGTGTGTACGTGTGTGTGTGTGTGTGTGTACGTGTGTGTGAGGCGGCGCCTGTCGCAGACCACACACGCACCCCGAGGGGCTCTCCCGCAGCATGCCTCGCCGCTGCCGCAGCACAGTGCGGCTCAGCTCAAACAGCACATCATGCAGACTCTGCTCCTCCGTGCGCTTGGTGGTCAGCTCCAGGATCTGCGTGCTGTGCCGAAACAGCCTGCTGGCGTAGCAGGTGGCTGCCGCCGTCTCCATCTTATCCCCCGTCAGCACCCACACCTTCACGCCGGCCTTGTGCAGAGACTCGATGGTGTCGGCTGCCTGGTCCTGGAGCCTGCGGGGGAGCCGTTAAACCTTACGGGGGGGATGTCCTCTTGTGAATTGTTAAAGAGCAGAAAGGCTGACAAATCAGACTGTAGCTCAACAAGAAGAACTCTGAGAACACACTCCACACGCAGGGAGCTATAGGCAGAGCCTTAAACCTTCGTCCCAGAGATGCGAGACAACAGAAGGCACCACCCATTATCTACTTCAGAACCTACATATATAATGGAGAGAACAAGTCTACCTCAGGATGACCCAGTGCCACCAGCCAGTCAGACTGGGAAGCAAAATGTTAACTGTCAGCTAGATCAATCAAATTCTGCTTCAGGTCCTGAAAAAGGTTGTGCCGGCACCCTAACGCAATCAAGAGAAAGCCAATGGATAATTAGTGGAATAAATAACTGAAATTTCAAAACCTACAACACTGTGGTTATATGAGTGTGATTTTCCTCACCTAACCCAGCCAATCAAGGAACGGCGTCGGAAAAGAAAGATCAAAGTGCGGCTGAGTCAGAACCCAGACCTCCATCCCGTAGATTACCTGTGGAATTACATTGGAGGGCTGTGTAAGGACATCTCCTGGCAATTTGAAGGAGCATGAACGTTTTTTTTTGAGAGGGAGAGTGGAATAAAATTGCAAAGTCCAGGTGTGCAAACTTCACAGAGACGCGCTGCTGCACCAAAAGAGCGTCCACAAGATGTTAGAAAAGGAGGGGATGCGTAAACTTATGCAACCAGGGGCCTGTAAGTTTTTATTTCAATTACTTGTGCTACTAATTATGTTTCTTTTTCACTTTAATTATGTTGTTTGTAACTCACACCAGTGATGGAAACATCTGAGATGATTTCTATTGATTGCTGGCTTTACATCATGAAACACCAATTTAATTTAGAATGTGTGGACTTTGTATATCCAGCTGAAACAATGCTGATCATGTCATCTTGGGTGTCTTCTTCCTTCCTGGCTCACCCCATACTCGATAATTAGTATAAATTGCCACAGTACCTTTTCCTTTCTTCTACTTTTTGAAAGACCTGAAGTAGCCAATTTCAATGGAGTAATAATTTGGAATTCATTAAGTCACGGGGTATTAAACTCCTTAATTAATCCTACCCACTGCGGCATAGCACCTCCCACTGTTTACTAGTGACACAACACTAAACAAAATACCTCCCAGCACTTAGCCAGGAGCTAAAAAATCACCACACTCCAAGAATAAGTGATATTCATTGAGTCATTCACTAAGAAAAGCTCATCGTTTCTGCAAAAATGCTTTGCTGAAACAGCCATCGGCCCAAAACCTTTTACTCTGAGACTGTCAGCATTCTAATGGGGAAACGCTGTATGATGGCAACTCCTCGCTATGTTGGGATGTGTAATGCAAATTTTTAGGGCTAGGCTAAAAATACTCTGGGCTAGGCTTAAAATTTCGAGGCTAGGCTTAAAAAGCTCTGGGCTAGGCTTAAAAATTTTCAGGGCTAGCTATAGTCATGAGTGATGGGACCTAATGACGCTCTTCATAATGACAGAGTACCATGAGGTCTCTGGGGCCAGCATACCCATGCCTCTCTCAGTGTCTGTGTTAGTGATATACTGCACATCACCATGCAGCACAATTCTCATTGAAAAGTGCCTCTTCCACTTCCTGATTAAATGGACTCCTGGTTCAGAAAGTGAGTGAGTACTAATCACCTGCAGGATGATACATTTTAGCCTGTTTTTTTGCAGTCTGCAGCAATCGGACAGGAGAGCTTGTGCATCCATCCTGTGCGATAGAGCACTATAAATGATCTTCATCGAAATAACGTTAGACTTTCCCGTAGCTTTCTTATACCATTAATTAACATCAGAGCAGACTGTACGCATGCATCGATGGGAATCAATGGCATTTACAAACCAATGATTCCCAAGGAAGGATAGATACAATCCGTCCTATAATTACTCCAGTTACTCATTAATTGCTGAAGGCAGTGCCCTGCAGCAGAAGCCCATTGATTAGCAATGCAATTAAAGCTGGACCCCGGCTACAGTATTGGATTTACAAGTTGTGATTGTTTCGAAAATTCCACCTGGTTTCTTCATTCATTACCATTGTCTTTTGTTAGTGTAACTGCACAGGCTAAACACACGCAGGCAGCCGAGTTGTCAGTAAAATCCACGATGCCTCATTCTTTGGTTGGCCCTGGATTTCTCTGCACTGTCAGCTTCCTGTTCAGGTAGCATCTCAGGTCGAAAGATATGCGGCTCTCGAAAGTTCCGGAAACCTCCTCCCTGACGTCCGCGAATGACAGGCAATGTTCTGGAAATCTGCCATTCTGATATCCAGCTATGGTAAAACTAGCCGACAAGAAGCCTTACGGCCGCAACCCGGCCAGTGCTGGCCTTGGACAGTCATTTTTAATACCTTCGTACCACTCAGACAAATAATTTCACGGTTTACAGTACTGTTACAATATTTTTAAAAGCAACACGATTCCGTCTTTTCCAAATAAAAAATTGCCAAGAAGGAGGTGGGGTTTCAAACATATACCGCAATACTGCCCAGGCCTAGTCTGCAATAGCAGGTGACCCCCATTATCCTTAAATCCTGAATGAAACTATAGTTATAATGAAAAGCATCCTGTCTGCATTTCAACACGGCAGCACAGCTGAGCTTCTGCATCTTCCCCCAAACAAGCTGACCTGTCTTCCACTGCAGTGGCCCCCAGCAGGATGAAGTTCCTCTCGATGACATCATAAGCCTCGGCCAGTTTCTTCTCCCGTGCGTGCAGGGCCAGCTTCGCGCTGTTCAGAAGGTGGCAAACCTCTTCATACTCTGCCGGGCTCAGCGTCTTGTAGGCGACGCAGAGAGTCCGCAAACCTTCCTGCCAGTAAAAATGACGCATCTGCTTAATCCTTAATTATCCCTTGGGGATTAATGCAATCAATCAACCAACCAATTGACAAACCAACCATCCAACAAAACTATCTATCTATCTATCTATCTATCTATCTATCTATGTAATTTACACTAAGAGTTGTCGAAAATTGCTTTACAAAAATTTACAGCAATTGTCCACTGGTCACTAGAATTATGAAATAGTGTTTCCTGATTCCTTGAACGAGGGCAACTGAGTAATATTTCTGGAAAAAATAAAAACGTAGGAAAAGTGATACTAGTGATCATGTTTGGTGAACATGCAATAGTTACACAAACTGAATATCATTTGATATTCAGTTTCATGTTTATTTAGCATAACAGATTAACCATCAATGTGACAATATAATACCACCCCCCAACTGCCACCAAAGAATGTTGAAACTGTCAATACTGTGCTTTAAATATGACACGTCATTTTACGTTTATCCTTATACCAAGTTACTGCTGTAATCTGCCCATTTCAGTTCTGATAATTAAGGCCATCCAATGGGGCCACGTGTTCCTGCAGGCAGGCAACTGCGTTCCGCCGTAACCATGGGGAAAATTGGCCTATGGAACCAGGTCATTAAGAGTGCCAACAGTGAACACACATGCACTCAAAACTCAGCAACCCCCCACACCCCCCCATAGCCTGCCGGTTCCAGATTCATCCCCACAGAACTACAGATTCACATTTACTCCAAACCGGCCATAAACTCTGATTGGAGGGCAGCTTGTGATCAAAGTGTGATTAAACATCCTTGAGTTTCACCAAGAGCATTAGGTAGGAAGGTGTTTCTGTACCTTCCTGTTAAATCATACCGATTCAAGACACTGCTAAACTTGTGAAAAGACTAGATAGAATGGTTTAAATTCTCCAGCGCCTGTCTGACACACGGTAACAGTTTGACAAACTGGATTGACAGATCCGCATCTCAGATCATTCCCACCGGAAAAATATAATGACAGATCAGCATCTGGGATCAGTCCCGCCTCACCACAGCATTGTGCTGCACACGAGCACGAATCTGCTCCACCTTTCCGGAGACCACCCTGGGGAAGATGGAGGAGTCAGCTCCTTTGCAGAACAAATAGTACCGTCCTGGGCAAGACAGAAGAAGAAAACCCACAGAGGTCAGAGTTGCTGCATTTATCATTCATTAGCACGTGTTATGCTTGTTGACCCACTTACACAGATTTGGCTTCAGTGAATGTATGAAACCACTTGCTGGCCTATAAAACATGTAAATGCTATTTCAAACTGTTTGTGGAAGCATATACCTGCTGTCTGGGGTTTCCTAAACAGAGTCAGGCAACAGTGTGGACACACCTGCTGAAAATCATTTGTTTTTCAACAAGATAATGACCCCAAGCAAACCTCCAGGTTACGTAAGTACTGTATTATCTCGTGAACAAGGAAAGAGATGGAGTGCTGTGACGGATGAGCTGGTCCCCACAGTCCCCCAAACTAAACCCTATAGAGCTGCTTTGGGATGAGTTGGATTGAAGAGTAAGAGCAAGGTAGCCAACTTGTGCCCAGAACCTGTGGAAAATCCTTCAGGACTGTTGAAGAAACATTCCATCTGGAAACTAGCTAAAAGAATGCAGTGCTGTCATAGAAGCAAAAGGGGGGCTATATCGAAGATCTAAAATTTGAGAAAATTCTGAGATGTTGAACGCTTCACTTAGTCATTGCAATATTTGATATGTATTACTTCATTTTCTTCAAGTTGAGAGAAATCCATTAAAAACATGTGTGCCCAGACATGTGACTGGTACTGCAGTTATATAAAGGACATGCAGTATTTGAGCCTAAAGGCTTCTGTGGAACACCTTTTAGCTTGACAAAGTGATTGTGAAGTTTGAGTTTTAATCTAAGAACCGTTAGAGTAATAAGGTTTTTCTGGGTAATGCAGGTGAAAATAGCCGATGTGTATTTTCACGTCGTACCTGTGTCAGAGCGCACAATAACACTCATTCTCCTCCGAACAGAATCAAAGTTCAGAACTTCAAGCAGCTCGAACCTGAGAAGCAGAGAGGGCGGCGTGAGTCAAATGCGCAAGCTGTGGAGGGAACTTGCCTCTTTGCATACGTCGTTCACTAGCTAAACCCTAAAACAGACACGAGCCTCCACACTCCCCTGGGAAGACATGACTCCTGACTCAGCATTTTGCAGACGTTCATCAAATGGCTACTAAGCTCGGATTGAAGGAGTCGGGCTTGGCAGGGACATCCTCCAGGTGTCTCGTAGTTTCGCAAATGGATCGGATCACTTTATTCTCATATGTCCCAGGACAGACGGGCCTGTGGCGGGTCAGCCAGGACAGCTACTGAATGCAACACCTGCAGCAAGTGTGAACTTGGCAATGTGCCAGGGCTGCATTGGCTCTCGCAGGACAGCCGGCTTATAGCCGCTGTAATTAGCTCTGCGGGAAAGGCCGGGCCTGGAATTAAGGTAGGATATGCTTTCTGCATGCGTCTAGGATAAAAATAAGCAGGATATCTCAGAAGGCTGCACTCTTCCTGAACCATGCTAGTGAGTATTTGCCGCCGGCAGCCTGTTGGCGCATAAACCGCAGCTCTTGCTATGAAGCTTGTTGAACAGTAGACATTGTTTAGCGCAGTGGATGCAGCTATCTGCAGTGGATGCATTACTGCTTGCAATCAGTCCTGCAGGACAAATCTAGAGTACTTACTTATGTGCACGCAAAGGCAGAAGTAATCACCACAGAGCAGCTTAGCTATATTTTTAGTGCCTTGACAGCTCTGAGTCTGCAATACCCTTGTGCTCATACCATAATATTCAAGGTATTAAATGCTTTTTTGGTAGTTTGCTATTCTATAAACTATTTATAGATTCTTCGCATTTAAATGCATTGAACGAAAAAAGCTGAATTACCTCTCAATCTCCTCCTCCCTGTTGAGGATTTCCATGTGGCTGTCTTTCAGACGAAGGTAGGTAAAACCCAGCCTAGACAAGCAAGAGCGATAAATCATTCGCGATAAGACATAATGCACCCAGACGAATACAATACAAACAACTGAACAGCACCTCCCCCAAAAGTACAGGAATATCGAAATTCATCCACAGCAGGAATTAATCTGATTTGAAGTCTTAACATTTACTTAGAAGATGCTTCTATCAAAAGCGATTTTTCTTTTAACTTAAGACCTCCTGGTGCAATTGGAGGAGGGGGGGGGGGTGTGTTAAGGGCCTTGTTCAAGAGCCCTGCAGTGAAATTTTGCTGGAATCTGAACCAATGACCTTCACATCCCAAGCACAGCATCCAAACCCGCTCATCCATAAACCACCCACATTTGCTGTTGCACGCAGAAGGTGAGGAACATAACTCACCTCTTCATGCCCTCCACCAGGGCTACCTCATCAGGCGAGGAGGAGATGTAGAAGGAGGCACCCTTGCCCTGGTGTATGCCCCTCTTGATACCATCGACTGTCTCTTCCTCCTTGACTTGAACAGTGTGACACAGGCAAAGGGCCCGAAAAAACAGCTCCTCGTTCTCCTGGGATGGTGAATAAACAAGAGACAGAAAGCATCAGAAGTGCACCATGAGGCACAGTACAATCACATTCAATGAAATAAGCACTCTCGAGTAACAGTGGACAGGGGACACAAACAGCCCACCATGCAGACCCAGGAGAACATTTGGGATGCACTGAAGCATATCATACTGGCTCAGAAGCCAGACAGATCTAATTATGTCACTCAGGGGCCCTTGGAATCATCCTGAGCCTACCCCCCCATTACACCCCTGTACAGACCCTTCGCATCCTGGCATGACAGAATCAGGGGCCCTTACAGAGGTTATCAGTGTCAGAGCCTAAAAGAACTCCATAAGATAAGATACTTGTGAATACAGCAAGCTTATACAGTACAATCCTGTTATAACGGACTTCAAGGGACCTGGAAAAACAGTCCATTATACCCAAGTCCGTTATATCCAGAGTTGCTGTATGGCCAGAACACAACTACAGGACATCATTTACACACCCCAGTCACACCCCAGCAGACACACTTGTGGTATAGATTATTATATAATCCAACTTTACCTGAGCAGATGCGTGACTATTAATAATCCCGACTACGTATCTGCACTGGATATCACCGGCACGCCACGCGTCTTGTAGGCGGAGCCTACGTGTTCTTTATAGCCGAACAAAACTACAGCTAAAAGCGGCCCTGAGGACCAAATGGTTTATCTGTTAAAAGCGAGATTCCGTTATATGCCAGTCCACTATATCCGATGCATGTTCTTAAAGGCGCACGACCGGGAACAGCAGACCTCGTCCGTTATAGACAATATTCTGTTATAAGCCACTATATGAGTCCACTATACTGTAATGGGATTTTTCTGTAATGTTAAACAAGATACACTGTGTTAACATAAAATAAACAAGTTCACATAAATCAGACAAATTTAAAAAGGCAAATCCACTGCAGGTGTACCAGGACGCGGAGGCGTGGCGTCATCTGAGACCAGGTAGCCAAAACAGGTCGCAGTCCCCAAAACACACCGGCAGACCCCACACAGACACACATTCATACTCATCATTTGAAGTTGTACAAAAGATTTTCTGCAACAGTGACTTCTAAACATTCCACTCAGACAGAAGCGGAAGTGGGTAATTCAGGCCTGGAGAGTAAAAGTCCAGACCAAGATTTTGTTTCAACCAACCAGTTGAGTATTAGATCTGTGTCTGAATTCAGGGGCTGCATCCTTCTAATGCGGCATTCAAGGACACATCGGTGTCACAGCGGTGTGACAAAGCTGTCTCAAATGTGTCCTTCTTTTGTCAAGTTATGAAGGATCCACCTGATGGATCCTTTGCAGCCTAACATATCCCAAGATTCATTGCACCCAGGTAAAGTGGGTGTGTCCCAGCTAGGCAAAAAAAGCACTTCATGACTCAAGGGTAACAGTGGGAACAGCTGACGATGCAAATAGGATATTTATAGGAAATCTGTAGGCCAGACCTTCCCATTTGACAACACTTTCTGTTTGACCTTCGAAGTTCGCAGCCTACAAAGTTAGTGCCTTCGTAGACCGTGTACTTCAAAGGATGCAGCACCTGAACTGAGACAAAGACACAGAATACACACCTGGTTGACTGAAACAAAAACTTGGTCTGGACTTTTACTCTCTGGAGCTAAACTACTCACCTCTGGAGAGAAGCACAAATGCCCAACTCTTCTTATGTGTTTTCCCTGAAATGTCAAAACGACCATGGGGTGTTCTTCCCCTCACCTTCTTTGCCGGTTCAGGAGAGGAGTCGATCGCGTCAATGCCTGATGCTCCAGACAAGATCTGACCATTGCAGACCGAATGAGGCACATAGACCAGCCCATCAACGCAGCACTCGATAAACTCCATGTTGTTTTCAGTCAGGGTTCCCGTCTTATCCGTAAATACATACTCCACCTGTATGGACAGAGGGGACAGCTAGTACTGAACTCCCTGATGGAAACATTGCCCTTGTCCCTGAGAGCTACTTCTTCTCTGGCCTGCATCCAATCATAAATCTAAGAACCTTAAGCATCCGATTAAGCTAAACTAAATGACTTGGCTAAAATAAACCGTGGAGCTGTGTGCACAATCAAGGCACTAACTATTGTTGAACTTTACTGGTGTCCAATCTGAAGTTTCGCACCTTGTCACACCAAGAATCCATCATGTCCCCCATTTTCCCTCCCGTGTCTCTACCTGCCCCAGCTCTTCATTGAGGTCCGACGTGTTGACCAGCGCCCCTTCCCCCAGCTCCTCGTCAAACATCTCCTCATCCCAGCTGATGAAATAGGAGCCAAGGAACTTCTGCATCTCCACCGTCACGTACATGGACACAGGGATGATGTAGTTGAACAGGACCATGAAGGCCAAGAAGTCGGTGAAGGCCCTGATCAGCTGTGGAAGAGAGTTCCAGAAATGTTGAGGTTGAAGGGGACATATTCAGTAGGGCTACGCACACAAACCACACGCACACACTCAAGGAGCCGACAGATCTCACGTCTCACCACATGTCGCTGCCGTTCCGACTGGGTCTTGCCGTTGTACCAGGGCTCGTCCCGGTTGAGGTCAGCCTGCCACAGGTACTTCAGCACAGTATTAATCAGAGCCTTGCTGATCAGGATGCACAGGTAAATAACCAGAAACGCATTCATGGACCTGCACCAACAATAAGGACAGCAGAGAAATTATAACTATTTCCAAACTGCATAGTAAATAGATGTTGTGAGGCTTGAATGCACTTGATTGGACCGAGTGGAATGTTGGTGAAGCTGAGACAGGTGACTGTGAGGAACCAACTAAGTTAAAGGCACATGATTCACCATTCAGCAACAGGAAACATCAAATGTTATTCAGAAGCAGTCACAGGATGTTTAGAGTAAAATGTCAGATGATCCACTGGTTGAAAGGCTCTGCATTAAGCACATTACTGAAAATGAAGAAATCAAAATGAAAAAGACATATTTAATTTTAGGCACTTGAGAGAAAGTAGCTGCAGAAAGAAAATGATACAGAAAAAAGTAGAATCATCTTTTCATTGTTTTATTACTGTCCCTGTGATAAAATTTCAGCACTACCTGAAAATATCAGTATGTCATTTTTCCCCAGCTGTATATGTGCCTTTCTCTGAAGTGTGCCTGATTTTTAAAACCTTACACCTTGTGGCTGAAGGTCTGCACCCTCATCTGAAGACCACTAGCAGGCATGTGTTGCGATGAGTGGCAGGAGGGTGGAGAACGGCAGCGGCGGTCTTACTTCTCAACGGCGGAGCGTTTCTGGGACTTGGATTGATAGTTGAGGGCCATCTTTGTCTCCATGCCCGTGTATATTGCAACAGCTGCAAGGAAGAGATGTGTCTGAGAGAGAGATGTGTCTGAGGGAGAGATGTGTCTGAGAGAGAGATGCCTCCAAGTAAAATCCAGTATAATGATCTGCCATGTTATTTATAATAACGTCCATCCCATGACCGAGGTTTACCCAAGCTTGCAGTGACCATAAAAAATCACCAAAGGAGATTCATCCCAGCCCATCTACAGACTTGTGAGTATATTTATTGGCTTGCTGAGGACATTCTTCTTCATAAATCCTGGCTTGTGTCTTGGTCTCATTTTTCAAGACTTCGGTTGACTCTCAGTTACTCAGGGAAATCACGTCAGCCAGCTTGCAATATGTCTCACTCTTCCTGAACGGCCTCATTTCAGAGCACAGTAAATTTAAGAAGCGTAAAATTATGCAGTAGTACATTACCATGAATATATTCTGTGTTTTTGAGTGTCGCTCCTCGCAGAAGCACATTCTCTGACCCCAAAGGCCTGGAATTAGAATAAGATTCAAAATAAGATTTTTTTCAGAAAACACCTTCACAAAAGTCCATGTACAGGTTATCAGTCAGCTACAGTGAAATCCAGCAGATACTGTCTAGCATTGAGTCAGTTCTTACAGCTGATTCTCACACAATATCAGGATTGTAATAAAGGTCAAGGACAGACAATACAGAAAATACATTTCTTTGACCTGAAGGAGTGCAGTTAACACAAACCTAACCACTTAACACAAATCAGAATCTGAAGCATTTTAAATGCTGGTTAGATCAACACAGATCTTTAACAAACGGCACAGGGTTCATATCTGTAAGGGGAGACATTGTAAGGGGTGCGGTTTCCAGAAGATTTCCATCTGCACAGTGTGTAACCTGTCTAGGGCTCTTGACCAGAATATAAATGTCTTCAAGCAAAGAATGCTGTCGGTAAAGCAGAAGGGAGCGTGTGACGCACTTTCCCATGAGTCTCTGCTCACGCAAGGTCATGCCTGAATTGCTTTGATGCCCCCGCTCACGCTCACGGTTCTTTCTGTCTGCGTATCAGTAAAGCTGACCTAGAGTCACCCTCTGTACTTTAAACTTATGGGATGCAACCATAATCCTAACTGGGACTTACTTGTGCTGTATGACGAACTGAACTAAACCCAATCCAACCACATAAATTCTTGAGAAACCATTTAAAATTAAATGATAGATTTTATTAGGGATACTGTTCAGAAGACAAACTGTTATAAGAATATGACATATAAGCATTTTAAAAAAAAACTATTTAAGTGCACGTGCCCTGACTCTCCAGAAATGTACTTATTATTACAATAAGTTACCAAGATTTTACTGCAAAGTACAGACACTCCACCTACATGCACAGAAAGCAGAATCTCTTTCCCTGAATAGTACAATTTAAAAGAAATGTCCTACCAGAAACACAAGGGAACAAATCAATGTACCTTGCAATGGGCTCATTTCCATCCAGATAAATATTGATGCGTCCCACAAATCTGAAATTAAAAACAGGCATGTGTTCAGCTGGCAACAGAACTACGCAATTACTACAAACTTTGCACTATTCTTTGTGTGCGCGTGTGTGTGTTTGTGTGTGTGGATTAGGTTTATATTACATAGTGGGGACCAAATGTCCCCACAATATGATAAAAACCTATTATTTTGATATTGTAGGGACCATTTTTCAGGTCCCCACAAATATCTGTGAATGCAATCAAAAAAGTAAAAATGCCTCAAAGTCTAATATTTTGTTTGGTTACTTATGGTTAATGTTATGGCTGGGTGGGGGTTCAGGTCATCATGTTGTCATCAGAGTTTTCCCCATAGACATGAATGTAGAGACTCTGCAAAGATATAATTACAAGCCTATGTGTGTGTGTGTGTGTCTGTGTCTGTAATACTGCTAGCTCCAAATGTTCAGCTTTCGATTAATGACACACCACGACTACACTCGCTCATCCAAGTTTAATGACAGATCGTATGACTTGAGCAGAATGTGGGTTCGTATGTTCAACACTGTCATTTTTTTAAGAGGCTCAGTGAGCTGAATTATGTCACTCACTTATAAAGGTCTGGCTGTGGTTGTTCACATTCAATGGTGGCCCTTAATGTGTCCACCTCTTCTTCAGTGTTAAAGGCCTTGGTATCCTGCACAGCATAGTAGGTCTTTGTGGAGAGGAGAAGGTGTGACCAGACAACAGGAGAGAGATAACAACTGAGTCAGCACAACGCATCTTGGTACCAGAGGTTTAAAAAGAGCGGAATTCTGTCTCCATTACTCCCTCGCAGATGAAGAAGAGAATGATGTGAAGAGTCTCTTGCAGCAGGAAATCACTCCGTTCCTTTCAAGAGAGGCCGTATCCAGATGTTTTTGATTTATTGCCTCTTGAGGTAATATTTGCAAGATGCATCAGGCTAAGATTTTATGTCTCCCTGATTAAAATTGCTGTAAAGTTAATATGCCGTAAAATTAAGAGGTTTAAATTTTATTGCATTTTTTTTTTATTACATTTCATTTTATTGCATTTATTGATTTCTTACGAGTGGAAAACACATTTAAACACTGGCATCTTGTGATCAAAAAGCCAAACCTGGCACTGGATTGAAGTAATGCATGAACGAATGGCTTTTGATGCAGCCTTCCTGATCGTATGAGGTGCTGCAATGATAAACTGCTTTGTGCTTTTACAACACCACTATAAGCCAACCCAACCCCAGCACATCCATTAAACAAAAGCCTCATTTTGTCTATTCATCCTGTACAATGGAATTACCTTCATTTGTGGTTTGCTGCTTTGTAATAGAGCATTTTCACTTAGGTTACACTGAGCTTGCCAGTCGTCATTTAAAGACAAACTTAAATGATTGTCCTTCTTACTTGCTATTTTTATAGCATCAGTTAAATCATCATATAGTCAATTAAACCATCATACAACCAATTAAGCTATCATGCAATCATTTAAGCAATGTCACTTGCAGGGTGCGCAACAGAACCTTTTAGGTAAGGCTGCACGTTATGGAAATAACACTGGGGAACAAAAAAATTTTTTTTTTCTGTTGCATGAGATGTTTGAGCTGATTTAATACATTTCAGCTATGCTGATTTCAAATCTGAAGTCAGTTTTTCTCTGCATGCTCTAGTTTTAATGCAATGTGATATTTTATAATTACACAGGTAATATAACTTTAAGCATTGCGTAATATTGTTATGCTTGTTTTTGCGCATGTATACTTCGAATTAGACATACTTTTTTGTAAATATTAATTCAGAGATGCTTTTGTGTTATTTTAGATTTGATTTGATTTAGTTTCATTTTATCAT
>JAODKF010000040.1:13739419-13754742 GCA_026779585.1 Mormyrus proboscirostris
ACTCAACACCCCCGCCCGAGGGGAGACTCAGCCCGGCACTCAACACCACCGCCCCAGGAGGGACTCAGCCTGGAACTCAACACCACCGCCTGAGGGGAGACTCATCCCTGCACTCAACACCACCGCCCAAGGAGGGACTCAGCCCGGCACTCAACAGCACCGCCTGAGGGGAGACTCAGCCCTGCACTCAACACCACAGCTCGAGGAGAGACTCAGCCTGGCACTCAACACCACCGCCTGAGGGGAGACTCAGCCCTGCACTCAACACCACCACCCGAGGGGGGACTCAGCCCGGCACTCAACACCACCGCCTGAGGGGGGAAAAACACTCTGAGACGCTCTGCTTTAGTGCCAAACCATATGGCTTGTATCACTTCGTCTTAAACGTAGATTCTCCGGAAGGCTACTCAGAATAGGACCGCCAGTTCTGCTCTTCTTCCATCTGATCCCTGGGACTGCACCTCCGCCTAATATCCCCAAGGGAGAAGTTTATTTATTCTTGGTCCCAGCAGGTCAGGCTTGTACTGTGTATGTGTGTGGGGGGGGGGGGGGATTACATATATATTGCATTGTCAGGACCAAATGTCACCATGAAGTGATTAAATCCTTGGCATTTCGATGTTGTGAGGACTGTTTTCAACAAGAGGAAACTTAATTTTATAAAAAATATGTGACTGTAATCAAAAAACCACAAATGTCAAATGTCTTTGCTTATTTATGGTTAAGGTCTGGGTAGGGTTAGGGTTGTCATAGTTGGGGTTAGGGTTTTTCCAATAGAAATCAATGGACAGCCCCCACAAAGATATGAATACAAATGTGCGTGTGTGTGTGTATCTGTGTTTCTTTGCCATTTTTTCCTCTCGCCAACCCCCCCAGCTCAGCAGCCAAGTCCTTCTGTCCCACTCCAGTGGTGGTACAATAAGTATAAAACAGCATTTTTCTGAATGCTGGTTTCTCTGCTACCTTTTGCTGCTTTCAGGCCCTCACTATATTTTAGGTCTGATGTTCTTCATTAATCGCGTCTTTATCTCACGATTAATCTAGCCCTCGATCGATTCTCATTTGATCCGGCCAGCCATGTGGACACGCTAAACAACTGTGTGCTGCAGTCAAGTCCCTCAAGAATGCATTGTTTTTATTACTTCTCACATTCAGTTCTGGATGGTCACATTTGGGGCATTTTTTTTGTACTGGTTTCTACTGGTTTATATGCGAGTGTGCATCTGTGTTTTAGAGAGAGCTTAAGGTGGTGCTGCAGCGGCTGCACACAGGGTTGGCTGAGATGCAACAGAGCTGACAAGAAAAAAACATCTCATCACAATTTTAACATTACTGCCGCAGTACAGGGGGACGTGCCAGCATCCGGCACGTGCTGTAGAGAGAGACCGGTCATATGTGTTAACCCTCCGTTGCCTGTCGGAGGTTCGTAACACCACTTCCTGAGGTCCAGGACTTGAATCGCTGATGCAGGTTAGCGGCTCAGAGCGAGAAACCTATTGCCTAATATGCTGAATTCTGCTTCTGTTTTTGAGAAGACTTCAGAGAGCACAGCACTACATGGAATCTAGCCTTCTAATCGAAACTCGTTATTTACAAATCATCTCTAAGTGTGCTTACAGTTAGACGGCAGAGTGCTGATGTTAAGGAGTCAGAGGGCTGATGTTAAGGAGGCAGAGGGCTGGCGTTAAGGAGGCAGAGTGCTGGAGTTAAGGAGGCAGAGTGCTGGAGTTAAGGAGGCAGAGGGCTGGTGTTGAGGAGGCAGAGGGCTGGTGTTGAGGAGGCAGAGGGCTGGAGTTGAGGAGGCAGAGGGCTGGAGTTAAGGAGACAGAGGGCTGGTGAGGAGGCAGAGGGCTGGAGTTAAGGAGGCAGAGTGCTAGAGTTAAGGAGGCAGAGGGCTGCTGTTAAGGAGGCAGAGTGCTGGAGTTAAGGAGGCAGAGGGCTTGTGTTGAGGAGGCAGAGAGCTGGGGTTAAGGAGGCAGAGGGCTGGAGTTAAGGAGGCAGAGGGCTGGAGTTAAGGAGACAGAGGGCTGGTGAGGAGGCAGAGTGCTGGAGTTAAGGAGGCAGAGTGCTGGCGTTAAGGAGGCAGAGGGCTGGTGTTGAGGAGGCAGAGGGCTGGAGTTAAGGAGGCAGAGGGCTGGCGTTAAGGAGGCAGAGGGCTGGTGTTGAGGAGGCAGAAGGCTGGAGTTAAGGAGGCAGAGGGCTGGAGTTAAGAAGACAGAGGGCTGGAGTTAAGGAGGCAGAGTGCTGGAGTTAAGGAGGCAGAGTACTGGCGTTGAGGAGGCAGAGGGCTCGTGTTGAGGAGGCAGAGAGCTGGAGTTAAGGAGGCAGAGGGCTTGTGTTGAGAACATTAACAATGGGGCTGTTCATCGGTCATGGTAACACTGTGGGAGTGGGAAAATGCCGAGGGACAAGGGGCTGTGATATAACAGGCATGTCAGTTTATGGTATGAAGACGCAAAACACAAATGCGATCTGTGGAGGTTTATGTACCTTATAGCTGCCTGTCACAGGAATCTTGAGCGACATCTTTAAGAATGCAGTGTAGAACAATCATGAAAAGAACATCCACAAATTTTATACAAATGACGAAACTTTATTAGTAAAACCATGGATTATTTTTAGTCCACTAAACTGATTACTCAATGAGTATTGCAATATAAAGTCTACTTCTCAAAATTGTCTTTTTAGACCATATATTCTATTTCATCGACAGCCAAAAACATCATTAGGCAAAAAAAGTGTATTGTGATGTGAGCTTGCTCTTGGCAGAAAAACGAAGAGGCAAATGTTTATATCTAATTGGACGTGACTTTACACCCCCGTAAACCCCTCCATCAGATGCCTTCAGATATCTTCTGAAGTTCATGGTCAATCATATGCACAACTGTCACCAACACTGAGCCTTTCTGGCCCTATCAGGGAGGCAAAAAGGTCACAAAGGTCTAGTGATCAGATATTAGCCCTAATATAGTGGCCATTACAGCTCTGCTCCTTCATAAGTACCTGCCCTGTTTGCATTTCCACCATCTGCTGAGCTTCCGCAAAGGTAATAAGTACCCGTGCTTTTCTCCTCTCCAAATAAATAATCCTGAACCATGTAGAGAGTGGCTGAGTTAATGTTTCAGCACATGGGTCCGTAACTGATAACGTGGGTATCATGAAAGCACGTCATATCCAGCCCTGACCCAGAACAATCCAATTGTGTTCCACATTTTTTAGGACCCCTGTCACTCAGGGGCCCTTGGATTCATCCTAGAATCCCCACCTTGAATGTTGGCAATTTGAAATAGTGCAGAAAATATTGATTGAGGTGGGCATCTGGGGCTAGGGGGGGTGGCCAGGGGAAAACACTGACTGACTGTGGAGGGTGGTCAGATCGGTGCTGGTGGATCAACCAGCCAGATTTATTGATGGGGGGGGACATATCTTCTGTCATGGACCTCAGTGCTGCCTTTGGTGAAACATCTACAATGAATGCCAAAAATGCCACAAACAAACAGCAGGAACTACCTTCCTTGCACTATAAAGGGGAGGAAAAACTCAAGCAAGGAAACAAACCTAGAAGGCAGAGAAGCAGAGAGCAGAAGGGTCCCCTGTGCAGTGTTTTGAAGGTGTCTATGTGCTGCCGCCTCGTCCGGTGGGAATCACCCAAGTGAGAGACAGACAGAGACTAGGCTAAATGTAAGCCTGCTGCTGAACGGCTGGGCTAAAGATATGCTACTGCCTCAGCTTCTCAGGAGAATAACTGGAGAGCATCCAAGAACGATAACTCGACTCCTAATTTAGAAGAAAAAAACACACATCAAAGGTCTTTGCGATCC
Organism: Mormyrus proboscirostris; assembly: GCA_026779585.1. Classification (NCBI taxonomy): domain Eukaryota; kingdom Metazoa; phylum Chordata; class Actinopteri; order Osteoglossiformes; family Mormyridae; genus Mormyrus; species Mormyrus proboscirostris. The sequence goes on from JAODKF010000040.1 coordinate 13,743,241, forward strand.
TTGGCACACAAGAAAGCAACTGAGAGATGCATGAAGCCAATACACCTTTTCCTCAAACACAGATTGCCAATCCCCGGTTTAGAACAGATCCTACGGGACCATTCAACAGATTCCAGAACCCGATCAATATTCCTAAAAGCAGACAGTTTTTACATCATTCAGAAAATGTTCTGACCACAGGGGCCTGCTGATGTCCCACAGTGGAAACTGGAATCTGTACAAACAAACAGTGGCTGAGCTTTTATAAATGTTTCCCATCGATCTGTGGGCGCATTGCATAAACCCACCGCCGCTTCGATACACAGGCAGCCTGACTCAGCAGCGAGCTTGTGTTCCCTTAAATACAACAAGATAAATTTAACTTTCAGCAGGGGTATTCTTGGCAAATTGATCGTTAAGTCAAAGAATTACAGAGGCCTGTAAAAGAAGTTGTCATAATTAGCTGTTAGACTCCTGAGGAGCGCATTAAATGTGCAATAACAGAGCTTTCTAAAAGAACAATAGGATTCCATGGGTGTAACCAGATAAGAGATTCAAGCTATTGGAAAATTACAAGAGAAGGATTGAATGGAAGTATCAAATTTGTCCGGTCTTGTCCTTCTCAAACTGTTCCCTTCTTCACTCTGTGGAAGACATAGCAGCAACTAGAGTGTCGGAAGAATCAGGAGACTATAATGATAATGCTGGAGAGCTGTAGAGCTCATTCAGTGTGAGAAGGACTTTGAAGGGATCTCAGCCCATTCCAGGTGAAATGAAATGGTATCATTCAGTTTATTGTTATATATATTTACTTACTTATCAGACTAATTTATCTAGAGTGACTCGCCTTAGACCCTGCAATATTCAGATGCTTTGTGTCTCATCCTTCTCGCATGAACATATCTTCTCCTCATTGTTTTCTACCATGAAACAGAGAGATGTTGGGAGGTTTGCCTAACTCACAAACTCACTCCAGATGTAGTGTGGCATCTCACCAGGACAAGATACCCATCCTTCATCATTAACATGAACGTCCCAGCAGAAAGGTTGCTTCCAGACTGAGAATCAAGCAAGCAACTTCTTATCAAACTGCCTTAGCGTGTGCTGCAGAAGCCAAAGAGTCAGTCAGTTTCATAACCAGCGTGTTTCTTCATCAATAAAAATAAAAGACATTCACTAAACAATCTGAAGAAACTCTTCATCTTCTCTGCTGAAATTATGGAAATCAACCTCCAGGGCCATCTTCCAGAACATTTAATGTGATGATATTTAAATGCAAAAAAGCTAAGCTAATGAGCTGGCAAAATAGCTCTCAGATAACAGCCTGAGAGCTGCCAGACATACATAAATAGCATGCACTCTAAGTACCCTAAACACATTTTGACTGCTAAGATTGTCATATTCCCCAGTGTGGAGGAAATTCTTTCACTCCTGGGTGTGGCAATGTCAGGTAACAGCTTCCGTTCATCTGCAATCTGTTAAACATTATACAAAGCACATGATCCTCATGGCCCAGACCCCAACCTGATGTTAGAACTAGTGCTGCCCCGTTTTCCCCTCTAGCTTTGTTTCAATTCAACCCCTTTTTTGTAAAATGTTTTACCACCGATACAGTCCCTGTTCCGTCCACCAATCCCCATATCACACTGATCTGCTTACCACCTCAAACAAAGCAAATCTTACTGAGACTAGACTTTGTTCTCCAACAGTGGAGGTTGTATTGAATTGGGCAGACATAGAGGCTACAAGTACAGTATTACTACATTATACTAACAGTTATGTAAGAGCTGCCTTACAATTGGAGTTATGTAAGAGCTGCCTTACTCTTGGAGTCATGTAAGAGCTGCCTTACTCTTGGAGTTATGTAAGAGCTGCTTTACTTTGCAGCAAACAGTGCTCAGATGGAACATTATAGTCACCTACTGTTCTTCCCCCACGTAATTTTATCACCTCATCCATCAACTATAAGTTCCTCCACCAGTCTTTCAGGTCCAGGTTTCCAGCTGAACATTTCTACAGGAACAGTTTTTGAAATGCAGGCCATCTTTCAGGTTAGTATTGTTATCAGATTCATGAACAGGATATTATAAATAACCAAAACAAATGCGTCAAACTGAGCACTAATCATCAGCGACCTTTGATTTGAGTCAAGTGTTGGGAAGTATCATGAAGATGTTGGCTAAAGTGGGGTGTTTTCGTTCAGCAGAGAAAGGTCAGTGCAATCACTCATAATGGCTTCAATTGACGTTTTCTGCTCTATCAGTGTTGCTTTATTTATAATTTATAATGAAAAAACCGAGTGGGCAGAACTGAGAGATTTTTAAAATGTTTCCCAGCAGTTCCAGGAAATGCTCCACATGAACACTATTCATACTTTAAGACTGAGAAGATTTACATTAAAAACAACTACAGATCCATCCATCCATCGATTTTCTATACTTCTTTTTCCAATACAGAGTAGTGGGGAATTTGGAGCCAAAGAATAACTCAGGATGGGGCACCGACCCAAATCAGGACATGTATTAGGGAAAAATAAAATACCTTTATTTAAAATACATATTTCTGCCTGGTGTATTTTGATATTTTTGTATATTTTACCCACATTGTGTCACTGCATATCACATAATGGTTGATTTGTCTTTCATGGGAGAAAAATGTAATTCAGCCATCTGCCCAGTAACTCTGACATTCCTATAGATACTGTAACTCCTCCCTAACTCTGACATTCCTATAGATACTGTAACTCCTCCCTAACTCTGACATTCCTATAGATACTGTAACTGTTACACTGACTTCTATTTTGTTTTAAGTCCTCATGTCTGCACTATCACAGTTATTGCAATTCCACTCTTACCAATGACAGAATGTTCTGGAATATTTATGTCTATATGGTCACCAGAAATCAACATTAACTCTGCTCTGTTGTTAACCTGGCTTTTCCATTAATATTTCAATTGAACCCTACTACTGTTAATTTTACCCCACAGTTACTGTATTTTAGTTAAACTCTCTTTTTTTGCTTAACTAATCTAACTATTCTAACATTAGCTCAGTAGCGCATTCTTCAGGTCTATAGTACTGTATGCCACCCAGAGCAGGTGATATGAATTGGGTGGGATTACAGAAGATGACAAATATACCAGGGATATATATATTTGTGTGTGTATGTGTGTGTGTGTGTGTGTGTTTGTGTGTGTGTATGTGTGTGTTTGTGTGTGTGGATTAGGTTTATATTACATAGTGTGGAGCCAAATGTCCCCACAATGCGATAAAAACCTCTTATGTTGACATTGTGGGGACAATTTTTCAGGTCCCCACAAAGATCTGTGAATACAATCAAAAAACTAGAAATGCCAAAGGTCTCACATTTTGCTTGGTTACTTACAGTATGGTTAAGGTTAGGGCTGGGTGGGGTTTATGGTTAAGGTTAGGGCTGGGTAAGGGTTAAGGTCATCATGATGTCATTAGAGTTCTCCCCATAGAAATGAAGAGAGTCCCCACAAAGATATAATTACAAACCTGTGTGTGTGTACATGTGCGTGTGTAGAAGCAGGGTGTGTGTGTGTGTGTGTGTGTGTGGGCTGGTCCACTTTGCCTGAATGATTTAAAGCGCCTCCCTTCTGACGTCCTGAGAGCCCCTCTTCAAGCACGTGAATAGTACTGAGAGCGGAAGCCCACAGTCAAGCATCTGTCTCTTAAACCTTCTACCTTTAACATGGGACTAAAACCTCCTTACACCCCCCCTTTAGCCCTCTTACTAAAACCTCTGTATTTGTTTTCTTGGCTGTTCACATAACAGGAAACCAGAAGCCAGAAGATGTTGTGAGTACTGAGATGGCATAGCAGGCCAGACGGGTGGCCGTACTCTTAGGTCCTATGAGAGTCGGTGTCACATTGCGGGAGCGAGACTGGGGTCGTGTTATGGTGGGGGGGGGGCAGGAGGGGCAGTGTCGCTCAGTGTGGATGCTGAAATTCAGACAGAAACCTTTAAACCTCCTACTTGGCAGCTTTTACATGGAGGCTGACAGCCAGCCAGCAGCCAGCAGCCAGCAGCCAGCAGCCAGCCTCACACTGCGCCATTCAAATCACCTGAACAATAAAAAGTCATGAGTCTAAAGCAGGATGCTGGATTTCATACAACATCTATATTTTAAATGTATGGAAAATCAATCATTGGAAATTACGATTTCTCATTCATTTTTAAATTTTTCATCATCCAGAGGTTTTAAATGAAATGAAAATAACTTCACATATATATTCTTTTTCACTCCGAAAACCAAAATGCAATGATATAAATGTTCCACTTTACTATGGGACCTGGCGATGAAAGACTGCTACATTTTTAATATCACGCCTCTCAAGAACATGACAACCTATAACATTTAGAGCAAAAAGCACGAAAGCCAATGAGAAAAGGGTTTAAGTTCACAGAGACCCACGTATTTACTGAAGGACTTTAAAGGCAGGGGGAGAACACCGTGGGGGGGATCTAACCCTTCCTGCTCAGCACTGACTAATACGAGCTCCCTCGTAAAGTCCCGCGCAAGGACATCATGTCAATGTACGGGGGCGGACAGTAACGGCTAGTAGAGAAGTTGCAGATGATAGAACAGAACTCTTATGGAACCTTGTCACCCATCCAAACAAATGCAGCTTCACCCCGTTAGACATCTGTTACCGTCTGTGCTTTCCAGGCAAGGCTCTGTTACTCAGAATAAAATAAACATGAACATCTTCCCTGGGATCAATTTATAAGGCTTAGCTTAATAATTAGAGACCTGGATCCAGAGGTCAGGGGTGCAGCCGCAGATAACAGACATCGCGATGCATAAAACAAGGGACAGTAGTCTGCAGTGACCAGATGGCACTGAGGTGGAAGCAGCCTCCTCCCGTAGAGTCCGAGACACTAGTCAGCAGATTCCAGCTCCGATACCATGAGTCGGGTTACCAGCACCGGCGTCACACTCACCCTAATGAGCAGGTAACTGTTACACCACTGAACCTGATGTTCTAAAGCACGACCCCAAGGGAGCAAATCCCCAGCGACCCGCAACCCTGGGAACAAAGGGGCCCGAGGGCCCGCGCACTGGGCTGGCCTGGTACCAAGGCTAGGCGGGAGCTCTGTACAGCGCAGCCTCGACTGGACTCTGAGCGTCACGGTCTGATATCACACCACAGCAGCTCCAGCACTCCAGGGCCCCACTGGAATCTGGCGGCTAACGATTATAACAATTAATAATGAATGTTTGAGCCAATTAATAATGCAGATTTTGTGTGACTATTATCGTCCCAGGGCCTGTCTCAGCACCGTGACTGTACAGCATTTCCACATTTTTAATAATCCTTTAATAAAAATACTGTAAACGGTCACAGGTACTACCATGTACTGTTGATTATTATTAATAAATAATCATCGATTACGTGTCTGATTGTGATCTTCCGTCTGCAGCATTTGACAGCACGTGCTTCGTCAGATGCTGCCTCACATATGGTCTGCGGTGAAGTGCAAATGAATAAAGGCATGTGTTCATGCCTGTTGCCATGGTGACCACACTCTGAAACACAGCTCTGCCATTGCCTGCGCACATGTGTGTTGGCTTACAATGGAGGGGTCTGTCTCGGTTTGACACTGATTCTTCTCCGTGGTTCTCACCGGCTGGGTATCTCTCACTGCCCAAACAGTAGGGACAGTCAATGGCATCAGTGGGACAGAAAAAATATTGGACCTACAGGACTAACAACAATGGAGATGTCCTTTGATATGCGGGTTACTAAATATCACTCTGCATATTCATTACCTGTGTTGTAAAAAAATCAGAAAACAATCTGCTGGTTTTCTAACATAATTAATTATGACAGCCTCAGTCCTGAGCAGAATTGATTTTTTTGTATTGTATTCTGTGAGGTGTATTAAGCTGCAAAGATAATATTTTTGCACAGAGATACCATTTAGTTATGGGTTTGCCACAGAATATCCTGTTATAAAGGTCTGACTCCCATCTCATCACAAATCTGTCACACATCTTCATTCCAAATCCGTCTGTCTAAAGAATATCAAGCTCATGTTTTCGACTGATGAGAACAGCAAAGATTTGATAGAATCAAAAAAAACTGTCATTTGGACTAGTAATTACGTTTCATAACATCACAATGAAGCCTAATTTGGCTAATGAATCAGGAAGCAGAGAGCGGGAACTTTGATGAGAAACACTGTTGATGACAGTTTGATTAAATTTGGCCTCTTGGAAAGAGACCACTCATCTCTAAATATGTCTAAATGAGCATGCAGAGAAATGAAAGACGCTGAGAGGAATACTGGTCAGCTGAGCGAAATCGAAGAGGCGAAGCCAAAATCAATGGCCTGTATCATTAAAGTGCGCTGTGTTTTATCACATTATTATCTGCAGTGAATGTGCACATTTAGAAGTAATGTCCGTGGGTGTGTCTGGCTTCATCTGAAAAACCACATTAAAATCAAGCCCAGATCCAGACATACACAAAGCAGGCAGCTGTCTAGGGCTCAAACGGCACATGGGGGCCCAGAGAAAGGATGGAAAAATATGCATCATATATTCATATATATCATTTTAAAATAAGAATCAATACACAAATATAAAAACAGTAGGAAAAAAACATATAAATTAATGATTTTGTACAGGCAGAAACATAGCCAGCCATAGCTATTGGCAAATAGGCAGCTGACTAGGGCCTCTGAATTTCCAGTGTTGCGGAGGAAGTAAAAGGATCCTCAGCTTGCTTGGTAGGGGGCCTCCCAAGTAAAGCTTGGACCCCAGACCCCTGTTTAAAGCTTTGTGTTTAAAGCTTCCTTCAGAAGAAGAAATGCATGTAGCCCATCTCCCATCACCAGGGGCGGATATTAGGCTTCCAAAATAAATGTACAGTAATTACTTTAAAGTGTGTTGCAGTCATTTCCAACAAACCCTCTTTCATTCATGGCCAGTGACACTGCAGTCCATCACAATGAATAACTATGAACTGTAGGGCACTGAAATGTTCCTGTAAACGAATGCATGGTGTAATGTGTTCCAGTGCCTTTGTTCATGCCTTTTAAACATGCTGCATATTCTATGTGATGGGGGGGACAAGATGGGACGCATAAACCTTTATAACAAACTTCTCTGTTTGCTAATCTGACCAAGTTTACAAAAGACACTTCCAAGAGGAGCTGCAAGGCATCAGACAGTTCAGTGCACACAGAAAATCAGAAAATGGCACTTTCGCTTTAAGAACTAATATTTGCCATCAAATGACCTCTCCCAGAGTTATATTAACACTGCCAGGTTTGTGGTGGGCTTCTCCCTTCCTCTCTCCTTTGTACCTCTCAGATCTCTCTGCCTCCTCATCACCATGTCAGCAAGCATCACCACGCATCAAGTCAGAGTGAAGTCAGGCTTCTAGGAGCCCAGAGATTCCTGATCTGGCATCCATCTCACCAGGAGCCCAGAGATTCCTGATCTGGCATCCACCTCACCAGGAGCCCAGAGATTCCTGATCTAACAACCATCTCACCAGGAGCCCAGAGATTCCTGATCTGGCATCCACCTCACCAGGAGCCCAGAGATTCCTGATCTGGTATCCACCTCACCAGGAGCCCAGAGCCCAGAGATTCCTGATCTGGCATCCATCTCACCAGGAGCCCAGAGATTCCTGATCCGGTATCCACCTCACCAGGAGCCCAGAGCCCAGAGATTCCTGATCTGGCATCCATCTCACCAGGAGCCCAGAGATTCCTGGTCTGGTATCCACCTCACCAGGAGCCCAGAGCCCAGAGATTCCTGATCTGGCATCCACCTCACCAGGAGCCCAGAGCCCAGAGATTCCTGGTCTGGTACCCACCTCACCAGGAGCCCAGAGATTCCTGGTCTGGTATCCACCTCACCAGGAGCCCAGAGATTCCTGATCTAACAACCATCTCACCAGGACCCCAGAGATTCCTGATCTAACAACCATCTCACCAGCCACATAAGAGGCTCCTGCCCCCAGCTCGACATTACAATCTCTCTATATATTGTCAGGGGGAGTAATTTACATATTTAATTCTCTTAATCTTTTTTATCACAATTTCCCCCTAGCTACCCAAATTTATAACCACAAGCTTCCCTGCATTTGGCACTATGTCAGCAAAATGTTATAACAACAGAAACTTTTGCAGTATTAACATTGCATTACAGACGCACAATAACAGAGCACAGGCACAGAATTACTGAAGAAATCCAAATTTAACAAATGTAGCCTGAAAATATGTGTAAAGCAACAAAATACAAATACTTCGTTAATGTACTTAAGTAGTTATTTTCCCCCCAGATTTGTTCTTTACTTGAATCCTTTATGTTGCTTTTAAGTTGTTTGTTCCATCTTTATGAAGGAACAAACGAAAGGAAGAGATGTCCGATATACGGCTTACCATACCGAATAAGTCAGATATTCAATCTTTATAAATAATCACAGGTACTGTAGCAGCAATAGAACTGCTACTGATATAATGGTGATTGCATTGGACGATCAGCCATGTTCTGTACAGGGATTGTCGTCGGCCCATTCGCCACTGACAAATGCCCATGAAATGTTGTAACTCGCCATTAAATCTGGCCTGTAGATCAATCTTTCGTTTTCCACAGAATAAAAAATAATTTTTGCTAATCTACGCTGGCAAAGTTTCACCACTTTTCTGAATAAGAAAATATCCACTTGTCCTAGTCGGACTTTTTATCCTGATCCACTGTAACTTGAAATGAAATATTCAAATCTGTATAAAAGGATAGGTTGCTTTTTGTAAGATCAGTATATCTGAATGCACAACTAATGTAGACTATTTCTTTTACTTTTGATACTTAATTACTTTTAAAGGCAGGTATTTTTCTGCACTTTTACTTGAGTAACATTTTGGGATGGTATTTGTACTTTTATTTAACTATAAAAACTGAGTACTTTTTCCACCACAAGGTGTTTACTGTGTCACCAATGCAGAAATACGCGTACAGTGCTGATCTGGACTCCAAGCGTGTGTCCTGCGGCCCCTCACGTGATCTTGCGCTGATCTTGCAGTGAAGCCTCTATCAGGCGTTTCTCGTACTTTTTCTGCCATGTTAGTGCCCTAAACAGTGCTAAAATCTGAAAGCGCTTCCCTTCGCTTGCAAAGAGGACCAAAGCATTTTACGCGATTTTTTCTTTCAGACCGTGGAGGGGGGGGGTCCATAGTTGGCAACTATGCTTTTGAGAAACGCACCCCTGTGCCAGGCCATTGATTACAGAGCTACCAAAACAGACATGTGCATGATATATTTTGACAGCTTTATGCTAATGCAGCATATGTCTGTGGGACAACAACACAGAAGCAATTCATTTGCCTTCTTATACTTGCAGTAGCACATTTACTTGATTAGTAATTGTACACAGCTAGCTAACCTTGCTTACTGCCGCGGAGATGTAGTCATGAATGCCACAAAGTCACTGATGATACGTAGAGTTATCGGTAGGAAACAGGAGATGAGTAATGGATTAAGAGACGCAATCTGATGGAGGAAGCTTGCTCGTTGCCCAGATCACCCTGACTGCAAGTGTTATTCAGTCAATATAGGCACGTTATTGGTTGACTGAATAATTAATTTAGGCTACACCATACATTTTTATAAAATATGGTAGGCACGTGCCTGTTTAAATTGATTGACACAACGCCACTGCATACAGTTACCGCATTTAATTTTAAACACATTCCATTAATAATGTTTCTTTTTTTCTCTTCGCGGAATTGCACAGTAATATAAATAAATAAATAAATAATTTAGGTGCATAAGCCAATTAAATCTGTCACTTCACAAATGTGATGCAGGACATGTAAGAGAAAACTTTTTTAGCAATACATTTGATCTGCCCGTTGTCCTTTCAATATAACTGTGTAGATTTGCTCTTAAGTAATTTTAACTCGACTGTGCAAGACACTTTCGAGATCCGTTATTTACTAATCTATCCTTTTTTTCCCAAACAGCATGGTGCCCCACGTTTCGTAGAATGTTTCCTTCTTTTGGGTTTAGCTTTCCTACAAATAAGACATTTTACAAATAAAGAAGCGCAAAATGTCCATGCCGCTGTTGCACATAGGTGGCCCTAATAATAAAGCGGATACGATGCTAAGCATTCCTCTGAGAAAGTAATAATGGTTTATTTTACGTTACCGATTTATTAGTTATATCAACTGGAAAACATTATATTTCAAATGATTGTGTAACGTGCCATAAATTAAATGAACTATGGCCATGGTAATCTGCAATTTTTGTCAGTAAACACGTAACAAATAGAATGGCAACAGCGGACGAAGATCAATGGACAAAAACATATTCAAATCCGTTTCCTAAATTAAAAAATAAAACATAATTTGATATTATGAACGCATTAACTGTTTATGACAGCTAAACATTTATCGGCCCTTAAAATGACCTGACAATATTCTCCTGTGAGGTATTACAGTCAACATAAGTTTTCAGCTGACTCGTGCATTTTCAAATAAATTAATGAACATATTGAAAACATACCGATCGTTTCCTCTTCACATGCAAACAGCCGTACAATACATTTATATTGCATTTAAAATAGCCTATATAAGCATGTGGTATCTTTTATGGTCATCAAATGCGAAAAACCAAATTATATGTGTCAAAAATATTATCTAAAAAATACGTATCTAACCAACAAGTTGCTTTATGAGCGTTGTGCAAAGAAATGGTATACAGTACTTACGTATCTGCTGATTAAATTCCGAAGCATGCTGAAATCCATTTGTATTACTCTTCTGTTCAGTATTCGTTTTCCTTCTAAGCGATTCCTGCTAGAAACACTACCTGATTTGTATTTCCGCTTTTAGATTCATGACTGACATACACGTTACTCTTTCAGTCCAATGCGTCTTACTTGTCTATTCTGATTTCATATGTAAGTGTCACCTATGAATCCCCAATAACTGACAGCACAGTGCGACTGCATGCTCATACTTTTTGGATGTCGTCATATATGGCTCCCTAACAGAAATCCCTTTCTTTCTTTTAAGTAATTGCTGTTCGCTGTTTCAAGGCAAGATTCCTCCTTGCTTTTCACACGCCCTCCGTTTCCCTCACCTTCGCCGTTCCTTTAATCAAGCATTCGGCGAGTGGGAGCTTCTCTTCACATGCTCTTAACGTCATGGGGGCCGTCTGCGCATGCCTACTGCAGAAATACTCCCACACTGGCAATATTGAAAATGTTACCGTGCTTTTCCATTCGGTTGGGTTGCAGTGAAACTGATCATGTTTACTGATCACCCAAATAATTCAGGAAATACACTTCGCTTAGTCACTACCTTTTTGACAAAACGCGTTGCTGATAATTTTTGTTAGGATAGTTATTTTAGGAAAACTGAACGGCTTGAATGTTTACTAAGAATATATCGAAAACTTGTTCTCATGTCCAGTTTCAGTCAAGTCCAACTGGCGAAAACTTTTATAGACTGTACAGTTAAAAATCTCCTTTGGT
>JAODKF010000040.1:13757840-13768673 GCA_026779585.1 Mormyrus proboscirostris
CCCCACCCCCCCCCCCCCCCCCCCCCCAAAGGTGCAACCACCCATGTCGCTGTACCAGTGCCCATCAAAACTTATGTGGTGCTCTGTGCTTCACCGCCAGGTCATGGTGCCACCAGAAAGTGCCATCCTGGGCCCGTCTTGCCCTTGTCAGGATCCACCCCGGACTCTGCTGAAAGAGCAGAACCGACAGATTATTCCATCCATTCCATCTTCTAACTGCTCACTTAGAATGTCAAAGGGCAATGGATGATTATATGACTTGATATTCTATGACAAAATATTATATTATTTTAAAGACTGGTGCCAGCAAGGCCTTATAGCTGACAGGGAACTTAATATGATGCTTCTTCAGTTGTCTGTTTTTCATCTGTGTGTAATTATTTGCACCAGAAGATGACCCTAAAAATGTGTTGGAACACGACCGAATACACACACACACACACACACTCTCTCTCTCTCTCTCTCTCTGTGTCATTTGCTAGCAGAGCTCCAATATTTGGGTATGTGTGTCTGCTGTGAGTGCCCCAGCGTGGGGGTGTGGTCTGGTCTCCGTGTCGCACACAATGCAGCCGCGGGGAGCTCGGACACTCAGCCCCGGAGTGGACGGGTTCTCATCCTGCAAGCCGGCCCCTTGGGTGTCAAGCTGTGGATGAAGATGCGGGTGAGAGACCTGCATGCAAAGCTACAGGGACTGATGACAGTCGCCCAGAGAACTGGTAGGAAAAACAGCTCATCTCTTCTGTGTGGTGCTTTAGTGTGTTTTTGCTGCCCTCAAAGAGCAGCGTTTGGGAAGTGGATGAAGGTGAGAGTTGCCGACGTAAACTGGGCGTGTTTTCTTATGCTCAAGGTCCTCCTATCAAGGAGCTTGAATGGTTTCAATAACGGGGCAGAGAGGTATGTGTTGCATCCCAGCAACAGCAATGAAATTGAATGTATCTCAGAATTGTTGAGATGTCTGTTGTTTTTTTAATCGCCTTGGAAAAACAATAAACAAAAACTGACCGATCCTGACAATGACAGCAGACTAATTACCCTCCGCCTACTTCTCAGGAATTGCCTGACTTACTCCTGCGTGTCAATGAGCAAAACATCTTTGTCTGATTTACGCAACGGGGCAGCAAGGTTAAATCATGTTTAACTGTACAGTTCGACGCAATTCTGCTATTATTCTTTATAAAGCCATACATACAAATGCTCACATATATTTATGCACATATATATTTTTACACAGATGCTTTTACATTCAAACTGGTGAATAAATGTATGAATATGTTTTTTGGAATGGTAACCAGCCAGCTTTGTGTCATTAACTACTGTCATTAGACGCTGTGCCCCCTGAGCGTGAAAAGGTTTCACCCAAACACTGTGGATCTATCTGCTCTGGCCTGATTTCCCAGATGTGTCTGTTACCCACCAGCAATGCAAATAAATATGACATGAATGTTGCATTTAATGCCCTGTATAAAACGGCTAAGACAAAGATTCAGTAGTTCAAAGTTTAACTTTATTTGTATAGACATTTTCATATGTATCGGTGTCAAAAGAATATAAAATATTTAAGAACAGGTATTAAAAGTGGAAAAAGTCCCCATTGCATCAATTATGTGAAAGCAGAAGAGATTAAAACTGTTTTCAGTTAAGTGCTTATAAGTAGTAACATTTGGGTGTGTGGTATTTCTCACGTATACCTTTTTGTAACAAAAAATCTGTGATCTTCACGGGATTGCTTATTTAAGTTCACTTTTCAGCCTGAATTGGATGGTAGATTTGTGACACAAAATTATCATGATTGAGTAGTAGTAGTGCATTAGCAAGATGGATACATTCTCATTGAGGCATGTTCACAACTGAAAAGTAAGTACAATAAAATTAAAGCATTTTAGGTCTGATTCACCAGTTATGGCCATTTACTGTTTTCTGCTTTATTGAGATCTGTGGAGTGATTTTTGTTTGCTGAAAAAACTGTTTCCAAGGAAGCATCACACTTTTTGCACCTGGCCATTTGACAGACTCTGGGGAAGAAATGTAGAGCTCAGAGGGGAAATGCTTGACATGGCATACGTGGGGTGTCATACGGGAGTCATACGGGAGTCAGCGTGGCCGCTTGTTTGCCCTGTGGTTGCTTGTGCTAATCACTGTCATACCCTGCAGGCACATCCTTCACTGCTCTCTGTAACCCCACACAGGCTCCTCAAAAATGTCCCATAAATCCTCCCAATCAGACAGGGACCCCTCCTCAGTAAATTTTGCCTGTCAGAAATTTTTCATGGTTGGGGGGGTCACCCTCATCATAATTGTCAGTTATTGATAAGGAGCATTTAAAACATGGGAAGGGGGCAGTTGCTCAGGCTGAATTCGTTAACTAGAGATATGTTGACAGATGTACCACCACATTTGAATAAGAGCTGAATTCAGAAATTTTTCTTTTGTCCTGCTTTTGATTTCCATTTTCCCACCTTCCTGGTTTCATCATCTTATATTTTTGCCGTTGTGTTTGTTACTGAAGGTGGAAGGTGACATTCCGGTAAACCTCGATGTGCTGGGTTGTTAGCTGTCTTTGTACATTCAAATTCCCACATGAGTCATGGGATCAGACCAAAACACACTGGAGTTATAGCATCTAAGCGTATTTTTATCGTAAACACTGGCTTTACCCAGTGCGATGCCTGTCATTGTCAAGGCAGTGACATGTCCTGTGGATTGTTTTTCTTTTTAAACATTTTTTCTTCTAAACCAAACAAGATGGGCAGGTTTCATTCACGAAACACAAGAGAACGAGGTTTCCAGTCTTCCAGCATTCTCATGTGGAGAAGCCACTCCTCGTAGATTATACCCACAAAAATGTTTCAGCCCTGAAGACTTTGTCTATACTGGGAGGATCTTAAGGCGTCTTACGTCACCTCTGCTGCTTCACATCACCTCTGCTGCTTCACGTCACCTGCTTCACGTCAATAGTTCCCGCCGCACGTCTGAAGTTTGCCCATTTTCCACTGGCTGCCGAAATGTTACTCGACATTTAATACCATTTTCTGTAAACTGGACACTCAGTCGTTTGAAAATCCCAGTAGGGATGCATCACATCTGACAGTGACGATCACAGCATGTTTAAAGGTGCTTAGATCACACGTCTTACTACACAGGAAGTGAACCTCTCCACCCTGAATGCGTGCCGTTCATATTCAGCTGCGGTCATTTGATTCGCTGGTTTTAGGAACAGGCTGCTCACATTAACCAGCAGATACACCTAATAAAATGGCCACTGAGTGCATACACACTACCAGTCAACAGTTTTTGAACATCACAGGTTTTTACTACTTTTCCATTTATCTCAAAAAACTGCTGATTTTTTTTATTGAAAGCTCGACTGAACATAAATGAAAATACAAGTCAAATAAAACACGTTTCCTTTATAACATGGAAAGAGTATGTAACTGCATGTCTGACATCCTATTGGCTGGTTGTGTGGTGCTGGCAGAGTCAAATTCTAGGCTGTTCTTTAACTTTAAATGCACTAATTAAGTGTTTCCTCCCATGAAACAGAGCAGTATGTAATGTCACTTGCAGAAAGAGCGCCTTGAATTTTCTCTGCTGTTATAACTACTAGAGGAGGTTACTTTGATGAATCAAAGATATTACATTTTCTTGATAATTAATGTGCTCAAACGGTGAACATACTGTAAATGTATATGTTAGCAAAGAAAATTTTGTGTATTTTTAGTAAATGTTAAGTGAGCGACATGTAGAAAATCTCAGTGTGTGAGAAAACTTTTGACTGGTAATGTACACATAGGTGTCTGTATGGTGCATTAAATTAGTGTGGGGGGGCGATAATGATCCTGCTATGGCTGCTACTTTAATCCCATTAAACTTTATCCGCAACCAAACTGTAACCGTAGCTTCTGCGGCGCGCTATCTAAGATAGCAGCTTACCGCCTCTAAAAATAAAGCTGTGAACGCATGTTCCCAAACTGGAGAGCAGTCAGCAGGGTCATTAATAAAGAGGATCCCAACTAGCTCAGCCAACTTGACTAATATTCAGTACATTTTTAACCACCTATCCTGCTCAGGATCCATGTTTGGGAAGGGGGGGGGAGGTCAGGTTGGGGGCTGGATCTTATTATTAATAATACTAATAGTAATTATAACCTGCCGTCACGCCCGGCTCGTCCGATCCTCGTGTGTGCCACGCCCCCTCATTTACCTCGTGTATTATTCCAATTGTACTCACCTGTTTCCTGTTAAGTTCTACCAGTCTCATATATTTTAGTCCGCGTCTGAGTCGGTCCTGGAGATCCGTCATTGATGTTGTCAAGCGGTGTGTTCCCCTGTCATTAAACCTCGTTTACCCCCGAAATTCACGGCTCAGCTCTCCTGCCTGCTCGCTCGCCGATAACCAGGCAAAACACCCGCAATTCATTTTTTAGAAGATTAGCTAACATATCAGGAAAGTTACTATGTTACAAATCACAGTTGCTTTGTTTTCTGACCTTATCTTATGTTCTTATGTTCTTATCATTAACAGCTTGCAGGGCCCACAAGCCCCATTCCCTTCAAAATGTGGCAAGAAGACTTTAACTGGGAGTGAATAGACTCACACTGCATCCATCGCACTGCATCCATCACACTGCATCCATCGCCATGTTTCGCTGACAGTGCAGGAAGCCATTCTGCTCACTTATAAGACACTAAAAGGTCAAGACTCTGCATGTTCACCTGAAGTCATAGACGTGCACGATCCACAGCATCTTCAAATTCCACACATAAAACAGGCTTGGCAGTAGAGCTTTCTGCTAGGGGCAGCTAGCCTGCCAGCATTTGGGAGGGATTCCCCCTCAGTCTCACCATCCCAACCCGCTGTTTCACTCCACACCCAGATACCCTGTACTGCTGCCAGACATCAGCTGAGTTCATTCCAAGGATAAACTGACTGCAGCCACAGATGCTGGTCAGTAAAGGACCATGTGTTTCATGCTGTGGTCCATGCATCCATCCAATGGGAGGCCTTGCCAGTGCGTACGAGTTTGTATGTGTTTGCATGATGACCACAGCCCTTTTAGCCCCTGAAGTTCTGAGATTTCTCCCGGTGACCTAAAGGGATCCAGCTGGGATCACAAGTTGAGGTTGAAGGCCAGGCACCTGCAGCAGAAGCCCTAGAGGAGCCTGACAGAAGTTAGCCTGTAGCCTTAGGTATACATCAAATGAGAGGCGGCCACTTGGCACATGGAGCTCGCTTGGAGGGAATTAAACTCGTAATTTAAAGTTAGCAGGATCTTGTCAAGTTCAGATTTGAAGGAATCTTGGGTCTTATCTTGCACTACCTCTTCAGGCAGACTATTCCATACTCTAATTATATGCTGTGAGCAAGTTGTTTCTCAGATCCAAAAGTTTTCAACTGTGTTGCTGCTATATATGGAGAGTCAGTTTAATGCATGTGCTGAAGCCGCATCATAGATGCTTGCAGATGCGTCCGGGATGCCGTCCCACTGCAGAGAGGCGTCACAACAAAGTTACTCTCAGTCTCACTCACCAATGCTGCCAGATTTCACATCCCGAGTCTTTTGCAGTGCAGATTGCAGGACTTCAAACTGGTGAGAATGTTGGCTGGCCGCTGTGTGTAGAGCACGTGACCCCTTCAAATTAAGGCTCTAATCTGCTTGGTCTTGCCAGGCCAGACTGCAGCCCCAGCAGCTTCCCTGTCAACACGGCTCTCTTCGTTGACACCCTTCACCACCGCATCTTTTTCTCTCCCGGAAGCCAACCATCTGCATGTTGGCTCACTCTTGTTTTGTTTTGTTCCCTTGTCCAGGTATTCTGATGTATCCTTCGAAACTCCATCCATTGATCTTTAGAAAGCTAAGTTGGACTCTCATTCCTGATGCTTTTTTTCCAAGTCCTTCGTCTTCTCTGATTCGGATCTACCAACCCTTCAGAGGACTTTTCTCAAGACATGAACTGAAGCCTGTGTGCAGGCTACTCAGTAAACGCAGAACAGGAGAGACCGCAAACCTTTTACTACTGCGTTCCGGTGGTTAGTTGCATGTAATGGAGGAGCATCTCTTCAGCTGGCATCCGTGTTTGTGTCAGAACAGAGCAGAAGAAAAAGCAAGAATTTCTCAGCCCTTGTCTTTCCATCACTCTCTGTCATGCTGTTCAGTTGATTGCAGAAGGACACCAACCAGAGCATATCTCAATTAGGAGCCGTATATGAAGCTGGGCATCTTATCTCTCCAATCAAGAGAGCCGTCACTATCCAGGCAAGTACAGCAGCAGCCTCCTTGGTCTGAACTTTCTGGCCAGTGATGCGAAATTGTAAGAACAGAACACATGGAAAAAGAGTAGGACAAAAGTAATTTGCAAAAGCAAGTAGGAGTTTGACTCGGAACAAATAGAACCTTCCTATAAAAATGAGAGTTTTGATCATTTCGTGTGTCGCACAGCCGATGCCACACTGGTGTGTAGCTGCAGCACGGCTCTCAGAGTCTCCTCCTCTTTGCATCGTTCCATGGCAGATTAGCCCAGGATTCTGGTATAATTAGCCTAGCAGAAGGGGATTTGCACGTAGACGGCAGCCTCCCTTTCTGTCACGCATCTGCCAGAATGTCTGTAAACCAGCAACCCGATGAGGCTATCATCTGCTGAAATTCCCAAAGGTTTCCCTTTGCGACCATGTGACCTTTCCCAGTCTGGCTTCCCACTCTTCTACCTGGACCAGCTCTGAGCAGCCCAGTTCCATCGTTGTGGATGTGTGTCTGGAGAGCACAGAGCCCCTCATGTCTCTGCAGGATTTCTTACGCCAGGGTCAGGAGGCTCCTTACAGGATCCTGTCGAGACTCAGCCAGCTCTTCCATAGCCTCTCGCTCAGCCTGCTGGACTTTCCAGCCAGCAGCAGAAGTGCGAAAGACACCTGCAGGGTTTGGGATGGTGAGCGTGAGTCATTCCTTTCGTTTTTTTTTGCTCCCTGTGTTTGTGATTATTGTTGGCACCAGGCTTGAGATAGCATGAAGGATGGCTGTCGAAACTGTCATGCTTTTACCTTCAGCCAAATAATACTGAAAGGAGCACATTGCTTTGATTACCTTGATCTTATAACCTTGGCAAGGAATCTGTGCATTTAATTTACAATGTAAGCAACTGGAAGAACCATTTTCCAAGAAAATTCATATAAGGATAGTTCAGATTCAGTCCCTCCCAGTTCCCAGTAGGAAGCAAAAACATGGACCGGCTGTGAGTCTCCAAGGATAGGATTGGTTGAATTGATAGTTGAATCTTTCTAGTGATTTCATAAGCTGTTTTCCTTATGTTTGTTTCTTTTTCATTTGAGTGGCATTATTAGCACAATTACCCCCCTGCTAAACTGTTGTCAGACTCCTTTGATGCTGTCTTGAAACAGCAGAAGCACTTTTGAGACTCATCTTGAGTCTCTAGCTGGCACATGTGCTCCAAGGAATGCAGTGAAATTCAGGGTAGCGGAGAGACTAACAGCACTGCAATACAGGGAAAACAGCAGTGCTGTAAGGGATAAGACAGTGCAAGACAAAAGTCAGTGCAATATAAGAAATGAAACAATAAATATGAAATAAATAGGCAGTCCATCCGGGAAGGATGTGTAAATAGCCACAGATGTGCCCTGAGCAAAGGATTCAGGGAAGTTTGTTTTGGAAGAAAGTATTTGCTAAAGCATAAAAACTGTGACTAAGACATTTATGTGGGTGGAGAAAGAATGAACATGTTCTGTAATGCCTCTGGGTTTTGGGAGGCAGACACCTGTGACAGCACCAGGAAGTACTGCAGCTAAGAGTCAGAAGAGGGAGGGAGTGAGAGAGAGAGGGAGAGAGAGAGGGAGGGAGGGGGGGTGGAACTGTCGGAGACTCTGAGGCCATGTAAGACACACTGCAGCAGTACTTATGGAGAGTATGGCGTGCAGATGGATAGACTGAAGGATCACCTGCCGTCCTCGGAGAATGCTGAGGACCATGTCAGGATTTCTGTGGCGGAAATGAGAGCTTACTATCGACTCGCACAGACACAGTGGCACAGTGAGTGGCCTTCTTTAATCCCTGGGGCCCTTCTAATAGAATTTGTAGTCTCCTTATTTTATCCTTATCGCGAGATGACATTGTCTTCACTTTGGTACATTAACAAATTGTGTCGTCTGTAACACAGAGGATGGAGTAATTTGCAGTTCACTGACAGGTTAACTGAGTTTGTGGCTAACTTCAGGTTAACTTCAGTATTGGATAAATAGAGTGGCTAAATATGTTAGCTTTTTCCTGCTATTCATTCTGTGTTAGATGGCAAATACAGTTTGGCAGTGCTGTTTCTTAATTGTACAGGTTAGCAAGAATATGTGTGTGTGGAAATCAGTAGACGTAGGAATGATTCTGGGGCTCTCTTCTAAGGCTTAGTGATGAAAGTAAGGTAACCTGGAGAGTATAAAACAGATGGCATACAGAAGCTATGGACAGACCATCTGGAGTCTGAAAGTAGGGGCTTCACAATGTGAACCATTGATCTTCTCCTGAAAAGAGTCCAGATGTGATTGAGGTTTGACTTACATCAGCCTTTCTGTCAGGGTGTCTTCTGGAGCTGCTTTACAGATTCAGGGCTTTGGAGGTACTGAAAGAATCAATACGTGGTCATTTAGATCTAAACCGTCTTGGCCATCATCCCTCCCAGGCGCCTCTTTTTGCTCTGAAGAGCCGCTCTATGCACCATCAACTTCGTATCGGATATATCCAGAACCGACTCTCCTTCATAGCTAGCTCCCTTAAGACCTCTTCTAGAGCACCTCTTCTAGAGGATTAATGTTTTGTTTTCTTTTGCTGTCAACCTTCTTGTCAGCTGTTTCCGCTGGAAGAGCAACAGACTGACCGAAGTAATCTGGCTCAACATGAAAAATATGTCTTTTAGGAAAAATGCAAGTTTTCTTTCCTATGGCTGAAATGTCGTATAGCGTAGGCAGTTTAGTGTCCCTTCCTCACTTTGATCGCATCTCAAGCAGCTTGTTTATGTTCTTGGTTTCACTGAATGCGTATAGTATTACCCCTTTTGTTGTGTGGCTCTGGCAAAGCATAATACATTTCATGCCAGGGGTCCGTGAGCTCCACTTTAACTGACGTTTTTGTGGTTTCAGAAACCTTTAAGATAAAAGTATTGAAAAATTGAGATCTTCTCTGTTACAATGTGGTCTTTATGCCCCTATAATGTTGCCTCTGTGTGTATGTTGTTTCTTCCTTTTCAGGCCTAATTCTGTACTTTTTAATTGCTTGGGGCATCCTGGACATTGTTCAGGTAGAACTTTGGTGTTATGGATGGGATTGAGGAGTAAAAATTATTACTAAGAACGGAGAAGGAACCCTGAATGATTCAGGAACCCAGACATGGAGCAGAGACCTATAACATGGCAGCAGCCTATGGTGGGGTGTAGCAGGTACATACCCTTCGGCATCTGTACCATCATGGTACATGTCCACACGTGCAGCAGCTTTCAGAGTGGGTACACGGCAGATATGGCGAGTGAGGAAAACAAAGATGAAATGAGCTCAGCCACTGGGCCTTGCATTGAGGGGTCAGGTATCTGGCCAAGGGAACAGGGCCTCTTCTCTCAGTAAATACAGGAAGCTACCACATTACTGACAGGAAGTGCTGGGAATCTATTTATGTAAATAGTAGTATAAGCAAATTCAGTTTGTAAGTGAATGATAGCTCCTTTTTTATTTCTTGGTTCAGCAGTATTAGCACCCTATCTTCTGCATTTGTTCATTCATTGTGTTCTTTTGGTTGAGTTCACACACATAATCAGAACCTCTGATTGTTTGCGCATATAGTGCAGCAGTCTTTCTTCCTGGATTCTCCTGAATTATATTGGCAAGTGGACAATTAGCTCTCACCGTGCTTTTAAGGCTGTGAAATTGCTTAATCTTCATTTGCTATTTTGGTGGGAATGAGTGACTTCAAAGCAGAACGTTCAGGAAACAGACATTGGGAGAAATCTCCTGGGATTCAGCCTTTAAAGCTACATTTATACTTTAAAAAAGGAACCGTTGGGCATCGTCTGTCACCATTTTCAGAACTTCCATGGTCAGGGAGACTTAACAGATTTACTACCATGGGAAACTACATATTTGCCTGTATTGATGACACTGCAACACAAAAGGGCCTGGAAGGACGACAGAAGTTTCAAATGGAGACCCCTGGCACTTTCAGTTCTTTCATAAAACGTCCACCTAATTTTCCCACACATTGTACCGGCTGATGACTGTTGTCTGTCTTGAGAGAACAATGACACTTACTGCTTAGGATGATTTCGGAAAGGTGATACGATCTCTTTCACTATGTGAAGGGGGGGGCTCCGGTTCCCGCTGACAGAATCGGAATGGGAGCAGCTCTGTCCCACATGGTTTGCGAAGGTCTCACTCAGTCGCTCTTGGGCAAATGTAGCCATACTGCTTTCTCCACCAACCGCATCGATGTCATCGAACACAGTGTCTGCCACAGCTCAAAGCAGGCATTTGCATGGGACCCATGTGGTTTGGGGACCCCCTCTTGCCAACTAGAAGTCACTAGAATAAACATTAAACAAACATAGTCCTTATTGAGAAGCAGCGTGTTTTGCTACCCAGCTGGCAGGCTAGGTTCTGCTGACTTAACTTACTAGGTATGTATTTAGGTTTTGAAACCTCTGAGGGATTAAGCCTATTGCAGAAACTATAGGGGCAAGGCAGGGAACAACCCAGGATGGGGCACCAACCAACCACAGGGCACAAGGCAGGGAACAACCCAGGATGGGGCGCCAACCAACCACAGGGCACAAGGCAGGGAACAACCCAGGAT
>JAODKF010000040.1:13773725-13785142 GCA_026779585.1 Mormyrus proboscirostris
TGCTATGAACAGCACTTTGCTTATGGGATTCCTGGTCTTACTGAGTGGAGTTTATAAGTAGGGTGATGCTGCTATGAGCCGCACTTTGCTTATGGGATTTCGCTCTGAAAAGAGACATTTAAGCGCGTGTCCAGCAGCAGCTTCTTTCAGATGAACGAGTCTCCCTGATGAAAAATTGCTTTGCCGTTGTGTTGCTGGTTAAATATCTACGTGTCCCCCACAGCCTCATAGCATCAGCAGGGTTCACCCAAGGACGACATCCCAGTACCACCGTTACTAGGGACCACCACCTAATATGGGGGGGGGGCTATCCTATCCACAAACAGTTGGTGTGTATGCAGGTTTTTCGGATAACATTTAAATCAGCTGTTCAAGCCCAGGTGTGAGGACTCTTCAGCCAACCACTCCTCTAATTAGTGAACTAATTGCAAATAAAACCTGCAAACACACCGGCCCTTTGCGGATCAGTTTGGCCAACGCTGGCAAGACTCTAAGCTTTCCTTCACTGTTGGGAAATTCAGGTCCAAAAACTACAAATCCAGACCATGATTTTGTTTCTGCCAACCAGGTGAGTCTCTGTGACTGTGACTCTTTATACTCTAATGGTTGATAGAAGCAAAATCTTGGTCTGGATTTGTAGTTTCTGGACCTGAAATGCCCAAAATTGCTTTCCTTGTATGATGCTTTGGGAAAAAGCATCTGCTGAATAAGTCAATGAATTAAGAAGCATCCTCATGTCACTCCTCAGTTATGGTGTCTGTACTGATATAAATTATAAATGATATGATATGATGCGCTAATTTGAGATGCCTTATTACAGGGCTGTTCAAACCACAGCCCTCAAGGTCAGAGCACTGCTGGTTTCCTAGCCTTTTTCTATCTGTGAGCCAGGTGTGGAGTCTCTGACCAATCAGAATCAGCAATTATTAAACTAACTGCCTGGGAGAACTGAAAACAAGGCCTGGATTTGGAATCAAGGGCCAGATTTGAATATTGTTAAATATTTGCAGCATGGAAGGTCGGCAGATGAATAAAGCGCAGTAAAAGCTCTGATCAGCATGGGGAAGGGAATCAGGTGATGCAGGGTTTGGGGAAGAGTGGGGGTTTATGCAGGGCGAGGCTAAAAAGCACTTAACATAAGCAGCAATGTAAGCAAAACACTTACATACAAAAAATTGTATCGTCATGAAAGAATGAGAAAAATAATACCACAGACAATTATAGGTACATGGACTAGGGCTGGCAATAGGGTCTGAGTGAGGTATTAGGTGCAGTAAGGAAATAAAATGCTGTTCGATGCACATAAATGTGACTTGAGTGAGCATAGTCCTCCCAGTCACCCAAAGCACCATCCCACACACCCGGGCTGTCGTTAAGCCTATATTAGGGCTGCTTTAGAAAATGTATTTATTGGCTTAAGTCCTGAATAGTTTGCCATCCGCCTCCCCAGTAAAGACTCAGCCCCCCATTGATTCACCTCCAACCACACCCCCGCCACGTACACAATTTGAAGTCAGGCTTGGTGGTTCCACAAGAGCAGCTTTCTCTCTGGAACATTAAGAGTCAAATAATTATTTTGCCTGCAAATGTGAACTGTCAGCATCATTAAGTTTTGACACAGGCTCAAAATGTTACTGCCTTAAACATTTAATCCGAACACAAACGTTTTATATGAATAATGTTCTTCAAGAAACTGATCTCGGATGATCTCTTGGCTTTTGTTTAAAGTGCCACACCTCTTATTTATATTGGACAAGGTCAGGACAAAGGTCTGGTAAAAATGCAGGAAAACACAGCCTCACACCTTTGTGTTCTTAAGCCTCTCAATGCAAACAAGAGACAAACTGAAAACAAAAGAGAAGTGGTTTGCTGACATAGAAGTCGCTTGAGGGGAGTGCTGGTAAACGGAGACCTGTGTGCTGCATTATGTAGGAAGTGTTCAGGTGTACGGGGAGAATTAGGATGATTAACCACAGCAGGGAGAAAAGGAGAAAGCAACACAGAATTAAGGCCACATTCATTATTTTCTCCTTCTTTTGAAATACATTTAATGTCGAATTTTGCCTCAAAACCGGCCCTGTTCACACTTGGCCTTAAAATGTGTCTTGGGTGATCAAGTCACAAGTAGACAGCTGAGGCACATCACTGTTTGTTTGTCTGTCTTGCGTCCCCAAGGTGTCCAGCTGACCGCTTGTGTTCAGATTCCATTACTGCCCCATGCACAGTTATTACTGGGGACGCCTTAGGACGCACTAGGGCTCACGCTACAAAAGACGTGGTCAGATGCATCCCGAACATCTTAGCAAGTGGTCTGTGTACTTGGATCACAAAGCGCCTCGGTGGTCTTTACACTTCTGTTTAGCGCTGTCCATTAATGATCTGATCCCCCAAGACACATTTTAAGGCCATGTGTGAACAGGGCCATGGTGACTGGTGCCAGAAAGTAAGAAATAAAACTGAAGACTTAATTCCTGCATTATTATTTTGTACAATACTATTGCCCTGTACTGGGAGGATGAACAAAATGAAGGAAACACTTCATTATTAAGTATAAGCAATAGGGTCATCTGCTGCCCCCAGAACCACTTCACTCCTTCTTGACATCCTGTGATCCTGAGCTGTGTACTGTAGTGGGTTCATGGACCTTTACTCAAGAACGTCCTGAAGTTATCTGAGGTATGGAGAAGGACAGCTAGTTCATACTCTGTGCTCCAGAACATCCTGTAAATGTTAAGCAATGTTTAGTTTAGGGAGGTTGTGAGGCATTTAGCTTCATCTTAGTGTTAATGAAACTATAGTTTAAGTTGTTTATCACTGTGTACAGAGACGTCTTACTAAAACATGAGAACAGCGGTGTTTGTACCATAGATCGCACCTGGTCCTGTAAAACAGCCTCATATTGTTTGGATGTTAAATGGCCATGCAGACCAATCATCAGTCTTAATGACCCCCCAGGGATGGCTGCAGACCAATCATCAGTCTTAATGACCCCCCAGAGATGGCTGCATGTACCATAAAGGATGTTGAACACTTTCTCCAAACATAAATCATTCCAGATGGAGCAAAAGGGTAAAAGATGGCTTATCAACCTGTATTACTTATTATTATAGTATAATTATTATTATTATTATTATTATTATTATTATTATTATACGTTGGCCTTGGATACAAGAGGCATCAACATAGATACCCAGCTACAAATCTCTTTTAGATTTAGTTTTCTATTCTGCATCATAGAATTGCTGATTTTCTTCTACAGTTATTTTTGAGTCCATACCTTAGTGGTGTTTAGTGTTTGGAAGCCATCCAGACACGTCTCCGCCTTTACCTGTCAGTGAACTTCCGTTTGCAGTCTGTCGTATGCTGTCCTGATTATTTAAGATTATTTAAGTGTGTCCCAGTCCGGTCCCCGGGGACCAGCACCACGGCGGGTCCCTGTTTCTGCTCCCTCCAAGCTCTGTACCAGACAGTCCATATTTACTTCTCATTTTAATGTGTAGACCTCCTCATCCTCATGGTCCTCATCGTCAGGGCGTTATGTGACGTCAACTTGGTGATTAGGAGGTGAGAAAATTATACAGATGTGTAATTTCCGATTGATCGATTTGGGAAATAGAAGCTTCTGCATGTGTCGGTTAATCCTGATAATAATTTCATACTCAGTCTGTGGTATATAGTATATAGTCTGTGGTATATAGTGCAGTTTCTGTATTAGAATCTGATAGCATTCTGACTTTTATGCTGATTTTGGTTTGTAGTGCCCATTCTTGCAGTTACTTTGTGTGATTCTGTCCCAGGTATTTTGGGTAACAGTTGTGATGCTGCGTTTGTTTGTAATTCTGGGCTGAATTACAATGGGCTATTAGCACGCGCCTGTAATTATATAGCTAAGCGTTTCCCTCTGTGGCATCCTGTCCCATCGATCTGCTTTGCTTTGCACTCTGGTGTTTCAAGTCCGTTCAATGTATGACATTGACACTGTATACTAGTAAAAAAAAATGCAAAAATTGATGCAAAAATTTCCCAGTGAAAAGAGTGCACTGCTTAAATGTATACTTTTAAAAAATGACTTTTTGCATACATAATTATGCCGATTTTTAAAATACAACACTTGAAAGACTCCTAACGTCAAAGTTTTCCACATGAATCTGGTATTATCTGAGGGTAAGTTTTGATAATCTGTCATTCATTCATTACCAATGTTCATCTAAACTTTATGTGTACTTCCCTTAGCGACTCCACCTCTCTTTCCTCCTCACAGCTACGTCCCGGCGCTTGTGTCATTCCAGGTGACCTTCTAACCGTAGCAGTCCCTGACTCTGCGACAGGAAGCTTGTGACAGCAGTCTGTAATGCATCTCCTCTCTTCCTCCTCCTCTGCGTTTCCCTTCCCGTCCTCCAGATGAGATCCTGCAGGAGGTGGGCAGCCCTCTCTGCGCCGCCGGTTTCGAGTCTGAGCTCAAGAAGCAGTTTGCCTTCCTGCCAGGTAGAGATGCTGTGTCTGCTTAACTGCTGTCCTTCCTGCCTGAGTCTGTAGAGGAACAAAACTAAAAACTATGGGTCAGACTGACCAATCAGGAAACAGAAGAGGAAGCAGACTGGGGCCTATCCCAGAAGGCTGGGGGAGACCCCAGACAGGGTTATCTGAAAATTGTAGGGTACACAATCAAATGTAATGTGCCAGCCTTCCAGACCGGCCTCGGAGGTGCAAGGCTACTCAGCTGTGCCACAACTCCATTCATTTTCTGATAAATAATATGTTACAATACCTAGAATTTTATAATAACAAGACCCTAGTTATCGTTCAGGATGCCCTAATAAACCTTTTAATGCTATAGAGAATGAAAACACATATATAACAATACTGAACTTTTCTTCAATGATATCATTGGATATTTGTAAACAAAGCCAAAGATTTGGCAGAATTCATGAAATAGCATTGAACGGGTTTGTTGAGCAATTGTGGTTCTCTCTTCTCTCGTCAGTGTGATATGTGGTGCTTCCATACAAATGCTGAAATGTCCAGAATGAGATGGTGGAGATGCGTGGGTCTGTTCCATCTGCCCATCTTCAGACTCAGTATCACAAACAGATGGTCAGACCAATGTTCAAATCACACTGATAGGGAGGACTTGCCCCCCCCCCCAGTCTGGAATTTGTCACTGAGCAGTGGGAGTTAAGGTGAACAGAAGCCATGAAGCCCCCTATTAAACTGCTGAAGCCTGACACATCCCCACACCCCCAGCCACACACCCCCGGCCCGTGCTTTAGGAGATTCCTCCCCCTTACCTCCATGCTCCGCTGCTGCGACTTTGCTGTGAGGTCACAGAAACCCCCCTGGGGATTCACTGTCACTCTGGAATAACAGCACCCACGCAGCACATCCAAGGTCGTGTTCTTTCCCTGACGGCCCTTACAGAGTAAAACGCGCCGCTACCCAGCTGCCTCTTTTCAATGCGCCTTCTGCTAAATCGTTTATCAAGATTATCAAAACCGATCCAGTTGAAGGTTTTCAAATTATTACCCTTTTCGTTTATTTTAAAATGCACAAGGTCACGAGGGCAGGAACTAGGTGCCCCTGTTTCCCTGTTTGCTCTTATTTTTTAGTGGATTTTTTTCATCAATAATCTCAGTGCTGGAAGCTAAAACAATGATTCTGGAAGGAATCTGTTAATGGACTAAATCTCTGTAGTATCATGTGGGGGGGGAGGGGGCAGCCTTATCCTTAAAGGGCCGGTGCAGGATTTTGGGGTAACCTTTAGGTCAGCTGTTCAAACCCAGGTGTTCAGTCCACTAATTAGTAATTTAATTAGGGAGTTGCAGCGAAAAGCCGCAAACACACCGGCCCTTTCTGGATATGAGTGACCACCCCTGTGGGTAAGTAATGCATGCATGTATGTTGGAGTGCAGGAACCAAGTGAGAATTGTCCCCCCAAAATTTAATTTGGCTTCATTCATCCCCCCAGTAAGTTGTGACCCCTCCAATATCAAACTCTCTCCTGTGCTGTTGCCTGCATGGAGGAAACACCATGAAAGGGGGTGAAGTTTTGACGATTTGGAATAAAATCAGATTGCTCTGGGTTGGGTGCCCCTACAACGTGGGGCCTTAATCTCGAGCAGCGGTCCCACACCTATGGACTGTTTCAGAACTCATTTCTATAGGATGTGAATTGTTTTTAGCATGTTGTCTTCCAGGTCAGGAAAACACCACTGTGGACAGACACTCTTGTGTCTCTTTAGTTTCCATACGCTGTGAATGCCTTTCTCGTTTTCCTTGCCTTTAAGTGTGGCGGTTTATACCTGGTGCTGCTTAGCATAATTACTGACTGCTGTGCTCCTGTTGTCCTCTCAGGCGGCCGGGGGAAAAACGGTAGCCCCGTCATTGTCTTCCCGGAATTCCCTGCATTCAACGAGCTCCAGGATAGTGAATTTCACAATGTGTTAACGTACCTGACCAGCATCTCCAGGTGAGCAGTTCCTTACTGGTACAATCAGTGACTGTTGTCCTGTCTGGACACGGACTAATGTCTTTGGCAAAACCCCTCTGTGTTAGGACTGAGAAAAAAATTATGTAGGCTACATTTTTAAATACCATTTCCCTGGTAAAAATTGCATTTGGAACAATATGTCTGTCAGAATTAGTACTACAAATATTTCATTTGGCTTAACTGTACTTTTAATGGTCAATCAACAAGTAAGCAGTAGTGAAAAAAGTACGGTATATTATCTAGCCACTAGGTGGCAGTGCAGATTTAGTTATACAGCATCAGGTTAAATAAACCATTGTCATTCTGATTTGTTCATAATCCTGACCATCTCAGTTATTCATAAAGTTGCTCTTTATATGTTCATGAACATCGAAAGGTTGCATTTTCTTTAATGTTTAATGCTCAATGTTGGTTCTTCATAACTCAAAGTTGTGTATTTATCTGCAAGTCGTGTCTCAAAGTTACAAGTTCGTTTTATTGCCTTTTGAAAAGTTCAACAATTGAGCATAATGTCCTCGTCAAATCCATTGTATAATTTACGAGAAAAATAAGATATACATTGAGACATTCTCACCATGAGAGCTTCCTCAAATGTTCTGGATTGCGTGAGGTCTCCCGCCTCCCCTGTGTCCTGGGCTACTCCTGTGGGCCACGTTTACATGACAGATCATTATGCCACTCTTTGACCCTTCTGAGACCCACACAAATGCCACATCAATATTTCCTTCCCAGGGAAACCTATTAAAGTTTATTGGATATTCATTTATCCTTTTCCCAATTGATTATCTGGTTCAGGGTCATGGGGGCCTTGAGCCTAACCCAGGCAGCAACGGGCACCAGGTCAGGAAACTCCCTTGACAGGATGCCAGACTGTTGCAGGACACAGACATGCAGTCACTCACTATAGACGCAGTAAAGAGGCCAGTTTTCCCATCTGCGTGTCTTTGGACTGCCAGACAAACCAGAAACCCATGCAGCGTGGGGAGATCATGCTAGCTCTGCACACACAGATGGGTGTTGGATTCAAACCTGGAGGTGTGAGGCTGTAGTGGTACCCCCCAAGGCTGTGCCCAACGCTATTAGACATCCCAAAACCTTACATGCCTCTTAGATCGGCAGAGCTTTATATGTCTGTACAGTGTGACGTTGTGATAAAAGCTCAGTGACCTCGAAATCTGGGATGCAGCATGTTAATCCCTCACACCTTTCCGTGTGTCTCACCCACATATACATATAGACAGCATGCAGTACAGCGCTACTGTGAGAAACAGGAAGGATTAGGCTTAGCAGAAATACAGAGAAGTCGCAGCAGTTAACTGGCCCTGGTGAAATACCCAGCTGTATAAATACATTAAATTGTGCTCTTGATATGTGCCAACTCGAGGTAGCAATGACATCATGATAATAATAATAATAATTCACTCCTTGTGTTGCATGGATTTTCCTCCCACAGTCCAAATCCAGGATATAGCCAACTAGCAAAATAACAAGTTTGAACCCCCTTAAAATTTACTTCAGCTCCCAGTTGGCGAAATCGAGGGAGGGGGACCTATTGTTAGGGTAGCCAGACCCCCCCAAGACATGTATTTCTACCTAAGAGGTTAAGTCCACAGACATGCAGGTGGGCATGCAGGTGGGTTTCTGAAGCAGTGCTCCCAATTTGGTCATTGGGGACCCACAGGTCCATGGTTCTGATCCCTGTCAGAACCAGTACGGAGCAAATCCGTGGAGGATCTGGGGATCCCCACGTGACCCTTACCAAGATAAGTGATTGGAAGACAAAATTGGTATTAAAGAAGGGGGAAGATGGTGGCGCAGGAGGTAGTGATGCTTCGGCAACCAGAGGGTTGCAGGTTTGAGCCCTGATTTCCTCCTGACTCCATCAAAGTGTCCTTGAGCAAGACACTGAACCCCTAATTGCTCCCAGTGAGTAGGTTGGCACCTCTGCCACCGGTGTGTGAATGGGTGAATGGGTGAATGTGAGGCATGTATTGTAAAGTGCTCACACTTTATCCAGAATAAACAGCTGGAAGGTGGATGAATAATGACGATATTTTTCACATAATTAATTGTTGCAGTACTCAAGGTTATTTGTGGTCAATGATTATTGAAGGTTATGAAACTCAAAGACCTCAGAGATCAGCTGAATAATCCCATCTGCTTTCTCAGCTGTGAAGGCAGCAATAAGTGGCAGAATGATTCAGTGCCTTGTGCCTCTTAGACTCCGACAGCTGCAGCTCTTGAGGTGACTGCATGAGGAGAGAGAGAGAGAGAGAGAGAGAGGGTAAGAGGGAGGGGAGAGAGAGTTAGAAATGCATTTGTTTACCCACCACAAGGAGCTTTGACATAAGCAGGCACTGCTCCACCTGCATAGAGATCCCATCCAACGGCTGATTAGCCCGCCTACTTGGGTTCACGCAAACAACCGTGAGGCTGCCAGTCAGCCGCTCCTGGGCCATAATTGGCTGGAGCGCTGCAGCTGTCGCAGTCCAATTGGCTTCCTTCTTTAAAGAACATGCAGAGGTGGCTGCTGTGTTTTTTTCATCTTCTCTTCACGGAGAACCTAAACCAGGAAGCGAAGGTCGTTTTCCCGCCAAGCCTTCTCCTTCGTTCCGTTTTTCCTGTTCCATCTATGTTTATGTCTATTTTTAGCTCAGTGCACGTCTGAGGGATGCGTGACACGGAGCAGGTTTGGTGTGAGATGCCTCTTTGCTGCAGGGTGTCAATGGCGTGCCTGGTGAGCGTCCCTGCCATCTGCCGTCAGTAGGGGGCGCCTTGTGGCGCAGCCACCACCACCCCCCCTCCCCGTCCACGTCAGCCAGACCCAGCCTCAGGGTTCCCCTCCCTGTCACGTGACCACATAAGAAAGCCACCGTGTGCCCGTAGGGCTGAGCAGCCTTCAGCTGAACCTGAACGGGAGGGGCGGAGTGGCGAGGAACTCGACACACGCTCAACCTATCTGTTAAACACACACCAGTCTGCGTTCGTCGCTGGTCATGGGGACTGTGAACTCTTCCCTTTCAGCATCTCCACGGCAACGCTTGGGTTCATCCTGGTCATTGACCGGCGACTGGACAAATGGACATCCGTGAAGGCGACTCTGCTGCGGATTGCGGTGAGGTTGAACCCTGAGTGTGTGTGTATGCGTGCATATGTGTGTGTGTGTGTGTGTGTGCATGCGTGTGTGTATTTCACCTATGTCTGATGATGAGTGTAAAATCGTATGCGTGTGTGAATGTAATATGTACAGAATATGTTCATTTGTCCAATATGTCAATAATATATGTCCAGTATGTCCAAAATACCCATGTGACAGTGTGAATATTTGTATCGGAATTCTGGGACGGCGCTGAAAATTCTCCAGTGAAAGTGTGACGGGTGTGTTTGTGGCGTCGTTGCTCCTGTGCTCATACAGCATATGGATGTTTGAGACTCCAGTGACTCATTGTTAATCTTCTGCTAAGCCGCATTCCAGAAGACAACTAAGCGCCAGTCTAGGGGTGTATATATACCCACACGAGTCTGTGCAGTAAGTGTGTGCATCCATGTAGAAGTCACTGAGGTCAGTATGAGGCTGTGTAGTCAGTGTGTGCGTGATATATGCATATATAAAACCGTGTGATGTGTGGTTGGTGTGTTGTACACACCTGAGGTTAGGAGCACAGTGTGTTGTGACTCTGTGTGAGCTGCCTACCTGCTCTCCTTCAGTTCTGTTCCTTCCCACAATCAAAAAACAGGAAGATTAGGTGGACTGGTTTGTGTTTGTGTGCTCTGTCATAGCCTTTCATCCCATTACGGAGGGGGGTGCCCCAGGCCATCGGTGATGTGTGGCTATGCTAGTTAGGATTCTGCACCCATGATCGTAATTTCAGATCCCACGGTTGATTTCGTCTGTAGGCTCTTGAGCAAGACCCAGATTGCTCCGGGGACTGGCTGACCCCGCTTTCACAATCATATGCTGCTCTGGATCAAAGCATCTGGTAACTAACCCTAACTGCTGTGCGCTGGACAGGCTCCCGCCCCCCCCCCCCCCTTCCACAGGGTGAGCAGGCAAAGAAATGGGGTGGATGGTTTTTAAAGCACTGAATAAAGAGCAGGATTTTTCCCATTCCGTCTCAAGGGGTCCGTTTTAATATGCAAGTCAGTCGGATAGACCTTCGGCAAAGATCATGGCTGCATGGGAAAATGCCGATTTTAAAAAGCAGCACCCAGACCAGAGTGTGCCCTGCCTGGTCAGTGAGTGCTTCCATGCTGAGCTCCACTGTGTACCTGTGCAGTATTGTGCTGCAGATGTGCCCCCCCCCCCACTGCAAAATGCTGCAGCCTGCAGAATCTACTGAAATGATGCAATGGGGGGGGGGGGGGCAGTACAATGTGGCTTATCCTCTAGTCGTACTGAGCTTGTCTTTCACCCATTTCTCCATATAGATGCTTAAGCCGTCTCTGCCTGGGGGTGGAGGGCATGATTAGCCCTGACCTGCTCAGGCTAAAGGACAGGGTCTCCTGCCTCACGTCACCCTCCCCCTCACAGCTTCCCTCCTCTCTTAAACTCTCCACTCTGCTTATTTCTTCTTTGTGTTTTTCCATCCCTCTCTTTTATTACATTTTTTTTCAGTTGCTCATTATTTGCTTGTTTGTAGAAATATGCAAGCTACTGCATTAAGCAAACCAGTTAAAATCTACACTGTATTAGGTAAGTACAGTTATGATTGACGTTGGTAATCCGTTCGACAAACGCTTATTCAAGTCGGATTTACCATATATTTCAGGACTACTTATATGAATGGATGGATGGATGGATGGATGGATGGATGGATACCTTATAGTAAAGGGGGTTTATTGAGGGGGATGGGGGAAACAAAAGCAACTACGTGGGGGCAAACACAAGACAAAACCAGCCAGCAGGGAAACCATGCAGCACACACTGGGG
>JAODKF010000040.1:13800741-13830406 GCA_026779585.1 Mormyrus proboscirostris
CTCTTTATGTGTTGAGACTTTTCTGGACAGCCTCTATGCATTGAGACTTTTCTGGATAGCCTCTATGCATTGAGACTTTTCTGGACAGTCCCTCTTTATGTGTTGAGACTTTTCTGGACAGTCCCTCTTTATGTGTTGAGACTTTTCTGGATAGCCTCTATGCATTAAGACTTTTCTGGATAGCCTCTCTTTATGCCTTCCTCTCACTTCTCTGATGCAAAGATTAACTCCCTTTCCTTTTATTTGCCTTCCTTCTCTTTCCACCTTCTCTTTCTTGCTGGGTCCCTCTCTTTTCCTCTGTCCTTTTGTCTGCTGACTTGTCTAGATGAGACTGTCACAAGCCCGACAACAGAAAGGGCTGCTGTAGCTAAAAAGCGCTTTACTTTGCAAGGTTTTACCAGCCTGAAGACACAGAAAGGTAAAGCTATATGGCAGCTTCTATTGATCTACAAACCCATAGAGTATTAATTAAATGTAAAATGAAGATTATGAAAATTTCAACAGTTTTACTATGAAATATTCCGTTCTAATTTTTTTAAATGTTACATTCTAAATCCAGAGCGTAAGCGTGACTAAATCTATGCTGCATGGCCATGGTAAAACTTAAGATGCAAAGTAATACCTGAACTAAAACACACACTTGATTTTTCAAATTTACTTTAAGGAATGTTCTATGGAAAAGTAGTTTTCTGCAGATTTCCAGATATTAGAATTTTTACAACAAAAATCTTTCTTGAGTTTGGAACAAATTGCTATTATTTACTCATTATATAGTAATATATTTTATTGAGTCAACTGTTACTGTCAGGCGAAAAATAAACTTTGCCGAATGAGAGGTGAAATATGACATGCTTCCTTTGACAGAATTTGAGTCTCCGGCTGTTAAAAGCCTGACATTGCCCATCATGCGCCACTTGGTTTCAGGTACCATATAAATAGTCATAGACTGGTAGATTGTATATCATAGTGTTAAACCTTTGTCATGTCATAGTACTTCAAGGTTTTTGTCTAATAGTCACACCACCATTGTGTCTAGGTGCCTGTTTTATGGTTGACAGTTTTTTCTGAGTGTGTAATTTTCTGCGTCTCTGTCATTTTAATCACGGTTGCCAGGGTCTCCCACCAGCCCTGAAAACAAAATCAAACTGCATGAGATTAAGAGTGACCTCACTCCCTTAACAGGTATTTTGTCCGCCCTCCGCCTCTCTCTCACTTCCAGTCTTAGTAGGAAAGTAAAGACCAGCGCTATTTGCCTGATGTCACTGTTCTAAATTTATATCTGCAAAATGTTAAATCAAGGCAGTTTAAACTTAATATCTCTCCAACATAGTAATTGTAGCTCATGAAGAGACCACTCAAAGAATTCACCAGGTTAGGGCATTGAAGTGAATATTAAAAACATAAGAGCTTAATCATCATTGGCTAGGCTATGCTCATGGACCCTTATTATGGTTTATAGGTTGTTACTGTTCTGATATTTATTGGATATTTATTGTAAAATTGGATAAAGCTTGGAAATTCACATGATAAAATGGTATAGTGGGCTCCGTTCAGAATGAACAGGGATCAAATCAGAAGCCTCTGCAGCAGCATAATTCCAAGTGGCATAATGAGGTTAAAATTCATATGTCAGCGTGGCTGCAAAGTGACGGCACATGCGGATCTGTGTGCATATTTCTGTGCATCGGTGACTCACCGGGATAAAGAGGATGTAGTCACAAGTACAAGTGGCAGATGAAAATGCAACTTCACCATATGAAGTTCAGAAAAATTAAATCATATTGTACAGTTATATTTAAAAATGTGACTTATGGTAGACATATCAGTGTGTAATAATAATTTGTTATAAATGTACTGCCTTTTTTTGACAAATTTATTTATCTGGATGAATAACTGGTTGGGGTCTCCTACCTGGCCCCCTCTGGCCCCTAGAGCAGAGGTGTCCAGCTCCACGTTCTGAAGAACCCCAGCCTTCCACAGCTTAGTTCTCTCCCTGTTGCACCACACCTGATACAACTGAAGAAATGGGTGGTAATTAGCAGAGAAGCAGAATCAGATGTGTTAAATGAGGGGAAACCCAACAATGTGCAGGGCTTCACTTCCCCAGGACTGGAGCTGGACACCCCTGGCCTACTATTGCCTGTGGTTGTGTGTGGCTGAAGGAGAAGTAATAGGGAAGTAATAGAGAGGTAACGGGGAGTAATACAGAGGTATTAAGGAAGTAATAGAGAGGTAATGGGGAGGTAATAGGGAGTAATACAGAGGTATTAAGGAAGTAATAGAGAGGTAATGGGGAGGTAATAGGGAGTAATACAGAGGTAATAGGGAAGTAATAGAGAGGTAATGGGGAGGTAATAGGGAGTAATACAGAGGTATTAAGGAAGTAATAGAGAGTGTAATGGGGAGGTAATAGGGAGTAATACAGAGGTATTAAGGAAGTAATAGAGAGTGTAATGGGGAGGTAAAGGGGAGTAATACAGAGGTAATAGGGAAGTAATATAGAGGTAATGGGGAGGTACCAGAAGGAATAGGGAGGTAATAGAGAATAGAGAGGTAACAGAGAGGTAATCGAGAGGGAATAGAGAGGTAATAGAGAGGTCATTGAAATGGAATAGGGATGTAATAGTGAGGTAATAGAAAGGGAATGGAGAGGTAACAGGTTGATGGTCATACTTCCCAATCTAGGAGCCCAGCAAAGCGACCTTTTCTCCATCAGTACAGCTGTGTAGGGCACATGTCTTCTGTCTCCTCTCCCTCTGCTAGACTGGCCCAAGGCTTCAACAGATGCTTCAGAGGATAATGATGACTCTTCCAGCACGGAGGACCCCCTGAACTCCGACCCCGAGGATGAGGGGGGCAAGAAACTGGTGAGCTGGAATGTCTGGTTACCCA
Organism: Mormyrus proboscirostris; assembly: GCA_026779585.1. Classification (NCBI taxonomy): domain Eukaryota; kingdom Metazoa; phylum Chordata; class Actinopteri; order Osteoglossiformes; family Mormyridae; genus Mormyrus; species Mormyrus proboscirostris. The sequence continues at coordinate 13,803,634 of JAODKF010000040.1, forward strand.
TCAATCTTCACTGCATATTCAGCTGGTTTTTCAGTAGACACATTGCAAACAAACCATATGTGTGGCTTTTTATATCAAGCTAGATGTCTGTATCTATTAGAGAAGCTAAAGCACAAAAAAATATTGTTGTATGTATATTAACGTACAGAATCCTCTGTGACTACGTACTTCATAATAATGTGGTCTGTCCTCAGTCTCCTGGGAAATATACAGTGGAGGCAGACTATGACAGTGGAGAGCCCCAGGACGTGTCAGTGACGAGCGGGGACATGGTGCAGCTGGTGAAGGAAGGAGACGATGGACAGTGGTGAGCAGTATGCCGATGTATTACTGCCAATATCTCGATGCTTGTTACTATACAGTATGTCCACGTTTAGTTTGTGAGAGTTAATGTGTGACAGGGGCATTTCTAGCTATTGAAAAGACCAGGGGCTACGTCAAGTTTACTTGGGACTTGTCTTTTTCTGTTTTTGTTTTCTTTGAAGGGAAATTGGCATCAGGCATAAAATACTCGGGTTTTCAATTCTGATTGATCGGACCTAACCACACCCATATGATGCATGACAAGCCGGACATTAAACGTTTTTAAATACATGACTGCAGAGATGAAGAACTATCTGACACGTGTATTTAAAAATGTCTGATGCACTGCAAGCTGTGCGTTAACCCGCTAATACGAAGGTTACCACACATTTGGCTTGTACATGTGTGTTCCTGAAGACATTAATTTCACATTTAGCAACTGAATACTTATTTATTAGTAGAATTATTGCTTAAGCTTGGACAGCACATTGTTACCTTTCTGTGGCATTTTCTTTCAGCGAAATGTATCAATATCAAAGGGTGCTGAAGGATTTTAAAATTCCAAAGTAGCATTGCTTCCTACAATATAGTCAAAATACCGTATAGCGCTGTGAAATGTCTGGATTGTATGAAAAATTAGACATCGCCCAAGCCTACTACCATTAAATATTTTGTTTATACACAACCCAAGCCACCGGTATTACACCGAAAATAGCCCATTGCTAAGAGCAGAAGTCATTAGGTAGAAATTGCCTGCGGCTAAGCACAAAGGCAGTGCTTTATGTGCAAACATGCAAGACCAATGTGTAGAAACCATGGTATAAGCAGGTAAATGCATTATACATTTTTAAACACAGACAGAGGAGGCAAAGAAATATAATATATATATTCAGCCATTGTCTTATTAATTTAGCTTTATTCACCTCCTGACATTCAACGGCATTATGAGTAAAACCCAGCTTATTTAGTGTTAACCTATTATTAAAACCACACCTTCGTACCGTCTCGTTTAGGTAGGTTGACGAGGACTGTAAAGTATGATGGGACCACAAGTGTATGACACCAGTAACTAATTTTGGTATTTTATCACTGACTACAGGTTCTGGTCCTCAGGCTAAAGCATTGTTGTGATTTGTAGCATTTTCTTTGCTTTTATACTTTCTATTAAGGAACATTAGTTAGAATTAAAGATTATAATGGCACATTGATTTACTAGTGTAATTCACCTGGCCAGCACTTCTGACCAATCATATTTGAGAATCCAACAGAATCCCTTCTGACCAATCATATTCGAGAATCCAACAGTGCCATGGTATAAGTTATGATAACATTGTCACAGGTCCCTGTAGCTGGACCCAAATTTTTGGGATTATAATTCAGTCATATTACAAAAATGAATTCAGGTCCACTTGAATGATGTTATTGATCTTTGCCTGCTTTAGGTTTGTATGTAACCTGACAACCAACAAAGAGGGATGGATTCCAGCATCCAATCTGGCATCTCTACTCGAACAGTCCAAGTCTATACAGTCTCTCAACAGTTCAGGTAAAATACACCATTAATAAACCATATTAATAAACCATTAATTCATATATCTTCCATAATTGCCAAATACAAGGTCGACAATAACATACAATTACTTTAGTTTAACTATATAATTGCTTCAATTCAAATGACGCATTAAATAACTGTGAAATTTGTCAGTGTTGTGGTCAGTCTTCAATCTATTCTGATGTTGCTGTTGTTTGTGTGGTTTAGAGAGCAGTGGCTCAGGTGACCTCAGCACATCCTCCAGCTGTAGTGAAACTAACACCAGCTTCTCTGACATCAAAGCCTGAGGTCCTCGTCCACCCAGATGTTAAGTGCCACCTGGTGGCCAAAACTATTCTACTCCACCGCTCTCCCTGCAAAGTCACGCGCCCAGCTCCTTGAACATTAATGACATGGAAGTGACATAGATGTCAACACTGATGTTGGAGATCTTCCAATGCCAAGTCATCCTGTATGTGAGGGGAGCTGATGGAACTGGAGCACCGAGGAGCAGACAAAAATAGTCCTAATTATTTTTCTATAAACCTCAAGCCCAAGAACGGCCCCCTGCATACTGTGCCTCAGCGACCTCTTCTTTTGTCCTGCATGTCTGTTTCTACTGATGATGCTGGTCTATATCCAAGATCCTGGTGAATCCCATAGAAATGTTCACAAAGAAAGAATGACCCTCTCTTAATAGAAATATATACAGCCACAACTGATCTTCAAACCTCAATTTGATCTTCAAACTGTGATGTGTCCTGCACCACCAGGATTGTGAGGCTTGGGCATTTATTGAAACATTATAGGACACTGACCCCGACATTGTTTCCTTGTGATAGTACTAGTCTGATAGCTTTCTCGATCACACGATTTCTCCTCTGTGCACATATAAATACTGTATAAATTTAAATGAAAAATTACATTATTTTAATCAGTTCTAAAATGCTGACAGACGTTAGTTACAGTTGTATGAATACATTATAAACCTATGTACAGATATCTTGTATAGCATTGCATAGTTGTACAGATATTATATAATGTTTAATATAAAATGTATATATACTGTATATAAAGATTATATCTTAAACTTTACAGATGATTTTTTGATTTGGTTTGCGATAAGATGTGTTGTGCTTCATGAATCCCTTTCATCTGTACAGACGGGATCATATATATATCAAAGTGTCTTCCACTATCTCACTGTCTCATTCAGTGATCATACTGAGCTCCTGTGCTTAAAACACAGGGATGGACTGTCTCCTCATGGAAATCTCGAGTTATGCAGTACTGTGTGAAAGTCATCGTTAGTCAAAGAAAGAAATGTTTAAATAGTCTTCATATTGGTGTAAATTATAATTATATCTGTCGAAGTGTGTCAGATTAGCCATCTAAAAAACCTCTCCTAAAATCACTGGAGTATTTGGAGCAACCTTCCAGTGCATCAGTGATCTCCAACCCTGCTCCAGACCCATCACCCGCAGGGCTCAGATGTAGCCCTAGTTTAACACTCGTGATAAGTATTGGATCCAGCTACGTTGAAGCTAGCAGTTGACTCTAATACTGAGATGCTGCTGAATTCGGGCTCTACCTAAGCTCTGCAAGGTGGGAGATCTCCAAGAGCAAGGTTGATGACCACTGCAATACACCACTGCATTTTTTGACTCAACCACTAGAGCACCATCTTTGGCTAATCAATACCTCATTGAGTCATTTAACTAATTCATTTATTGAGCTGGTGGTGAAATGTAACAAATGCATGGAATGGCTGTGGTCCCCAGAGGAGAGGTTTGGGAACTGAAGCGGTGGTCATCTAGCCATCCAACAAGATATCTGTACCTTTTTAGAGAACAGCAGAAATTCTATTACTGTTACTGTAAAAATAGCATATGTTATTATATTACATTGTTTCTTTTCTTAACAAATATACACTTACTTCCCGGACAGACAGCCTTAGACATTGACTGTCTGAGACTCTCATACTGTTATATCACATGTCCTATACTTTTCATGCGAGCACGTATTCTGATTACTGGCACGACTGGCATTTCAGCTCAGAGACACTCTTGATGACTTTGGAGTATTTACAGGTGAACTATGAAGATTAAAATACATCAACAAACCCCTTTAACGTCATCTTTGACCAGTCCAGTTGTGTTTTTTGAAGGAGTTTGATATACTACCAAGAAAGCTGAAAATGGGGAAAGATTTAATTGTAGTATTGCTAGCTCCCTAAACTATACTTTGTGAAATAAGATATAAGATTTAGCCTTGCAGGGGGCGACATGGTGGTGCAGTGGTTTGCACGGTTGCCTCACACCTCTGGGCCGCAGGTTCAAGTCTCCGCTTGCATGTGGAGTTTGCATGTTCTCCTTGTGTCGTCATGGGGTTTCCTCCGGGTACTCCGGTTTCCCCCCACAGTCCAAAGACATGCTGAGGCTAATTGGAGTTAATAAATTGCCCGTAGGTGTGCATGTGTGAGTGAATGGTAACAGTGTGTGAGTGTGCCCTGCAATGGGCTGGCCCCCCTGTCCAGGGTTGTTCCCTGCCTCGTGCCCATTGATTCCGGGATAGGCTCCGGACCCCCCGTGACCCAAAAGGATAAAGCGGGTTGGAAAATGAATGAATGATTTAGCCTTGTTTGACATTTTAAATTTTTTGTGATTTGCTAATTTAATGTAAATTATTTCTCAGACCAGTTGTACCACGTTATTGGTACATATATTAGCAGAAAATATTAATTGTAAGATCTTTCTGGATATGGAATTGTGAAATGAGGGTATAAAATGCCATGTTACATGTACATGGGAAATGTGAATCACATCCTTCACATATGAGACAAAAGTGCACATTATAAACACCTCGCTTTTTTACCCAACGTTTCATCCTAATTGACTTGGTGCGTAGTACGTGCATATCCATGGCCAAATATAATTAAGTTATTACCGATTTATTATACACAGGAACATTTGTTGACTTAACATCGGGCGTTGCTCAACAAGTAGTTTCATTTTTTTTCTCTTTGTTTGGCGTGGTCACGTGATCCACTCATAAAATCATGTTATCGTCGTTGTTTTTGTGTTATTTCCAGCGTTGCAAATAACTGCCAAAGTATGACAGTACTCAAATGTGAGACGGGAGCACGATTTACTATCAGCCTCTATCAGCGAAATTCTGCACTGGCCTCTTAAAACGGTCCGCATCGCTCCGTTTGCTCATACGCACATTCCTCTGACGTTCATGCCAGTGTACACATCGCTGGCGTGACTAGGAAAAAGAAAGACGAGAGAGACAAGCCAGACAACCGAGATATCCGACAAAGATACAGAATATAACCTTGCGCTGTAAGTATCCATCATTCGAGGGACCGAAGTGGATCAGACCAAGCCTCCGGTTGATCGTTTTATAACACGATGACGCCTTCGACACTTTAAAACTTGCGTCGAAAGAACATAATAATAATAACAATTATTATTATTGTTGTTATTACTGGCGAGGATTCCTTCGTCGTTTCTGTGTTGTCTTTGGTTTGTACTGTAGTCATTTAGGTGCGCTTTGCGCATGTCACGCTTCAGTGTCGGAGGAAGCGCATCAGGACGCTTCAGTGTTAAAAGCGGGGCTCCTGATCGCGTTATTTGCTTATACAGGACGTGGGCTGTTTCATGTGTTATAAGAGCCATGCTTTATGGCTACGGTGCCAAATCTGAATTACAGTTAGGAAATAAAAATAATTTCAAATCATTTCGCATACAGATAATACACGGGTACCAGATGCATGTTGTGCATGTTATGCATGTTATGTTGACATAAACATCTCTAGGGTTTGTGCTTGTATGCAGTTCATTCTGTAAATAAATGGGGAGGCTGAAGTCGGGCCATAGAACTGCAAATAGCGTCGCCTTTAGATAGTAGCGTCAGTGGCATCGGCTATTTGGAGAAGCACAAGAATCTTCGTGCCGGGATAAAGCACGAAGCTCCATGTGACCTTGAATAAAACCTCAACTTGTCGTCTGTCCGCCCTAGTCAACGCCCTGTATCATTGTCATCTTTTCCCTCTGTTTTTCAGCTACGTATAAAATCTGAATTACAGTGCTGTAGTTATATTACTGCATCTCTCTGCTGTTGCTTGACTAATACATGTTTGAATGGTTATGGTTTGTAAATGTATAGGAATGATGGTCATTCTAAGGCATTTTATTCAGTTTGAGAAGTAGCTTGTGATTTGTTTACTGTTGGATGGCAAAATACTATATCGACTACTCTGTAAATTACGTTTTTGTTTCTAAATTAAATTATAGATTGTATCATTTTCCTTCTTAGGTCTGTTTAAGTGCTACATGTCAAGTTGTTGACATCATACTTTAACTTGAAGCCAACTGCAAAAGCATTTCCTATTGGTGTTTAACCTGAAGAACCAGATTTAGCATGTAACCTAATCCTTGTGTTAAATATATCATTACCCTACAATACAATGGAAGATTTCAAGCTCTGTCAAACATAGAATACGTATTTCACAGTCAGCACTAAGGAACTACTAAATTCAGAAGATGTGGCAATGTGTATACCAAGGTATTTAGCTCTCTCCACCAGCTGCCATCATCTCAGCAAAGTCAATGCAGCAACCCAAACTGACGTCTTTTATTGGTGGGCACAGCTGTTAGCTGAAGGTGTGGGGTTAGACCCAGGAGCCCAGTACAAATCCCAAGGCCATTATGTCCCAACAAGAGCACCTAGCATTTCAACAGGGGAGTTCTTGTGTTAGCAGCACTTTCTGTCCATGTCAACATTCCGTGGCTGGTCTAGCAGCTGAAGACTTTAACCTCTTTTCAGTTGTCATACTCACTCAGTGGATATACATTAATTGGTGTCATGTGTGCTTCATTAAAGCTGTGTTACAGCAGCTTAATCCTGGGCCTCATTGGAATGATATGATCAGCAGGAACATGAATGGCATGGATGGGGTGAACTGGCTTTCTTTGGTGGGGTCGCAGTGGAAAGATCGCCAGTGTTTACAGTGACTGTGGTGACGCACTCTTGGTGAGCCCTCACTCACGGCCCACAGGACTCGGGGAGCGAATGCAGTGCCCAGCTACTCAGCACCAGTGATTACCTGTCACAAGGCATTTGCCTTGTTTTTGTCAGTTGCCACTGAATCAAAACATTTTATCATAAATAAGTATAATCATATAACCCACTAGGGGATGGGACACTGATACAGTAGTTAGCTCTGTTGCCTCGCACCTCTGACACTAGGGATTGAGTCTCCACCGTGGCTCCATGTGTGTGGAGTTTGCAGGTTCTCCCTGTGTCGTCGTGGGGTTCCATGTGTATGGAGTTTGCAGGTTCTCCCTGTGTCGTCGTGGGGTTCCATGTGTATGGAGTTTGCAGGTTCTCCCTGTGTCGTCCTGGGGTTCCATGTGTGTGGAGTTTGCAGGTTCTCCCTGTGTCGTCCTGGGGTTCCATGTGTGGGGAGTTTGCAGGTTCTCCCTGTGTCGTCGTGGGGTTCCATGTGTATGGAGTTTGCAGATTCTCCCTGTGTCGTCGTGGGGTTTCCTCTAGATGCTCTGGTTTCCCCCCACAGTCCAAAAACATGCTGAGGTTATCAAACTGCCCGCAGATGTGTATCTGTGAGTGAATGGTGTGTGACTGTGCCCTGTGATGGGTTGGCGCCCCATCCTGGGTTGTGCCCTGTGATGGGTTGGCGCCCCATCCTGGGTTGTGCCCTGCCTTGTATCCATAGGCTCTGGACCCCCCCGCAATGACCCTGAATAATAAGCAGTTACAGAAAATGGATGGATGAATGTTACCTACTGATCTGAGGTGTGATCTCAGGGTATGAAGTAATTCTTGGTCTTTGATATTACGCTTGGATTGAGCACAATCATCAAAAGTGCAGTTTGTTTTGAAGCTATAGAAAACTGACCATCAATGTTCTGTCTTAAAGAAGATGGATCGCACCTCTATCAATGCAACGTGGGCACAGCTGTAAACATCTTTGATGTCTCAGTGACTTGGGTAAATTCTCAAACCTGCTGTGCTGTTAACACAGAGTGAGTCTCTAGCGATTGCGAGTCTGGCTGAATCTATAAAATGACCTCGTGCTGTTCGGATTGGTAATGTTATTATGGTTGTATGTGTGCCATTGCATTAATTTGGCATTTTTCCCATGATTGTTTTATTAGATCACCAGAGGTGAACTGAAGATCCTTCTAAAATTTCTAAAAAATGCCAAACCCACTGACTGTTGGACACTAAAGATGTGCTATCTGTTTTTATATAATTCTTTCTGTGGTGACTGTGGCCAGTTTATAATAGTTTATCTTGTACATGATAATTTGGATGTGCCATAACACAGTGTCATCTCTGTGCCATTACAGGCCCTGAAGAGAGACACGGAGACGCTGTAGCTATGCCGCTATTCGGCAAATCCCACAAGAATCCCACTGAGATCGCAAAAACACTAAAAGAGAATATGGCCATCCTTGTCAAGCAGGACAAGAAGACTGAGAAGGTGTGTGAGAACCGTGGGGGGGGTTTGGGTGTTTTCAGGGACCCCTTACTCATGTGTAATTAATTAATAGCTGTATAAAGTAAGTTTGTGTTTCGCTTGTTTAAGCACAAAGCAGGATGTTGTTTGGTTCACCTACCTGCTTATACAAGGACAGACCAAAGTAAATTCTTCCATTCTGTCTTCAGATTTCTCTGCCCTTTGAATCTGTTCAAAGTCATAATGATCTCAAGGTATTTTTTTACAGTATAAACCTGTCAGGCATCGAGGACCCATTAATTATGCATTTTAGAAAATTAACATCAGAAAGCATTTTACCAGCCAGCTAGTGATACAGGGCATCCCTATCAAGTGGCTTTATTGTTACAATATATAGTGACAATAGTGACAGTGTTGCCTGTATTTCTATATGAGTATTATAAGCTGAGAAGTTAAGCTTCTGAGAGTTTTCCCACCTTTGTAAAAGGGTGGCATACTACACACTCTGATACAGTGTTCAAACGTTTACAGTAATCGTAGAGGGAAAATTGACAATATATATCAGTCTGCTACTTGTGATGCAGGTGCTCATTTCAGGTAATCTGAAATCAGGCCTTTTGTCATTTTTGTAGCTTCTACTGTACTCATTTCATTAACTTCCATTCAAATGTTTTCTTTTTAAAAGGATTTGCTAAGCTGTCTATATGAAAATGATCCTCTATACAGATTTCAGGTCCAGACCAAGATTTTGTTTCAACCAACCAGATGACCATAAAGAGTCACAGTCACACAGAACTGAACTGGTCGGTTGAAACAAAATCCCGGTCTGGACTTTTACTCTCTGCACCCGAATTACCCAACTCTGCTTTTATACATGTCCTGAATATGTTTTCTTCAGGCATCAGAGGAAGTATCTAAATGTCTTGTCGCGATGAAGGAAATCCTGTATGGAACCAATGACAAGGAGCCACACACTGAGTCCGTGGCCCTGCTTGCCCAAGAACTCTACAACAGCGGCCTCCTCGTGTCGCTCATTGAAAATCTGCAGGTCATTGACTTTGAGGTGAGGTCTTACTCAAGGATGTGGCCGTTGGAGCTACTGGTCAGGGCGGCTTTGCTACCAGTACCCAATAATGCATTTAGATAACAAATGTTAAACAGTCAGAACTATAAACGGACCCTAGATCTGGATTGTTTCCCAAATCTGCAGGGAAAAAAGGACGTGTGTCAGATCTTTAATAACATTCTCCGGAGGCAGATTGGAACCCGCAGCCCAACTGTGGAGTATTTCTGTTCCCACCAAGAGGTGCTCTTCATCCTTCTCAAGGGGTAAACTGTTCTAGTCTTATTCTTTTTCAATACTCCCTTGCAAATTTTGCACGAGTGCTTTGGAACGCAGTCAAACATATTATCGTCAGAACAGTTGAGGTTAAAGATTGTGGGGTCTTTCCCTGCAGGTATGAGAGCCCTCAGGTGGCCCTGAATTGTGGCATCATGCTACGTGAGTGCAGCCGGCACGAGCCCCTCGCCCGCATCATCCTACACTCAGAACACTTCCGGGATTTCTTCAATTATGTGGAAATGTCAATCTTTGACATCGCATCTGATGCCTTCGCCACCTTCAAGGTCAGCAGTCCTAATTGGTGAATGACCTGTATTGACAAATCACCATTTTTTCATGGGTCTTGGTTATTTTTTGATCAGAAAATTATATTCAACAACTTTAATTTTATTTTACAGGATTTACTAACAAGGCACAAGGTCCTAGTGGCAGAATTTTTAGAGCAAAACTATGATACGGTATGTATGAGGGTCTCTTCATGAAAAATGAGTAAAAAACATCTGCATTTTTGTTCCTCTGCCTGGGGAGACGTGTAAACATGAAATTATTTTTAGTATTGGCATGAATGAGCAAATTTATCTCATCTGAGGCTGGTTGAAATGTTTGAAAGTTGCTATCCACATAACCCCAGCTGGGAATAATGACCAGCCATTCGGAGGGCTCTTATGCACATATAGTAGAATCCTTATTTAATCATGACAAAATGATATACATTATGATAAAATGTCAGATTTTCAGAAGTGAATGTGTGAAGTAATTGAGATGCGATTTCAAAATAATAACCCAGCATTTACTTATGTTCTTGCAGTGGCTTGTAGTACCCGACTTTTACTTTGGGTGTGAAAAAAGATGTACAAGTATTACGTTCAGCTTTTAAATATAAGAAAAAAACAAAAATATGGGTAAGCTACGGAAAGGTGCTTCCACGGTGGTAGCATGACCTGGAAAAACAAAATTCAGACTGAATGAAATAAGCTGTTTTATATTACAACAGATTTTTGGGGACTATGAGAAACTGCTGCATTCGGAGAACTATGTCACAAAGAGACAGTCATTGAAGGTATTAATCATACTATTTTTTGTTTACTAATAAGATACGTATCTGTAATAAAATATAAATATAAAACCCTAAAGTAGAGAACAGAGTAAATGAGATTCTTACTTAAGGTGAGTTGGGTAAACTGTGCGCCCCTGAGCTCTGGCGCCGTGTCATAGCTCCTGGGAGAACTGCTGCTGGACAGACACAACTTCTCAGTGATGACACACTACATCAGCAAACCTGAAAACCTGAAACTCATGATGAATCTGCTGAGGGACAAGAGCCCCAACATCCAATTTGAGGCCTTCCATGTCTTCAAGGTAGAGCATAATCTTGACATGCTATTATTGTCAATATGGTTTATAAGTTTACTCTTAAAAAAAATTAAAAAAAAAAAAAAAACTATAATCTTTGGTCCTTTGTGTGCTCATGTGCCTGAGATCGGTTTTGATCCGTGTTTCTAAGGCATGTTTTTGGTTTTCATTAGATGTTGTTTCTTTTTTTTCTTTCCTACTTATCTCCTCCAGGTGTTTGTGGCCAACCCAAATAAAACTCAGCCAATCGTGGATATTCTCCTTAAGAACCAGACCAAGCTAATCAACTTCCTCAGCAACTTCCAGAAAGATCGTGCAGATGACGAGCAGTTCAATGACGAGAAGACCTACCTCATCAAACAGATACGAGACTTGAAGAAAACGGCTTCATAGAAGCATTCTTTTGTTTGGAATTTACCAATAATAGTATATATCAAAATTCTATTTAAAGTCTTTGAAACATTTATATGTTCCTTAAATAGCCTGCAGGAAGTCACAGTTTTCCATCAATCTCACTGTCATGAGGAACATTTATCACAAGTGTAGCAGGAGTGTTACCATTGCTATCATTTTTTTCACATGAAAGGTGATTCCTTTAGGAAGGCAAACCAAAGGTTATAGCATCCACAGTGGAAGCTTTATTCCCCTTCATAAGTGGCTCATTGAATGATGGCATTGTAGTCCTTAAGTAGAAATGTACATTTCAGATATGAACTATTTAAAACAACTGTTTAATATTCCATAATGAAATGCTAAGTGTAGGTAAGAAGTGCAATGAATGAATGATTCAGCAGATTGCTAGTATGTATCATAACTGTGTAACTGCGGTTTTATTGTATGAAACATGGTATCATTCATCAATCATTTTTTATTATGCATTCACAATTTTATTTTCTCTGAGTTTATTGCTGTGTTGATATAGGTAATACTATCATTTAAATCCTGAACATACTTTCACTAGTTTTTAATATTATCCCAACAAAAGAGTAGTCCTTCATTTAAATGCATTTAAATCTTTTGCTTTACACATCCATCAGTCGTGCAGAAACAGTGAAAAATTGTGACCACATTTAGCAGTTTGTCTTTGAAAAAAAAATTGGGAGTTAATATGTTGAGATCCACACCACTCATCCAAAAATACTAGCGAAGGAGATTAAAATAAGCAGTTCAGTGGTAAACATGAAGTCAAACACATTCATATTTTACTTTGAAAGAATGCAATCAATTTATAATTATGAAAAGTGCAATTCTAATATTAATACTTATATTAGTACTTGTATTTTTTTCTATTTATGGTTTCGGAACTTCGGATTTGGAACACGGGTGTGAATTTTAATTCTGTTATTTTAAGTGTTATTGTCATGAAAGCTATTTAAACACAGGTCAGAGATACTTCAAGGCAGCATTGTTCTTTAACAAGTTTCCCATTCCTGTAAAGCAGGGGTAGAGAACCTGTTTCATGGAGGGCCGGTGTGGGTGCGGGCTTTTGGCATGGCCTCTCAATCAGCCAATAATAAAACAGCGGTTCTCAGCTGCAGTACTAGAGACCCACTGTTATTGGCTGATTTATAATATGAATAATTTCTGACTGGCATTTATGTGTTTGATCTAAGAAGAAATAGACCATTTTGGGATTTCATTGCCTTTTAGCAGGAAACTGAAGGAATTTAAAGAAGGTGATGTGGACAACAGATACGTTTGGACTTTCCAAGCCTCCAGGACCAACCGTTTCTTAGCATTCCATATTTAAATAGGCCTCATAAGACTCTTCTGAAAATAATTAGATCCAATGTGGGGTTTAACTCAAGTACATGGATCTAATGTGTGGTTCAATATACTAGCTATAAATATTTAATTGGCAACTGTATTCCTTCGTCTCAAGAATACATCACTGGCAATGAAACAGAACCATCACAAACTCCGAAAATGACTTTTCCTGCGTTAAATCATATGTTCACAAATACAAAGCTTTAATTGGTGAGAGCTGGCCAATGCTATTTTAACGATCCGTCAGTATTAGACATGTATAAGATATTTAAAATTACTGACATTCATAATGACAGGTAATCCTACCAAGAATTTTGGTAGAGTTATCATGATTCGTTCAGGGTGTGAAGCTGAAAAAGTTGGTGTACTTCAAATTACTCTGGTGAGGTAACACTGACGTTTTGCATCTACTAACAGGTTAAAATCAGGGTTTGTTGTATTTCTTCTTACTGATCAAAGAATCAGTTTCAAGTATAAATGTTGACTTCATTAAAAAAAAATTACATATAACTATAAGATGTGGCTTAAAATAGCATTTCTGTTCTGCACTACTCAAATTACAAGAACATGTACAGATATACATTCTTGATTGAGGTGTGAGTTTTCCACTAGCACTTACTTGATCGTATGGCTGATGCAGGCGAATAAATGGTGAATAAACTTAACGCTTAGTTCGCCTTTTACTCGTATCGTGTTTGTAGTCTAACGACAGCATTTTACTACTGATATTCAAACAAATGCGTTTTTTTCCCCAGACCCTTTTTAATCCACCGAAGACATATTATTTATTACTAAAGAGGATGTAAACATCCTAAAAGGAATTCCCATCTTTTGGACATGTGACTGTGAGGTTCCAAAGCATACGATGGGCATTGCCTCCCCATTCAAAACGTCTCGGCTCCACGTTATTGGCTAAAATCCTGCCGGAAGTAATTAACTAACCAATCAAGCACTTTGGTTTTTATTTTTGGATCATGTGCTTCCGGTTGGCTCTTTTTTCGTTTGCTTCAGCTTGGGAATTTTAAATGCTGTGTTCCCAGCAAACCTATCGTTTGTCGATTGATATCGATGGGACTTTAAGGTAAAGACCCACATTTTACAGCTTTGTTGCTAAATTAATCGTGTTAACAGCACCAGTCTTCTTTTAGTTTAGTGGAAGTATCGTTTGTCGAAGGTGTCATTGGCGATATTAGCTATTAGCGAGACTTAAAGCCAGACATCCCTCGATTAGGCTGTTTTTTTGCAAATGATTGTCGCAACACACATTTTTATTATATTTTATCCTTTCAGTTTATTTAAAATTGGTTTACTGAAATGTTACACAGGACAAGTCAGATAAACTGGGTGACAAATCAGGTCCTTAGTCTGGTCGATTGAAAATGTTTAAATGCGCAAAGTGTCGTGTTCATGTTTGTTTCATGACTGAATATAAACATATGCCTTGTGTAAAGCACTCAATGTGCTACCCTTTGTTCCAGAGGCGTGCCTGCTTTGAGATTTCTGTAAAATCCATTTCACAATGCATTGTAAACGATTCCTGAGCATGATTCCGACACTCAGTAAATATCCCAAATATCCTGAGGACTATAATCCAAAAAAAAAACCTTTAGTTTTGAATATGCCTGGTTCTTCAAGTCATTTTGTGCTGATACTTAAAAACGCTGCTTCTTACTCAGCAGCGACTGATCCTCCTGTGTGTCTCTGCTGTGCTTCCCCATGCACCCATCTGCAATTAGAAATGAGGGGTCAGTGAGCTACTTTTTTGTGCTCATGTCAAAATGTAAGCAAAGTTGTGGAACCTGGACTGTGTTCAGAAAAGCAGAGAGAGTCCTGCACTGTCAGCCCTCAGATCATAGTAAAAATACTTACTGGACAAACAAGAATTCAGCTGCCCTGGACAAACTTGTGAATCCCTCTGCCACTACAAAGGGACATACAATTCTTACATTACATACACACCTTATCACTGAATAGCTAGTTTAATCAATTCTAGCCAATACTGCACAAGACACAAACACATGCCAGCAACGTGATCTAATAGCGGTCAACACTTACAACTATCGCTGCAAGAACTATTCAACAACCATGATAATCAGTAATTTAAAAATAGTTGACAAAAACTCCTGTCCTTTGGCCCACCTAATTGGTTAGTTGTTCACTTCATCATAGGATTAATCGATTATCAAAATTTTTTGCAGCCCTACTCACAACAAACTTCTGCACTCCCTGGAGATTCTCAAACTGGAGGTACGAGATGTCATGCTTGTCTTTGCCACTGTCCATATCTGAGGTGTATATCTGCTTGACGCCGGCCCCCTTAATCAAAGGCACACACTCGTCACATGGGCATTTCGTGACAAAGATTGTCGTGTTTTCGTCCTCCCTGAGCTCCGCACACCTGCACCACAAGAAAAATGACACTGTTCAGACTTCATCATCACACGTGCGTTACAGGCCCTGCATCTGCATGCTTTGGTCAACTCCTGCATTCCTGCATCTGAGCCATCAGCTCAAGTTGTGCACCTGAAAGTCAGTGCGTTCTGCTCGGCGTGGATGATGTATCTGTACTTCCTGCTGTGCCGGTCCTCCTGCTTGTCGTCCATCTGGGGGAATTCTGCGTATTCTGAGCCCACCGGGTAGGCGTTGTACCCAGAGCCCACAAGGTACATGCTCCCCGTCCCGTCGCAGTTCCCCTAAAATCGGGCATCTTTGTCACACTGAGGAGTCCTTGCAGTTTATGTTTTTGGTCAAAAGTAAGTACTAATGATCACTATACACCATGATACAGATATAGGATACATATCACACACCTGCACAATAAAATTCATTCACATTGTTTACTCACAGACTTCCCTTCTGCCCATATAACGGCACCAACCCCCACTTTTGGATCCTCTATAAAGTAAAGACAAAGACATTCTGCAATACTTACATTATTGACACACTGAATATTAAATATTACTATTATATCTGAAATCAATTTAAAATCGGAACTACATAAAAATCCATGTCTCTAGACCTCTGGTAATTCAAAGCATAGCAATTTGTTTCATACGATTCTTACACAACATTTAGCAATCATATAGCCTATTCTCTTCTGTTCTGTAGTACTAAAGAGTAATGTAAATTGAAATTAAAAAATGTAGCTATTGATACCAATATCAGAAGGAAAACACATGCAAAAGGTAATGCAATTTATTGACTTCAACACGGATAAATATAGAAACTGAGAAATTAAGATGATGTAATGAGTCGTGATAAAATAAAAATTTCTTCTCCAAGCAGATGGAAATTTATCTGGATACTCCTCTATTGGGTCATGATTCTCAGATAAATGCCTTGATGCGCTTTAATTTTAATTTTTGACATAAGTGCCTAATAAAAGCTATCGGGCTGGACGAGTGACGCTCACCTGTCCTATACGCCAGCAGCCGGGCTTGTATGATGCAGTGTTTAGCGATATCCTGCGGCAGCGGCCTGCCGGGCTCAGCGGGGCCGTTGCCATAGAAGCCATAACGTTGCCCGTGGTCCAGGAGGCTGGATGCCACAGAGGCCAGCACTGTAATCAGATCCCTCATGTTCTGCCGCAGGTTGCTGAAACAGGGCTCTATGCAGAAGTTCTCCAGCCCCATTTTGGTAAGGATGTCACGGTGCTCTGGCCGGTCTTGAACAAAGAACGTTCTGTGGAAATCAGTCAGATTGCGCTTCTGCTGCTCCCTAAAGAGCTGCCCCACATCCAGGCACTGATCATCCTGAACAATCCTGCCCAGGAAATCACAATCTTTGGAGGTTTCCTCCACAAACTGCTGCATGCCACTGGGCAGTGCCTGGAGGAGGACGCAAATGTGCGGCCGACTGTTAGACTTCAGCCTCTCCGCTGCCTTTGCGTCCAGCACGGCCTCCTGGGAGCTGCACCCCAGCCTGCAGTCATGGCTGCCGTCACCAGAACCTGTCAGGAGGCTCATCTCTGGGTCGCCCGGCCAGTAAGATATCTGATGCACCCCGGCTGAAATGGAAAGCAAAACAGCCGATGGCATTTCCATTGTAATGTATTTCCTGATTAATTCTAGTTAATTCTTTGTATAAGTCCCTGGCCCTTATTTCTGCCATTCCTTTCGGATCCACCTCAGAATGCATCAAAAACTAAATAGCTAGCAAGAACAGTCAGAAGATCATGCTTAGCTTGTTAACTTGCAGAACATGCTGCTTCAGCAAGTATTAAATGAGGAAGGTGTTTATTTAACAATGCAGTGACTGCTTGTGGCCAGCAGGGAGGCTCACACACACATGCATGGTGTATGTCAGTGCTTTTCAGTCCTGGGCCTGGCGCCCCCTTGCCAGAATGTTTTAATTCCAACCCTCCCTTAATTAGGCTTATATGGCCCTTAATAGCGCAATAATGAATGTGCCAAGCTGAAAGCAGTGTGGGTTGGAATGAAAACATTCTGGCAGAGAGGCTGCCAAGAACAGGATTGGGAAGCACAGGTTTACGTGCTGGTTAAGTGCCGCTGAATCCAAGCACACCATAATTACATGCATTCTGTAGGAGTTTGCTCCTTCAGTTCAAAGACATGAAGTTAGTTAAACTGGCATCTCTAAATTGCCCATAGGATATGATGTACATAGGGTATATGTCAGTGCGTGTGTAAGCCCTGTGATGGACTGACATCCCACTTAGGCTGTTTCACTGCACTGTATCTTCAATTACAGCTTGTCCAAATAAAAAAGACATTAAATCAGTAACGAGAGAGGCCCAATACCATTGATGATCATCTTCAGGCATGTGGAGCAGGGCTTTCTAGAAAAGTAGAGGTCACAACCTCTGAGTCTTGGTCCGTGCTTAATAACGGCGATCTGACCTGCGTGCAGCTCCCTGCTGGAGCAGTGCAGACCTGTGACACTGCGTTCCTGAACCACCACCAGCCCTGTGCTTCGGACCTGAAGAATGAAAACGGTGGCCGTAACTGCTCAGGGTCATCAACATGTCCCAGCAGATGTCCGTGTCTGGACTTCAGTGTAGTAAAGCAGGAGAAAAACAATTCTGATTGTATGTTACACCCACTTTGTGTGTTGAAGGTCTCTGACTTTCTTCTAATACAGCTGCATTCTGTAACCTATCATTCAGTTTGGACTAAAGCTTTATCTGAAAGAGTAAATGCAGCTAAAGACATTAGATAGTACTGCTTCCCTGCAACATCTGCCTGTTTTACCTGACATCTTTCAATTTGTGCTGGGAAAGTTTCTTTCTCCTTTCTGGGGAAAAGTTCCATCCAGAGGCTCAGTAACGTGAACAAGTTAACTTTGGAAAGTCTGGGTCCGTGACCTGAAAAATGGTACAAAGACCAAAGAGTAAGAAGTTATTCAAAATGATCACTAAAACACTTTAACGATATACGACATTTGTATTCAAGAAATCTTTGAAATCTACTGCAATGCTGTCATGCCGGTCTGAAACTGTGATTCCACTGTTCAGAAGCCGACTGCCTAGGAAGTGAAGGAGATCTACTCTGTGCTCCATAACTTCGCCCAAAAATGTTCAATAATGTTTATATCCAGTGGTTGGGGAGGCAGCAGAAGGTGTGTGATTTCATGAAGCCAATGTTTAATTTGTTTAGTGGTATGTATGTAGGCGTCAATGTGGAATGGGAATCAGCAATTTGCACCATAGGGAGCACCTGCACCTGAAAAATAGCCTCATATACCTCTGCTGTTATACAAACAGGTAGAACAATCATTAGTTCTAAATCCTCCCACAAATTGACCACCCATGTACACACATTGGGCCTCATTCACCAATCGTTCTTACGAACAAATTTGTTCTTAAACCCCACGTACGCACTTTTTTTTACGAAGATTCTGACATTCATCAATGTTTTCTTATCTGAATTCGTTCTTAGCTAAGAACAGAAGCTACGCGTACTCAAGACCATTCGTATGTACATTTGAGTAATGATAGTGTGTTCAAAATAATCGGTTATATCAATTTTGTTCATTCTACAGTTGATAAAATGATAGTATTTGAATAATTTATAAAAGTAAATTATAAAAAATCACTTTATAGTGTAAAAATTATTTTCATGGTAGCAATGGCGATCATACGGATTATAAATAGGTCTGTTTCTGTCCATTGGCCTTGATATCAAAATGGCATTTGTTACTTTTTGAAGAGCTTGCCAATCGTGCTCTGAGAAGGGAGCGCATGTTTGAAGATCATTTAGATTTATTTGGCACACAGCGTTCACAGAGAAGGTGATATCTTTCCATGTATCAGCTTTCTTGGGGGTTTTATATCCACTGGTTATATCCTCTAAATAACATGTGTCTATGTGCATTTACCCCCTGTACAGTAAAATCCAGTTATATCAGACTTCAAGGAACCTGACAAAACAGTCCTGTTACACCCAAAGGCTGTTATATCCAGAGTTGTGTGTGTGAGTTGCTGTATGCTCAGAACACAACTACAGGACACCATTTACCTGGAGGAAACCCCACGATGACACAGGGAGAACATGCAAACTCCACACACATGCAACCCAGGTGGAGACTCGAACCCGAGTCCCGGAGGTGTGAGGCAACAGTGCTAACCACTGCACCACCATGTCACCCCCCTGAGCTGGATATCACTGGCGGAGCCTGCTTGTCTGTTATAGCCAAACAAAACTACAGCTAAAAGTGGCCCTGGGGACCAAACTGTTTGTCCGTTATAAGCAAAATTCCATTATATGCCAGTCCGCTATATCCGCTGCGTTTTCTGCATGTTCCAAAAGGTCGGGACCAGAGGATATTCCATTATAACCGAGTACACTATAACGGGATTTTACTGTATTAATGCTTCTACTTCAGCATTACTGAAGTTTTTTTCCCCTTAGTGCCAAGCGGCTCACAGCCTGTGCGTCTCTTCGTCATTCCTTGCACACGGCCCTACAGTCTCGTGCCCTTTTATGGGAAATTGCAGGGCATTTCCCTATGCTAATTAGGACAAACTGGCACACGATTTCAGTTACGTAGACATGAGATTCACCATTCTTAAGAACAAAGGTGCAGACAATTCTGCTACCTAAGAACACATCATGAATCCGACATAGGTCATTCTTAAATCTCATAGGAACAAATTTAAGAGAATTCTTAAGAAAATATTGGTGAATGAGGCCCATTGTTGGTTGAGGGCTTTCAACTGGCTATCGACTATCCTGCTAAGTGACCCTCTAACACTCTTGGTGAGGACCAGTTATACCTCTATGCAGGCGTAGTTTGTCTGTGTTCGGTATGTGATCTCATGATTTCTGAGACGATTACAGTGATCGTGTAATTCAGGCACTGCCTATAAGCTTTGAAACACTGCTAACTGCTATTGCGTCATGTTGCACTGAAGACATATAAATGGGTTTATTGTCAGTACAGTTCAATTCCATTTATGTTTACATGAAGCCTTTCACAACAGAGCTGCCTCAAGGCACTTTACAGAAGCGTGTTGTAGTACATCACTACATATACACAGAATAATACAAGAACAAGGAGGAGGGAGGGGAGGAAATAAAAAATGAAAGAAACTCCAAGTAGGGAGAAAAAACCTCCAGGGATCCAAGGGCATCAGTCAGGTCTCTTTCACAACTAATGCTTCCTGTTAATTGACATGCCCCTACAGCATTTGTAATTGTGATGTAGTTACTTCAAAGTTAAAGTCTTTCTGAATGTGATGTTTCCTGTAATTTTTGACTGTATTGAAAGCACAGCTTTTAATTTACCTTTAATTTTAAAATATCATAGTATTTTCCAAAGTATGCAGACTGAGATGTCAATGTGCACTGGACCTTTTCTTAAGGTTACCGAGAGAAGATCTCTCCTGTATGGAGGGCTGGCCTGATTGATTTATGAATTCTAAACATGTCGTGGGTCATATAAATTAAATTTGCGCTCTCGAGTCATAATCTTAACCGTCATAATCGTTCAAAGATAAATAATAACATAATTCAGGACTTATCTATATAACACAAATAAGTGTTATAGTCTAATTAATGGAACAGTGAACCATGTGATACCTAATTCGAATCCATTGATATTAAGCTTTATTTTCTGAAACAGTGCTGTTTGCCTTTGTTTGTTTCTATTTGTTTGTTTTTTGTAATAATTTCTATAACACCGGACCCCGTACCGTCTGTCGGCCGCCGCTCTCACCTCGCACTTTGGCGTCTGTCTGCGTGCTCGCCTCTCTCACCTCACTGTGCCCTTTGCCAGCACTGTCGCCGGCGCGGGGGATCCCCGGATCCGTGTCATTGCAGCGAGACTCCGACGTTGCCATTCAGTAACAACGCACTCATTGATTACAATACCGTCAACTTTGAAATCTTTATTTTTTTTTGCCCCCACTGTTTTTCAAGAGCATCGACAAACGCAGACCCTCAACGTCAGATCACTTCGACTGCTTCCTAGTTCGTGTGACGTTGGCGAGCGAAGGCGGAACCGCAGTCAGCGAATCGGCGGACGGCTGAGAAACGGCGTTGCTTGGCGTTACGTGGCCGGCAGGGAGATGCGTGTGCTGTGAGAAGTGGGACCGGGGATGCCAAATGTCGAATATTATTATTCCATTATAAATCTAAAATTAGCTACATCGAAAGCGTCGGAATAGTTTGCAAACCCTACAGGCTATTTAGAAGGTAATACAAATGTTACATGTAAATCCGTAAGCAGACTAACCTCAAAATGAAAATCTCACGTCAACCCTGGGAATGGCAGTAGGGCTGAGACAGGGTGGGGTCATTAAATATGAGCAATAACCCGGAGTCACGCTAGCATGGTTTGGATAATAAGCCAGATAAATATTTTCAAGACCTTTCATTCGGAGGTGCCCAGTAAAGGCAACAAAAAGACGCGAATAGAAAGGTCCCTGATTGGAAGTGCATTGCTTCCCATCTCACAATGTCACCCCCGTAAAAATAATGTACTGCTCACTGTTTAAGTATAAATGAAAAATCACACGATTTATGATAATGGACAACAGTGGGTCAGACTACGTATGTTACTGGAATAGAAGCAAGGGGCCCAAGACCTCAGGCATACGAGTAAATGTAAAGGTGTATCTTGGGTTGGGGTAGGTAATTCCTGCCTCAACACCCCTGCCTGTAGCCTGGCTACAAGTACCAGCAGGATTTAGTGCTGGTTTGCATACTTTGTCTCTATGAACCAGGGTTGCCAACTCTCACACATCTGGCATGACACACTTTCATACTCGGACGCTCACACAAGACATCTTACGGCATCCATGTTATTCCATTATAGACCTAAAATTAGCTACATCAAAAATGCTGGGGTAGTCTGCAAACCCTACAGACTATTTACAAGGTAATAGAACTGTTACATGCATACAATACAGTCTACAATCTCATGCCAACCAGCTGACCAAAGTTGGTAACTATAAACACACGTCTGAATACGGAGCCAACTTCCTGTTTGCCAAATATGGGTGTGCGCTGGATGCAAGTTTGGACAAAAGTATGTTGGAACCAACTTGCATCTCTCACTTGCCAATAGTGTGTGGCTGTTATCTTTATAGAATAATTTTAAAATGCAATGAAATTAGACACTGATTTAGCCCATATATTCTCAGAAACTGTTATACCAACTGCATCTGCGTGACTTTATGTGCACCTTTGGTGATTAAAATGACATCACATGCTAAGCAAGGATCAAGAAGATGGAAGACAAGTACAGTAGAACTTTGGACCTCAAATGCCTCTTAATTTGACCACCTTGGAGATCAAACAGGTCTCTTGATTTTTTTTCAACGTGTACCTCAACCAAAATATTGGAACTTCACCGTTCCTGCTAAAACTCGTATGGGTTGAGACACGTTCAACCGTACCAGTTCTCACCCCGAACGGGACGATTGAGAAAGACCTAGCTGCATGCGAATCGACCAAATCGGCATGTGAAAGCTGCTTCTGCTTTGGGTGTGATTTTTTTTTTTGTGCTTTATCTGCAGTACCTTTAGTGATATTAATCATGGCACATAAAGTCAACAGCGATAGCAGCAAACCAAAGAAGATAGTAGTGAGAGTAACAGTAGAACTTAAAAAGAAAATTATAGCAAGTCTGCTTTCACTTTGGAGTATGGGATTGTCATTTATTTCATCTTTATTGCTCTTGTATGTGTGATTTTTCATGTATTCATTTTATATTGATTGTTATTGCTCTTTGTCATTAGTTAGGTAGATACATTTAAATAGGAAATCTTTTGGGGGTCTGGAACAGAATAAATTCATTTCCATTATTGCTGCCCTGGTTTCCCCAGGGAGTCGCCCCGGAGACATAGATAGTGGCTCTACTTTGAGTCCCTCCCGAGTGTCTGAGCTCCTCACCCTCTGTAAGGCTGAGCCCAGACACCCTGCGGAAGAAACTCATCTCAGCCACTTGTATCTGCGACCTCATTCTTTCCATCACTGCCAAGAGCTCATGACCAAAGGTGAGGGTAGGAATGTAGACCGACTGGTCAATTGAAAGTTTTGCCTTCTACCTCAATTCCCTCTTCATTATGACAGAACAGTACAGCGGTCTTTCTTAAAGATTCTTAAATATTGGGACCACCACCCTAATCTGCTAATCCGAAGGCACTGTCCCCAGTGTCCTTGCAATGTTGAAGAGGAAGAGGCTTGTCAGCCAAGACAGCCCAACAAATTCAAGAGCCTCCAAGAACTCCAGGTGAACGTCATCCACCGGCAGTTTTACCACCAAAGAGTTTTTTGACTACTTCATGAGCTCAGCCCTAGAGATGGGCAGGTTCCCACCTGAATCTTCCAGATCTACTTCCTCCAAAGAAGCTGTATCAATGGGATTCAGCAGATCCTCAAAATATTCTTTCCACCGCCCAACTATATCCCCAGTTGAGGTCAACAATTCTCCACCCCTGCTGTAAACAGCATGAGTAACCCCCACCCGAGTCTCCTGATGGTTTGCCAGAACTTTTTCAAGGCCGACCAAAAGTCCTTCTCCATAACTTCACCGAACTCCTCCTACACCCAAGTTTTTGCTTCAGCAACTGCCAAAGCCATTTTCCACCTGGCCTGCTGGTACCTGTCAGCTTCAGGAGCCCCACAGGCTAACACAGCTCCGAAGCCCTCCTTCTTCAGCCTGACAGCTCCCTATACCAAAGGTGTCCACCATGGGGTTCGGGGATCTCAGCCGCGACAGCCACCAGCATTCTTACGTCCCCAGTTCTGCAATGCTGCCTCAGCAATGGAGTCCCTGAACATGGCCCATTCAGGCTCAATGTCCCCTGACTCCCTTGGGAGAGAAATTCTGCTGAAGGTGTGAGTTGCAGATCTTCTGGACAGAGGCCAGATGCTCCCAGCACACCCTCACTACACATTTGGATCTACCAGGTCTCACACCATATCCATTGTCCAAATTTTTCATAATCATAAAGTCATGTCACAATATTCTGCCACTGTGTAAAACAACTATACTGTTTTGTATTGGTCTGAAAAAGGAAATAATCAGAAACATTCTTGATCTGACTATTGTTGGGATCTGGGGTACAGAACTAAGACGATATGGTTAAATCCGGCATAAATTTCATTAGAAAAACATAAACATCACAACAAACCTGTGTATGTCTGTATATGTGCTATTACATTTTTGGTTTTCTCCAAAATTTCTATTCAAAATCTCTCTTCAGTGAGTTGCATGTTTGATTGAACTAAATCAGATCAGATGATACATTTATTTTGTTACCTTAGTGTTTTCTGAAGACACAGCACTGCGTGAAATTTAAAAAAAAACATTTATTCCAAAATGTATTCAAATTCAGAACTGCAGTCCCCTCCACAGAAAAGAAAAATCCACCCGAAGTAAACTGTATTTATTCAATATTCATTCTCTCATTTAAATGTGTATTCATAGTGATATCTAAGATCAATCCTGTATGAAGGTCCAAACTAACCTGACCATAAGAGGTGCCATTTATTTTACTGGAAGATAGAACCTAGTTAAGATCAGACCAGCAGTGTCCTGGGTACAGCGGCCTGTATCCTCAGGGTTTCATTTCAGCAGTTCTTTGGAAGAGCTGCTCATAATTTCCAAACACTCAGCAGTGACATCACCAAAGACACTTCACTGCGGAAAGCGTGACCCCTCCATTCTGGCCCTGCAAACTACTCTAGCAGAGAGGTTGGAAAAGTATAAGAATAATATTTTTTATAGTAGTGTTATATACTGTGACAGTTCACGTATATAAATTCATTTTTCCTGCAACCAGTTGTGACTTAATTCTGCAGATTCTATATTAATAAAATGCTCAAAATGATGCTTTCTAAGGGGAAACATTGTATCGTTCCTACTTCTGTAAAGCTATGGTACTGACACAGCATGCCCAGGAACGCTGACAGGTGAAACTGCACAGTGTCACTGACGGCCGTGTTCCGCTCAGCTCCATATACACCACCTGTTGCTCCGTGTCAGTTTTTGAAGGCTCCACATTGGCTGGCTTTGTTTATAAACTCCTTGAGCAGGTTGCCCTCAGTATGCCAGAGGGCCTCAGTCTGTGTGACCTGAGTCAGGTGGTTCACACAGTACTTGAAGCAGAACTCCTCAAGATCCTGGGAACAGAAATGGGAAGCACCGTTCAAATCAAAAGGCACTCAGACCAAAAGAGGTGTATTCATATGGTGTACTACCGACAGAAAAATGACAAAGGTTTCCTCAAAAAACAGTACTTCACATATGATTAATTTGTGAAACATGTCTAAACTGTCATGTTACAGGGCTACTGGCTCACATGTGCTTCGTATTTGACGGCTGCAGACAGTAGAGTGAAGGCATTCTCCACCGTGATTCCTCCCTTGATGATGCTCTGACACAGTCTCTTCAGCCGGTTCTCACAGTAGGAAGTTGCCAGGTCCAGCAGACCTGCAAGATGTGAGAACTTCACGTCCATTGAAAAGCCATGAGAAGATTATACAACAGTAAAGCAACATGGGGAAGCAGACTGTAGAAAAGTTAACATTAAAAATAACGTTAAGTCATTTGCCTAAGACTTTCCTGCATAAGGCTGCTGAACAAATATAGCCAAGTATTATTTCAGGATAGGAGGCTGTATGGAAAAAATGGAAACGCTGCAAGTGGGATTCCATTATGCAGCACCATCAAGCCACAGGAGAAGCCAAGGTTTTGCTGGCCTGACCAATGGCATGTTCAGGGGCCAGGTCCACGTTGTCTGTATAGAGGAACTCCAGGAAGGCACGATACACAAGATAGCTGTATTGGTCCAGCTCAATCTGTTCCTTCTTATCTTCAGACCAGTGGGACTGAAACATGGAGCGGAAGTGTTTACACCTACACAGAGAAGACAACTGTCAATATTGCAAATTTTTCCTTTCTGCAGCCAAACAGAATTTATGAGAACAAAGAAAAAAAACCTCACCTGATTTTCAGCAAAGCCTTATGGACATGAATGTACTTCCCTTCTACACAGAACTTGAGGTCTGATGTCTCTGGGTTGTCAAACTCATTTTTCAAGGACTGGGCCACTGTTAGAAAGTCATCTTGCTCTGGAAGTAAAAGGAAAGATCTCAGTTAAAGCCATTCACCTGTTTTCTGTACCCCTTGGTCCTATGCAGGGTTGCAGGAGCCTAGAGCCAAGAGGGATCTTAGAAGCTACAGGTACAGCACAGGGAACAACCCAGTATGGGGCGCCAACCAATCACAGGGCACATACAGCAGTCACATGCACAATCACACCTATGAACAGTTTGGCAGCTCTGTCTGACAACTTCAGCATGTTTTTGCACTGTGAGGGGAAACGGAGATCCCCATGGAAACACGGGAGGACGTGCAAATTCCACACATGTAGAGCTGGGGCAGAGGCGTAAACATCTCAGATAAATGTTTTATATATATATATGTATGTATGTATGTATATATATATATATATGTATATATATATATATATATATATGTGTATATATATATATATGTGTATATATATATATATATGTGT
>JAODKF010000040.1:13836081-13852228 GCA_026779585.1 Mormyrus proboscirostris
GCCCTGGCTGCAGTAAAGAGAGGCAGTGAATGGCTTCAGAGCCCTGGCTGCAGTAAAGAGAGGCAGTGAATGGCTTCGGAGCCCTGGCTGCAGACCGTCAGTAGCCAACAGGATGTGTGGCCCGCTGCCAAAGCTGAAGCTGACAACCCTTTTTCCCGTCAGACATTCCACTTTCTTAGGGACGATGGTACTCTGGCTGTCCCCTGTTCCCAGGCAGTTACTGCAGTTCATCCCAAGCACATAGACCTGTGTGAAGTTGTGGGGGGGGAATGTTAATTTACCTCGTTTCTCAGTTCAAGCAATGGTGCTAAACACCAGTATCTCTAATCACTGCTGTCAGGTAATAAATTCTCAAAAATAAATTGGAAAAACTGAAAAACAGGGAGAGAATGATACATAGTAAGTTACAATATTTTGTAAAGCCGAGGGCAAAATATTGAAAAAGTCTTTTCTTCTTTAATAATAATAATAACATGCTGTATATGTGTAACAAACTTTACTTTAGGGTCACTGCAGCCATTGCAGCTAATTCAACAAAATTTAGCAAAAAGAAAAAAATTGCAAGGGGATATTCCAGGGGAAGCGGTAAAGTGCTTTGTATTATATGTATGTTTATTTATTTATTTACCTTTATTTTACCAGGAAGTCCCATTGAGATATAAAATCTCTTTTACAAGAGAGACCTGGCCAAGGTATATGCAGACCAATGCACACAAATTGATTTATGAACGCCCATAAATTAAAATCTAAATTGGCATTCAATGTATTCATGACCGATCTGAATTTATGCATTCACTGAGGCAAGACTGGAGCGCTGGAAAAATACGACATTTTCGAACCAGATAACATGAGTCAGCTGGTAACGTCTCAAGTTCTTAACAGCCGTTTATGGACGGCGAGCTGATGTTCGCCTCTCAGATGCTCACTGCCTCTCACCTCATTGTCCTGCGTGCAGTATATACCCTCGCTGGCAGACGTGCCAAAGACACAGGCCTGACGGACGGATGCAATTTCCAGAGGCCCCAGCAGGCTGAGGAGGGGCCATTTGTCCACGTCCACCATGGAAGAGCAGATTGAAGCGGGGAGTTGAGGGAGTTGAGATTAGCGGGAGAGTTTGCCGCGAAACCTAGAGACAGTGGACATGGCAAATAAGTCATCACGAGGTCACACGAGGTCATATGTCTATGGTTATAGAGTGAGCATTGTCAAAATGGGACACTTTCTGAAAATTGCGTTCTGGAAATTACAGAATCTCAATGTCTTGAATCCCAACATGATACCATTCTAAATACATTAAGGCCCCTGGAACACTAGAAGAGAAAATAAAGTATTGCTAAACCTTTAACTTAAGTAAGTATTACTAAAAGTTCAACGTAAGTATTACTAAAAGTTCAAATGTCTCATTTTCATTCTCAACGTAGATGTTATTCAAACAATTAGCCGATGCCTATAGATGGCAAGCAAAAAGAAAAATTCCCTTTTTACACCGAAACACTGTAGCGTTCTCATTTGAGATGGTCGTACGTGTATTTAAATGAAACAAGTTATCCTTTCCTCAACTGTATAACTTTCACATTTACAATTGCAGTTAGAGAAATAACCGCTTCCCATACATTAGTTCAAATCATTTAACAATTTAAGTAAGTATTATGTGCAGTTAACTTACGTCGTAGGAAAACCCGACTCTAATACACCTATGCTAATAAATCTAAATCCGCACAGATGTCTCCCGAACAGGTAAACCATCAGTCTCCCATTCGTTACTGGCGACTCGTCTGTGCTATAACGATTTACTCGAAACGTCCGAGGAAATGAAACGACTGACTTCTTCTTATGCTTCTTATGTCCCGGAAAGAAAATGCATACGAATGATCTTATATGATACGAAATAATAGCTAGATAAAAGCTCCGTAATACAAAGCAAAACCAAAACCAAATGATCGAAATAAAAGGTAGCCCGAGCCAAAACCTCCGAACATCCTGCAGCAGCTGCCAGTTCAGGAACTCGGAAACGCTAAACAAGCTAGATCAACAAGACCCCCTTGTCACAAGGTTTATTATGCAAACGAGAAAAAGCCTTTCCTTAAAAAAAGAGGAAATCCATTAACTTACAAAAACAAACCAGAACCAATTTGAAACTGGACTGGCCTGCGAGAAGCGTCCCCAAGCTGCTGTCCCGGTTTTTCTTGAAAGTTTCACTTTGTGTTTCACAGTGCAGATGCATTAAGTTCGTACACATGCGTTAATGTAAACAGCAAATAGTTTCTATCTACAAATGCAGAAAGTAATATAAAGTGGTAATGTTAAACCAATTACTAAAAAGTGTGAAAAGGATAACCTTTAATAGTTTTGATGTCGGGAATTTTACAAGATGCCATGGGAGAGAGAAATCATCTTAACTCGTGTCTTTTATATAAAGTAAGGCAGATGTCTTTGAGGTGATGTCATCGATTTTACGTGTTTATGTTTTGAATATAACTGATATAGCAGTATTATGATAATTAACTTGAAAAATGAATTTCCACATGCAAATAATTCGCAATATGCAGTACTACATTGCAGGAAAACTTCTCTTTTATCCACTAAATCCATCATGCTGTGCGGTCAGAGGACTGGCCACTGCACACACAGGCAGTCCTTGTTTAGACTGGTCCTGATCCCATTCCAAGACACACAGTGACACAGTAGGACAAGGCTGGTGACAAACTGCTTACTTGGGACTCTTTCCCTGGACCAAGTCAAACTAATAAAACGTCGGATTCATAATCACCAGCCCTTATTATCCAAATGTGATTAAAAGGGCCACTGATGGGGCGGGGGGAGGATGCTGGGTTTTCCAAGGGCCCCTGAGTGACAGAGGGCCAAAAAAATTAGGTGTACTTTTGGATTGGTCTAGACATACCCCTGCCCTCAACATTAACGACATGCCATCCATCCTTCCATCCATCCATCCATCCTTCCATCCATCCATCATTCCATCCATCCTCCCATCCATCCATTATCCAGTGCTACCGACATGATGTTTGTGAAATATGCCATTAATCCAGTATATTTATATATCAACAAGTCATTCATCTTATACATCTCATATAAACCAAGGGTTTTAGTGAGGAACATGCAAAAAACATGTTTGTTATATGTTTGTTAATTGCAGGAGATCATCTGGAGGGTTTACCGGAATTGCTCCAGTCAAGCCTGACTACAATACACACAGCTCAGCTCTAGATGCCGGTTATAAACCTTATTTCTGGCTTAAGGCTTCAAAAACGAATCAATTCTAAGGTTGTAACCTGGGAGGGAGGTGTCAAGAAAAAAATGCAAATTATAGTGAATAATATGAAGTTATCGGTTTAGATGCCAGGGCTTATGTAATCCATCTGTAATGTCTATCCCCCTCTAGATATCGCAAGGTAACCAGATATATTTTCTTTGTAACTGCAGACATGCATTGCGGGGGGGAACAAACTCTAGGACGTGCACCATATCTAGGGCGAGGTGCATCATGGGTAAATGTGAGCAGGAAAGTGACATTTTAGGGGAAGGAAAACTTTTACTGTGGAAGTCTCACACAAAAGATACCAACTTCAGTGATACAGTCTCGAAATTTCATGGGACACATCACTCCATTAAGAGTGCATCTGGAGATGGGTCACACCAAGCAAACACCACAGAATACACTCCCTGTCTTTCGTCAAATCTACTGCTATGCTTGGCAGGACATTTCGCCAGTTAATATGTCTGCCTAGGAAGTTAGCAAGTTGTCTGTAGAAGAAAACAGAGTTTTGTGTCACCCTAATTCAGTGTTTATCATGCTACAGGCTAACTGTAAGGTAAACTAATCACACAGCAAATCCTAGGTTTCTCCTGCATAAATGCGCACACACAGCCCATTGGAATGAGACAATACAATTTAAGCATAAGGAGTATTCTCAGCTGCTCATTGTGCATTATTAGATTTAGTAGTAGTAAGTAGCATATATACAGTATTGCTGTATTAAAACAAAAAAACTACTTAGAATGATTCAGTGCTTCCCACCGTTAATTAAAAATTAAGTCATTCGTTTTTTTCTGTTTTATTATTTAACAGTTCTGGGGGAAAATACTTTCACCAAGGCTTTAGTGTAGAGAGGGGGACAGGTCAACAGGCCAAGTACTGAGCGCAGTCAGCCTGAAATGCTTTTCACTCTCAGCTTTTAACCACTTAAGAGGTTGAGCAGTAAATAACGCTGGTGTTTTGGGGGGTGTAATTAAACTCTTAATGACCACTACTGCAAATCCCTGTAACAGACAAACCAGGAAGACCCAACTGGGCCAAATCCATACATGTGGTGAAATTGAAAATTCAAAAATAACACTACGAGTTAAAATAATAATAATAATAATAATAATAATAATATTTTGCTGTAAAGAAACCAGAAATGATTAAACACACAGCAATACAAAATAGTGGGAAGGGGAACAATTTAAATACAAAGGTTTTTATTGTGGGGGATTGAATGTAGCCAAATGAATTATCATGGGATACACAAGCTTCTGGTCCAAAAGCTCCTCTAATGTCCAAAACGCTTAAAATATGGGAAGATATTTCACTTTAAAATATCAGTTAGGAACCATCTGAAAGTCCAGCCACAGTAAAACTACACCAGGATATTCAGTAGGTTAACTGAGTCTTAAATGACCTTAGTGTTGTCATATTGTGTTGGTCCTCACTTGGGTAAAGTGAGCACCAAGTTTTTATACAGTTCTTAAAGACAAAGTTTTTTGCTAAGATGGAGTATTACTATTAATTTCAAGTCAAAGTAAAAGTGAACTTCATTGTCATCTTTTCATATACAAGTTATGGAAAAACGAGATGGAGAAGCTCAGAATCCACCGAATATACATATAATTGAATTTTACACGTAGTGTAATTGAACACAGTAGTCAAGAGATACTGAGAACAGTGCAAGACAAGAAGAGTGCAAATGAGCTGAGAAGCATTTTAAGTGCAGTGAACGCTAACAACTGTCTGGTGCAGAAGCAAAGTGCCAAGTAAGATTGTTTTGTGCAATATGATTTTTGTGCATACAGAATAAACACAGTATGATATCTGTGTGCAAATACAGTATAACTACAGTATGATATCAGTATAATATCAGAGGCTGTAGTAGTCAGTTTAAGATGTAAAAAATAGGAAAAGAGTATAAGTCAGGTGGGTGAAGAGAGGGTTGAGATAGACCAGAGGACCCTGGGGGCAGCATGGTGTTGAGGGAGGACCCCAGGGGGCAGCATGGTGTTGAGGGAGGACCCTGGGGGCAGCATGGTGTTCAGGGAGGACCCTGGGGGCAGCATGGTGTTGAGGGAGGACCCCAGGGGGCAGCATGGTGTTGAGGGAGGACCCCAGGGGGCAGCATGGTGTTCAGGGAGGACCCTGGGGGCAGCATGGTGTTCAGGGAGGACCCTGGGGGCAGCATGGTGTTGAGAAGCCCGACAGCCTGGGGATAAAAACTGTCATGCAGCCTGACCGATCTGGCTGTGATGCTGCAGAATCTCCTCCTGGACGGCAGCAGGGTAAACGGTTCATGTGAGGGATGTGAGGGGTCCTGCATGATGCTGCAGGCTTCTTGAACTGTCCTTGTGCTTAATGTGTCTTGGTGGCTTGATGATTAGGGAAGCGCACTTGTAATCGAAAGATTGCAGGCTCGAATTCCCCACCAGCAAGTCACCACTGAGGTACCCTGAGCAAGGTACCGTCCCCAGGCACTGCTCCCCGGGTGCTGAATTAGCTGCCCCCTGCTATGTCACATATGGGTTAAATGCAGAGGACACATTTCGTTGTTGCGCACTGTGTGGTGTGTTAACAATGACCACTGATCACTAAATTCTAAAAAAATTCTAGCGATGATATTCTTAGCCGTTCTAACGATCATCTGCAGGCGCTTTCGATCAGAAACGTTGCTGTTTCCGTACCAGACGTTATGCAGCTGGTTAGAACGCTCTCAGTGGTCCCTCTGTAGAACGTGCGGGAGGGGGAACGGCTTGCTCGCAGGAAGTGTAGTCTCTGCTGGGCTTTCTTGGTTAGACTACACTTCCTGCGGCGGCTGTAATGAGCAAGCCTTCCCCCTCCCATCCTCACGTCATTTGATAACTTATTACTGCAATTATTAAAACATTGATTTATTGATTAGTTAAATGCAGAAAATGGAATGAAGAATTCTTCAACTCCCCCCTTTGGCGTTATAATGGTAGGGGCCATCATTCCCCTTTGGCGTTATAATGGTAGGGGCCATCATTCCCCTTTGGGGTTATAATGGTAGGGGCCATCATTATTTAGGTATCAGAGTGAAGGGTGGGGGAAAAAAAATATTGGTTGATCAGATACCTGAGGTTACTGAGATCTCAGTTACCGTATGATCGCTTGGATCCAAGAGTGTTTTTTCCCCTCTTTTGTGTCTTGGGTGCTGTGGGAAAAGGGTATTGAATTTTGGGGTTTATGTAACAAGATCTTTGAAATCCCTCCTGTTGTCCTCCTGTCTTTTGAGCTTAGCCTGTGATTTTTCATGGTGTCTTTGCACATGCCATCACACCTGTATGCACGTATTCACTTAAGTCATGCAAAATAGTATTTTGTTAATAAAGTAGAATGAATGGGCTGCATTAATATCGAAGACTCTGCAAAGGGAGATTTTCCTGCCTTGCCATTTCTTTACACAATGATACATGCCTAACTACTAAATTGCAGTCGCTACATTAAATTGTCTGCTCTGACGGTGTATAATCAAAATGCATTTTTTACCTCTCCATTCAGTTTTCTGGCTTTTCCTTTTACCTCCAAAATTGTTAACAGGTGCTGGATGTTTTAAATGACAGCCTTAGTTTCATGAACAATTTCATATGACGTGGGGCATCATCTCTGGATTATCAGGGTTCATCTTGTTTAGCTCTGTTGGAACGTGCTTCTTAAAAGCCCTTCGCTTTATGTGGCACTATAAAAGCTTTGCCTGAAGGTGGTTTTCCTATTTATAGCAGTTTAACTAAGAAAATCTCTATGGGTCATAATTTCAAAGTTTAAACTGGATGCATTACTGTAAAACAGAGAGGATCCAGTTCTCTATAAAGACTGAGGATAAAAAGCCATTGATTGGGAATTCTAATGCTTAATTCCTCCCCCTTTCTGACTAAAGCCTTGTGTATTTATACCGATAATTAGCTGTTATTAAAGGGAGTGTTTAAAAGGAGCACAGCTTACGCACAAGCCGAGTATGAAAAGCAGCTTGGTTTGATCCAAAACGTTCACGCACTTCACAATGGGATCTATTCACGCTGTGATGCAGGGAGACTGCCGTCTTACACAGGTTTGTACACCATTTCGCATCTCCTTTATGTAATTTTCAGTAACTAAAATAGCTTTGGATGTCGACTTTCAGTGCAAGCAAACGAAACACGTTTCAGCCAGGGAACATTTCCAAAAAGAGGGCTGCGGCGAGAATGCACAGATCTATGATGGACCAGAAATGATCTGTAAATGAACATTGCTTATATAGTACCAGAGGTTTGCCATTTGCAAAAATAAGGTAGAAAAGCAGATATAAAATTACACAGAGACGTCAAATCAGGACACGTGAAGCGACAGAGTCAATGGCTAACAGCAAGTTTTATTTTGGTTAGCATCATTAATACAGAGACCATGTCCTGAGGGAGAGATGGAAGCGAGATTTCATGTTGCCGCTGAGACGGGTTTAAAGCCCTCTGACTGGCGACAGGTATGGCTGTTTGGCGGTATGGGAGTGGCGTGGTCAGGGGAGGAAGGGAAGAGTGGCAGTGGAATACAATGGTCAGCCAGCAGAGCTGCGGGGGAACGATGCGGCTCTGCATTACAGAAGAGAGAGAAGCCCTATTGGTAGCGGTAGTGCTGTCCAGTGAGAGCGAAACGCCCCCCCAAGTGATCCATTCCTTACACACCTCCATAAGTTAGGCTTCAGTGCTTAAGAAATGTTTTTTTTCCTTGTCGCTCAGAAATGAAAAACAAAAGGCACAATGAATTTCAACTCATTCTCATCTTTAATATGCACAAGAGTTGAAAGGAACAGTGAGCCACCTTAAAGAGAAATTCAATCTAAAATTTATAAAAAGATATAAACAATCAGAGGCCAAAATGCTGTTGCTTTATTCCTATTTAAAACAAGTTTTTTTAGCAAGTAAAAATCTTGCAACGAACAGAAGCTTGTATCAGTTTTTGATACAAGACTAAATTGCAATCTTTAAAGTGGCTCTGTTTAGGTGTCTAGACTCGTCTCGCTGTTGACTGTACACCTGCTAACGGCGTGTTCATCAATAATGAATGGTTAGTCCACAAAGGCCTGGCTGCTTGACCTGGCTTCACGCGTCTTCTCAGTAGTTAGCAGCCATGACGCAACTACATTAGTCCAAAAAAAAAAAAAAGTGAAATTTCCGTTGTTTACAATCTTCTTTTACAAAGTAAAATGCACGGGGAAGCAAAGGGGAAGATGTCCAGTAAGAACAGAGACACCTATGTCTGGGAGGGTTACCTCACCGCGTGGGCGTGCGAGTGGTGGGATGGCAGCTCCCTGGCCACATCTGCGGCGGCCTCAATGCCGCCATCCAGCGGCGTTGCGGTGACCGACCCGGCTATCGGATGCGGCACACACTTAAGACGGGCGCTATATTACGCGAAAGTTCAAAAAGAAACGCTTCACTTGTACGAGCAGGTAGTCTGTGAGGAAAACTTGGAAGGGCAAAGAGCGGGTATACGCTGTATAGTCAAGGATCACAAGAATCACTCATTTCCTCGCAGCTAATCTGAGGGCTCTGCTTTTCACGTCAACACAGAAAACAACTCAGCCGATCTACATGATTTGATGTGTTGAGAGTGTCAGACACCCTACACGTCAAACGGGAACAATTTATATGACCGTTACTGCATTCTTAGTGATTTTAACGTAAAATGCACAATGCTAATAGGAAAACAAAAAAGGGGGGTTGGAGAGAAATCAAAATTATCCAAAAACCGAGCAGCAGTAACAGGCCTGCAGATTGTAATGTTGTTCCTTGAGGAGAGGGAAGAGCATTATTACATTACAGCTCAGAGTTTTTATACCAGAACTCCACCGGGAGCTGGGGGAGAACCGGCTCTCCTCTCTCCAGTGACCAGGGGCTGCAACATCAGCACCGCAGCATGAATCCAGTCTTAAAACCCCACCCACAAATGACGACAAAAAAAAAAAAAAAAAATCCATTGTCATTCATCTTCTGCAGCTCCAGCAGAGTACGGCTCTCCTAACTTTTTCGCCCAGAGAGAGATCAATGCTGCAAAAATTAGTTTTCCTTCCTTTGTGTTGTTTTCCAGATTGAGTGAAATTCAGCTTTTTGTGTCAACTATCATCACTGAGCAATAGTCTTTAATTTTGACTCTGCACTACCCTCCTCATACATAAAAGCATCCTCCAGGACGACTCAGGACAAAACCAAAACTGAGAACAGCAGTGATAGGGAACTAAAGAACTCCAAGTTGAGCATTAGTGAACTCCCAGCCGGCGGGACTGGACCAGGACTTTCCTGCGGGGAGGCTGACACAGGCACGTCACACTGATTCATGACCTGGGGGTGGAACATCTTCAACCAGGGTGGTGTTCTAGGTGGTCAGCTGAGACTGAGGTGAATCCAGGAAACGAAAGCCAACAGGAAAAACAATAAAATGACAAAGCAACCCTCAGTCAGGGGAATAAGGTCAGGGCTGTGCTCCCGTACCAACATGAAGGGTGTGTACGTTCATGCACACAAATTCCTTAAAGTCTGTGTGTGAGAAAGACATTTGGCAACCGCAGAGTGACAGTCATGAGTTTCCTTTTTTTTCCTGTTTTTGTTTTTCTTCCAGATTCTGTGATGTTTAGGGGCGTCGGCAGCGGACGCCTGACGAAGTCTGTCATCCTTTAGTGCATGGTGACGGTGTATGGTTAGTGGGTCTGTCATGATGTTCTGAAGGTGATGAAGTGCTGGGCAGTGGGCCGACCCACTCATCTGCTCTAGAACTTGAACTCCTTGGTCTGCAGGCTGGAGGTGGGGTCAAAGTTAAAGGTGCCGCCTTGGGTGGCTTCAGGGATCAAACTCGGATCCTCATCAATCTGCGGAACAGTGTTTGGGACAGAGGTTACATCCAAAGGCAGCCCTGTCCATCTCAAGCAGGCTAAGGCGCCATCATGAAACCCCAGATATTCACTGCACAGATCATAAAGATGCTAATTCGTCGATCACGTCCGTAGTTTGTCATAGTGACAGTCTGGTATATATAAATACAGAGAACCACAACAGATATATCACCTCATTTAAAGTAGTAATTCATTTTTTCCCCAATGCATTAAATTGGGTGCCACACTCACATCATCCCCTGAAAAGTACTGGTCGATAATTTCAAACGCTAACTTGTAGATATCCTCATTCTCGTGCTGTTGAAGGCTCTCTATTTTCTCCAGACCTGGAATTAAGATGGAGATGCATTAATACTGTGAGAAAAATCCACGACAATGGAAATCCAGGTCATTCTGTGACCAGCTCCCTGCTAAACAGCCCAGAAATGGACGCATCATATGCCCCCCCAGTGTCTGTTTCACCCCGCCCCTACCTCCACACTCTTCGATAATCTCTGCAATCGTGCTGGCCTCCTCCCCTGCCATTATCAGGATGTTCTTAAGCCCATCAAGAACTACCTGGACGACCTGAGAGTCCTTAACCGAGAGGAGGTTACAGAAGGGTGGTATCACATTCTGCTGGACCAGATACTCCACCTGCAAGAGAAAAAGTCAGCATTTCAAAATGGTGGCAAACGGATACCCGCTGACCTAACCTGGGGCAGGGACTTTGTTCACAAAAAAATGATTTACCTGATCTTTCCTTCCACTTATTGTCAAGTTGCTAATTGCCCAAGCTGCCTCCTTCTGCGTGCCGAAATCACCCTGCGGGCACAGCGGACAGAAGAGCAAAAGCAGGGCATGAACACTACGACTCCTTCAGCTGATGCTGGAGACAGACAGCAAAACGGTGAGGCTGCACTATATTTATGCAGAGATGGAAAAATACGTCCTCCTTCACAGAGTAAAGGCGAGCCAGCTTAGGGAGCCTGAAATTACTTCTCTGCTGGTTTGGGGGTGGGGGGGGCAAGAGGGCTGTCAAATCAGCACCATATCTTGGGATGGTGAACTGAAGGCAGAACAAGCGAACCAGTGATTAAGTGGTTTGACGTTCCCCAGAAAGCCGACCCAGATAGATGTATGGAGGAGGGGCTCCTACCTTGGCCAGCTGGTGGATGATCATGGGGATGAGACCGGCGTCAATCACAGCCTGAACTTGTTGCTGGTTCCCAGCTGTTATGTTGGACAGGAACCATACTGCCTCCTAGAGGAATTCACAGGTGATGTCAGGGCTCAAAACAAAAGGCAAATGTAGAATGACATGATTGAAGAGGAACAATGGATGTTGTCTTTGTTCCCCAAGGAGAATTTGTATAAGCATCAGCCCACAATAAAAGGTATTTTCTGCATAGTGAAGAGAATACTCATCAACCCTCCCACACAGTCATGAACCATGAACTAAAATATTAAAATTATCCATATTCTACCTCTTCTCCCAAACATGTGCAGTCGTTCCCATTTCAAAAAACCATCTGGCTTCCGGACAGAGACTGGAGGCCCGGATTCTACTGTTGTGAAACCACGGTACCCCTGCAGCCCAACCTTGCTACATTTAAGGCAGCAGTACACAATAAAGTGTGTTTAAATGAGTTATAATTAGTGCTCCTCTGTAATTAAAAGCCTTCATTATCACTATGACAAGATTACACAAGAAATATCTGAATGACAGCTGTGCAGACAAAAGAACTTTTAGTCAAATAACTAATATATCAATGTATCTATGAAGCTTTCATCTGTAATGCACTATAAATACCTTCCTAATTCATTATAATGCATTATACATTATGAAGGCATGTATGGTGTATTATAGATAAAAGCTTCATATAGCATCCATAATGCATAATAAAAATGGCTATGTTATTCCATTTTAATAAATATAGCCATGTTCGTAGTGCTTTATGAATGAATTATAATGCATTATGAAGGCATCTATTATGCATTATGACGACTATTTTAAGTAAAGTGTTACCCAAACTTTTTTAACTTATAAACCTTTTTTTTTTTTTTTTTTTTTTTAAACTCACAGTATAAATTAAAGCTTGTGCGAGATGCTGTTTTCAGGATAGCGTACACCATTTGCACAGAACTGTGTGGTGCATTGCGGGTATTCTGGAAATTACTGCGTTGGGTTTAATATTTTCCTTTGGGGATGTGGAAAATGTCAACAAAATGGCTGACAGCAGAAATTGGGGGGAGAGATGGAGCCAGCCCCAAAAAAGTCAAATGTGAACTAAAAATACTGAAGAATATGGTCTACAAGATCCATTATACTGGACCAGACACATAAACACTCCACATACAATTATGCCCAAAGACCCATCCACCCTTCATCATATTGACATCAGCCCTGGGGTACGCAGGGAGACCTAGGGGAAGGTAAATGTAAACAGCAGCCAACACACATGACCTCTGCAGCTCACCTTATTTATCTTCTCCTTAGGGTGCGTGAGTAAGTTGGGAAAGTGGGATAGCACGTCACAGTTGAGCACCACCTGTGTCTGCTCATCCGTGCCCGTTACGATGTTGCCTACTGCCCTAAGTGCGGCTGTCTGCAAACACAAAGTGACCCGTTAGGCAACAAACAACCCAACCTTGAGGTAAGCGTCATATTAGAGGCTGGTTATTTAAGCTGCAGGGGAATTTGTTTACTACATGTAAAAGCTATGTATGACACACAAAACGGGCTACAGATCTAACAGAACCAACAGTTCACTCACCTGAACTTTGACCTCTTGGTGGCTTAGCAATGGCACAAGGAAGGGGACCACACCCGAGTCGATGACCATCTGAATCTGTTCGTTACCTCCGTCCGTCAGGTACGAGAGCGCCCACACTGTGTCGACCAAGATCTGTAAAGAGAAACGGCCTGGATCACATGCTCTCTATTACCAGCCCTAGAAGGGGAAGCTCAAGCAAACACTCTCCCCTCCTCATGAGGTACCACTTCAGAAAAAACTGTCGTCTCTTGACAAAAACTGATTGATAATCACACATTGCACAACCCCGTACTTTTGCACACAGGCTGAAAAAGGTGGCAGCTTTATTTGAGTGGCACGACGGAGGCCATACTCACATTGATATCTATGTGGTATATCAGCACGCAGAGGGCAGGCAAGATCTGTGGGCGAGGGGGACAAAACAAAGAGCGTCAAACGCACCATCAAGCAGTTCTCTCTAATTAAGTCAATCTATGACCTGGCTGAGACCTTCAGGGTAAAGCATGTGACCTGCTCCAACAGAGGACCTACAACTCAAATCATCAGCTTATCTTCACGGCACAGTGCTCTAATCACCATACTAACTTAATACATAGTTAATGCAGTGCCTTGTGCCATAAGCCATCTAAACAATTCCTGAACAGTCTGCTTAATCAAAATGTTCATTAACTGATTGTTTAGGGGGAAATGGGTAATGGAAGAAGCCATTCAAAGGGGGGTGGAGGGGGAATTTAAATTTACCCAGGAAGCCACAGAGACTCAAAATGTGAATGATGTTTTGAAGCTGCACGGATCATTTGAAGCCCTTTGCTACCGTCAGCGTCAGAAGACAAGGCCAGGAAACAGAAGAAATCTAATATTTTTCTGGGTGCCTCTCATGCACAAGATGATGATTATTTTTGCACTTTCCCCCTTATTGAGGTGCGAGGACCGAAATGTTAGATTAATCACTCCTCATACTTACGGTCCAGATTTTGCTGCTGGGAGCCTAAAAATAGTGCAGTGTTTGGGAAGATTCTAGACAGCCAGGGAATATGGAGGAGGGGTGTGCATGACACTGAGGCACTGCGATGACACTGAGGCACTGCGATGACACTGAGGCACTGCGATGACACTGAGGCACTGCGATGACACTGAGGCACTGCAGTCACAGGCCACATGAAGGAGACAAACACACCCACACACACCGACTCATCATTTATTCAATGACTTAGACCCTTAAATTTCACACGTCTCTATTTTACATGAGCGATTCTTGTTCATCAGCAAGGCAATCGATGGGACTCGAATTAGCAACCTTCGGAATACTAACTCATATCGTGAACCACCATGCTAATTAGACCCTTACAGTAAAGGCATTGCTCCTTGCCTCCTGCACTGCTTCTGAAGTTGAAATCTAGGTTGAAAACCTAAATATTAATTTTTTTTAAATCTTTAGTTTAAACAAAGTAAGCGATTGGTGGTGGCGGTTCTTTGAGTGAAAGTTAGATTCTGATTGGAAGCTAAATCCAGGATTAGCATCAGTCCTGTGTTATTCTTCCTCTGTATTACGTTATTATTTTTTTGATCTTGCAGTAAAACCAACGTACATTTTTGAGAAAGCAGGACCAAGCTCTTTGAGCTCCTGGGGTGAAGGGTCTCGCTCCAGGACCCAACAGTGAAATCACTCAGCTGACCCTGGGATTTGAACCGGTAACCTTCTGACCGCAAGCGTAGCATCCGAATCTGCCGAGTCCACGCGACCCCATTTTCCAAAGGACACGGGTTTCTATAGCTCTTTGCAGTTTAATTCCAACATGAGCGTGCTAATCAAGCTTTCTGAAGCACTGATACTTTTCATACTCTCTTAATTAAAAAAAAAAAAAAAAAAAAAAACACTATTTGGATAAGGAATTCCTCTGAGGTCCAGTTGTACACAAACCTAATATCTACATGTTTCATTTGGAAAAGTCAGTCAGTGGTGGAGGTCCACCATCCTCTCTCACATCTTTCTGGAGATCTTCCAAGTTAAAACCCCAACTAACCCTCTGACTTCAGATTCTCATTTGCCAGATACAGCCTACTCTGCAACACCGTGTCACTGTTCACAAGTGTACGTGCAAGTCCGAGCTTTTACCCAACGCGCCGCTGCAGCCAAACACTCCTCTGCTTCTATACCTGAAGCACTGCAGATTGATTCATGCAGCCGTCAGTGTGGCCAGGGGCAAGATGGTAATAATTTAGCCACACTAATAGCCCCATATGTCAGCAGCGTATTTGTGAACATAAATCTCCTGCCAAGGAACTCAAACTCCAATCGGACTCGCTTACCTTCCGGTGCATTGTTCCTGCCTCTCTCACACTCGCGCACACACACGCATGCACACGTGCAGCCTTACCTCCTGCACAGTCTCCATGGGTGGGGGGGGGTCTTTGTTCCTGCACAGGTTGACAATGACCCAGGTGACGTTGCGCAGGAAGGTAATGGGAATGGAGGGGTTGATGAAGGACAGGAGGGGCTTGACCACGCCCAGGGAGATGACGTAGTCTCTGCACTGCGGGCCATCTCCTGCAGGAGGACACGGCGTCGGCAGCTATCAGCAGCCCTCTGGGGCTGGGGGAGTGTGGGGGTGCGGGCGGTGGAGGGGGGCGGGGTCACGTACATGAGGGTGGGCGGTCTGGAGCTCGCCTACTCACCGATGATGTTGCCGAGGGCCCAGACGGCCTGCTCGCACACGTTCTGGTGGGGGGAGTGCAGGAGCCTCAGGAACAGAGGCACAGCATCTACGGAAAGAGGTCGGAGCGAGTCATCTCCACGACACGGGGGGGGACAAAGAGCGCCGCAATCACATCCACGGGGGGGTCCGGAATCACATAACACTCACAGAAAGCGCAATAAGCCAGCCCCCACAGCAGGCCAGGCCGGGAGAGACACGGATAAGACCTGATGCCCTGCAGTGCCCCCCCAGGTGAGCTTACTGGATTTGACTACAGCCTGAGTCTGAGCCGATGTCCCAGATGCGATGTTCGTCAGCGCCCACGCTGCTTCAAACTGCAAGGAAGGACTGGGGTAGAGAGAGAATGAGAGCCCATATTTCAGGATCCGTCAACCTGCCCCCGGCATTCTACCAGAGCATGCAACCTCCTGGGCTGAGCTAGACTCGGCCGTTACGCTGAAAATGGTGTCGCCCGGATCCTCAAAAATCCACCGAGGGCCCGAATCGGTTCAAGAAAACGATACTAATGCCGCAGCCATCCAGCTGGGCG
>JAODKF010000040.1:13863242-13876819 GCA_026779585.1 Mormyrus proboscirostris
TATTAGTTAAGTTCTCCCCAAGCGAGCTTGATGGGCCGAATGGCCTCCTCTCGTTTGTATAGTTCTTATGTTCTTAGGGGAGGCAGCAGAACTGAGATGCTGGATTTATCCATGAAGAATTCTACACCCCCCGTGGTTTTCATCCTTTACTGAGGAAATCAGTAAATAGAAGTATCTTTTAGGCATATCTGACCTAGTTATCACATGGGAAGACCATTACACAGGCAGTAAGGATCATCATGGTAGGCATGTTGCCTGAAGTTCACACAATAGACAGGGTGACTGGTCAAAACGTTGCATTTCAGTGAAAAAACATCCAGTTCTCAGCCAAGACCGTTCCACAACTTAGGGTCACTTGCAGATCCCATTTCTTTCTTATCACTGCTCTTCAAATACGTCAGCTCAACAAGCAATCAAACTTGACAAAGACAATATGATGACGTGCTGACTAAATTGTGACCAGTCAACCAAGATACCAGTATGAATCATCAATGCTGGACCACAGTCCACCGACATCAGGGCTTTGGATCTGATAACATTCAAACCACTTCTGCCATAAACACTGTTAGTAACAAGTTTGCACTATTTCCCTTAATCAACCGAGTAACGATCAAAATATCTAATCCAGGAAAAAGAATTGTTTTTTCATAACTGTTTAGG
The DNA here is from genome assembly GCA_026779585.1 of Mormyrus proboscirostris. Lineage (NCBI taxonomy): Eukaryota > Metazoa > Chordata > Actinopteri > Osteoglossiformes > Mormyridae > Mormyrus > Mormyrus proboscirostris. Next base: position 13,863,903 of record JAODKF010000040.1, read on the forward strand.
CCAAACGGTTAAATTGGTTATATAAATAACAATACGCGATAACCCGTCTACTACACTGCTGCTACTACTAAATTAAAATTCACTCTTTGTAAGGTGCAAGTAGCACACATGAAACTCCTACCAGCACAACATTTAAAGACTTAAGACTTCACTCCAAAGGCTGGGTTCCATTTCCATTAAGAGAGCTGCGTTAAAAGGCCTGTAAACACAAGCTTTCCCCAATGCAATTAAGGCAGTGCATTGTGTTCATATATCAATTTTAAGCATTTCACTAAACTTTATTCCCAAAATAATTCCCTCCTTTTAAAAGGCTACATCTTTGTCATATATCAGTCCTTTAGTCCTTTTAAAATATGAACGAATGTGTTAAGGAATACCATTTTCAACAAGAGTTGCTTAATTGTTTTGTGGCATTTTAGAATTCTATACTTGGTTGAAATCAGGCTTTAAGCCTCTGGAGGGTGGGATTATCATAAACCTGCTGCAGGCTGACAACACAAGCCACTAATTTCAGATACAAAAACTCACCATCAGTTTGACACTTCTAAACCATTCGGCAAACCATCCCATTCTGTAAGTATTTCTTACCAAACACACAGCTAAATATAGGAATTTAAAGCTTTCAACGACTTTTCCAGCCGAATCCCACAGGATTAACAAAGCCTGTTGTGCCAGAACCTAATCCCAAATACATTTGGGTTTGACTTTTGAGAAAACCCAACCCTCACCTCCAAGATATTTTGGATAGAACCTGGAGTACTACTGCTGCTATCTGTGGCCAAATGGGCTGGGGTCCACATGAGACTGACACCAGTCTTGCCACTTCAAAAACAACGTCCTCACATGTCTACCTTTTCATCTCTGGATTTAGCATGTGATCTGTGAGTCTCGCATCTCCTCCTTTCTGGAAAGCAGAAGCATTATGTGGAGGATTGTGCAGTGATATTCAAGATTGCATTTCCTGAGCTACTTACTTTGCCAATGTAGACAGAAGGTAAATCATTTTGAGGCCAGAATGGATTACCTAGGTTGACTATGACATTTGCTCTTTTTAATTTACAACTCATTTAAAGGCTGCCAAAACTGAGGTCTGTAAGTATCATGAGTTGGGTAAAAGACCTTCTCACACCTAAGGATAAAACTGCCTTTATTTTATTTTAACCCAAGTAACCATGATATTCCGGATTAGAGGGAAATAGCTTGAAACATACCCCACTGAAGTACCACACCAAACAAATATGGATGATGATGTCAACTGTGCCCTGAATGCAGCCATGCAGACAGGCCATGCTCTTCCCACCAGCACCGGCAAGGGGTGGCTTATTGACAAAGTAAACGCAGGGCTGTCCAGCTCTCTGCGCTCTCACGTTCTGATCCTTTATGTGGCGTATCAAAAGTTCTGGTTCAGCTTGCCCTCAGCTATTGAGACCACACAAGAAAGGGCACAGATGTACCGGACTGAGCCAAAGCCACCCAATGTCCCTGCATACAAGACCCAGAAAAAGTTCACAGTCGAGTGCGGAACCGCACAACAGCCCGACAGCCCAGCATGAAGATTGATGGATTCTTTTAAACAAAGCCGGTTCACGATTATGTTAATCATTTATTTAATAAAATATTAAATATAATGAAATATTTATTGACCGACCTGAGCATATCACGAGCCAACACAACAATCAGGCAGAGTATAGACGCTTAGATGCTCGAGCATGCTTGTCCAAATTGAGTCAGGGCACCAAAATGGCAGGAAGTAAAGTTGAGACCTAAAAAATGTGTCCTTTTATACCAACCCAACAGAAAGTTTTCCCTAAGGCGACTAATCCCCAGCTAAGTGTCATTTACCTTCTCACAAATCATGCTTGTGCATTTGTGCTCTCCAACAGACCATGATTGTGAGATGCATGACAACAGCACCAAACGTTCATTCATTTATTCCTAGGCCATTTCTATATCGACTTTAGAGGAAAGCCATTCAGGAAAAGATGTGAAAATACAGTGGAGGTGTTATTTGGGGGCAGGATGAAATGTACAATCTTCCAAAATGACCATGAAGCACTCAAATGGCATTTCAATCTGCCATTTCATCTGCGCCAGCAGAACTAACAGACTGAAAGCAACAACTACCTTCAGCTCAGCAAATTCTGTACAAGAAGGGGAACCATCTTTTTTATGTTTCTAAATTAAACAATCGAAGGAAATAGCCATCTGCGATCATGCACTTATAAAGTGCACCGGGCCGGACCTCTGCTTTTCATAATTTGTAAAATCGCAGGCCAACACGTTGGCCTCCCGATCCTCGCAGTCACATTATGAGATGTCTGAAAAGCTAACATGTGCTATTGCCTAAATGCGAACCTCACTAAACATTTTTACCCTCCGTCTCAGCATAAATTCCTTTCAAATTTAAACGAGATCTCACTGTTCATCTGTGGCAAGTTGAAAAACTCACTCCACCATAACACACATTAACGGCAGATTCTAAAACTTCTACAGCCAAATCTCCCATTTTGAGGTACATTAACAACACATCAGGTAAGTCAGTAACCGCAATAACCTGTAGAATCTTCAGTCCCTTTGTTGAGAACTATACACTACACGTTACTCAGAAGGAAACTGAAGGATACGGCAACCACCACTCTCCCAGCTGGGCATCTGCCGCGTGTCTAAAGAAAAGGTCTGGATGTAAATTCCACCCACTTTGAAACATCCACGTCTTTGCTCTCAAAATTTAGGTTTAATAGGTGGCCATCGTTTCCACGCTCTCATGTCATTAATTAGAGCACAACAAGGTGCATATTCAAATGGTACAGCTAACATAAGCATTTGCTTTCTGTTGTAAAGGCATAGTTTTACATACATAAATGAAAACATACCACTACCACTTTACACTGCAGTCACTCATTTGTCGAATCTCCAAATTTAAATGTACCTGCAAACGAGCTGTTCTGTCCGCCCATCACTTAACACCGCTGTCATCGTTTAGTTTAGCTGCTGCACATGTAATATGCGGTACCGCGTCAAGCCGAGGCTCCCCCCATCGCAGGCCGACAAACGGGGCGCATTGTGTGTGTGTATGTGTGTGGTGCGGATGCATGTCAAAGACGATCAAATACAACAGGATGCCCGTGCGCAGGCTGGAGCACAGCACCTTTAAAGCCTGCGACGTGGTGCGCCAGTTGAGAAAAACATAATCCGTTGAATATAATTTCACATGACCCGCAGAAGAACAGACTTTGACCATTTAATTTTAACATGTACCGGTACTCTCCTGATGACGCTTCAACGTTAAGGATGGACAGACGACGATACGGCGAACCACACATTAAAAAGGTCGATTCGCACATTCTTGACGAAAGCGAAATACATCGATTATCTGTAATCATCCGTTAACCAGTAATAAAACCGGGGAACCTAAAAATGCGAGCCGTTGAGATACCGGCATTTCGCGTGCTCAGGCCCGCGGGGGATGAACCGGGTTAAGCGGCTAACTGCCGACGACTAGCTGCTAATAACCAGCTTTACCTACACTAGCGAAACTAACGACGCGGACGAAAAAGCTGCGCACAGATCCAGCGGAAAGCGTTTCGCCTTTGCTGGTTTAACTGGTTAAATCCGGCGTCGCATCCCGGCGTCGCTGCGCCTGTCAGGCGCCATTTAGCCCGCAGTCCGCTCCCACACTGCCGTCGCCGGACGGGCCTGTTAGCGCGGCGCCAGGCGGAGGGCCGTGCGCGGATTGGGCTCAGGGCGCTTCTCGCCGACGCCACGCTAAGAAAGGCTGCTGTTTGTAGGGATACCTTACCGAGAAACAGCCCCCAGGCCGCGCCCGCCCGCAAGAACAAGCCGGCGCGGGGGGTTTCCTGAACACTGACTCCCAGAGATTCAGCCCGCCAGCTCGTCACAAGGCCGGAGCTCAGAGCCCCCCGATCGCACGTTCCGTAACCCCCCCCCTCAGTCCCACGGCCCCGCTCCGTCTCCTGCCCCCCATCTCACCTCGACATCGCGGCCCTTGTTCTTGAAGCTCTTGATGCGATGGTTTTCCAAGCCGGCGCTTTCTGCCATGGCTCTTTAACGCGCTGCGTCGTGCGAGTTGCAGTCCGGCGCTCAGAGCTCCAGTGACACCGAAGACTGAGGAAGATCGGAGGGGAGGGGGAAGCGGCTCGACGTGGGGGCGTGGCTCCGCTACGCCCGGAAGCTTGAGGGGCGGGGCCTTGGCGGAGAAGCGACCCGACGCGGGGGAGGAGCTCCGCCACGCAATGACGTCTTTAGGTATGGAGGGGGCGGAGCTATACGACCACCGGCGTGTTTAAACTACCCAAGAGCACCGTCCTTTAAAAATTAAAACGAGATCTCACTGGTCATCTGTGGCAAGTTGAAAAACTCACTCTACCATAACACACATTAACGGCAGACTCTAAAATTTATACAGCCAAATCTCCCATTTTGAAGTACATTAACAGCACATCAGGTAAAAGTCAGTAACCGCAATAACCTGTAGAATCTTCAGTCCCTTTGCTGAGAACTATACACTACACGTTACTCAGAAGGAAACTGAAGGATACGGCAACCACCACTCTCTCCCAGCTGGGCATCTGCCGCGTGTCTAAAGAAAAGGTCTGGCTGTAAATTCCACCCACTTTGAAACATCCACGTCTTTGCTCTCAAAATTTAGGCTTAATAGGTGGCCATCGTTTCCTCGCTCTCATGTCACCAATTAGAGCACAACAAGGTGCATATTCAAATGGTACAGCTAACATAAGCATTTGCTTTCTGTTAGAGGCATAGTTTTACATACATAAATGAAAGCATACCACTACCACTGTCACCGTGTTTAACCAGCCCCAGAGCAGCTATAGGGTTCTCTGCAGATTTTTATGCTCACACACACCTTATTCAGCGCACCAGATAATGGCCGGGTTTAGTACTGTAGGTGTGCTTGAGTAGGGATGTCTGCGAACAGTGTTGGTCCTCCAGGACCGGAAACGGGGAACCCTACATAAGCAGGGTGCAGTCGAGTAGAAGAGAATGACAACACCTACTGGTTTGGGGAACCGCAATTAATGTTGTTCTGGTTCATCAGAAACTTAAAGGAAATTAAAATAGACGATGATTCAGAAATATTTATCAATATTTAGGTAGTTTGCAATAAATATAAATGGATTTTCATTTTGTGGAATTATAAATTAGGCCTCACTAAAAAAAGATGTCCAGAGCTTTTTTGATGTCTTCTTACTAGACACTGTTGTAATGCATGTATAAGATTTTGTGATGCGTTTTGCAGATTTGCTGTATTTCGACATTACCATTTTAATTTACATCTGCAACATGTGTCAAGTGGACTACAAGTAATTAACCTAACTGCACGTCTTTGAAAAACCTGACAGAACGCAAACTTTCCACAGAGGGTGTTAATGGAGTTCAAACCGTGTGACCCCTATTATTACGGCTTTTCCACAGCATTAAAATGAGACACCACAATTGAAGGTTATGAAGAAAAATATTGTGAAATATTTATTAATACACACTAAATATCTGCATACGTAACAGTATAGTTATGACGATAATGCGTAATAAATGTGCTGGATTGGTTGTATTGAAATAGGCCTACTGATTGATCTTTATCAAAGAAAATGACACCTGTGTTTTACCTTGTACCGATTTCTTATCAAAGGAGCATGGCATGGCACGAACGGCAGCCTAATTATTTTTCATTTTACGTATAATTAATTTATACGTAATTTATGACCATCATTCCTCTTTATCTTAACGGGACATAAAAGTCGGCTGTTCAGCGGAGAGTCGGCTCTGTGTTATTTATTTCTGTGTAAAATGAGATTTACATACATTATGTCTGAATATTTCAGATTCAACAAGTGCCATGCCGTGACAAAACGTCCACTTATTCCAGTCGATTTATTCACTAGCACGGCATTCCTATGGCGCCTTACCTGTCTCACATACAGGTAATATATAATCAATAAACTTGCTAGAGTTACTCCTCATATCCTGCTGACCAGGCAGTTATGAAACAACCTTCAGGTTGTAAATCCAGTTATGTCATGAATCAATGGTAAATTAGTTAACATTTTAAGTTTGCAAATAGTGACTATAGTTAATGGGAGCTCTAAATTTAATATATTTGCCAGTAGTGATTCAAAAACGGGCCTTATGATTTTGTACTGTACAGAAGATGATGGATCAATATTGTACCACATTTCAGTAAATAAGCTACAGTAGGAGACTTTTGCTCCATTCGTGTATGTAAATGTCCGGCCGTTGCCTTTGATAACATGGGTCCAGCTTCAGAGGTGCTTCTTAGGAATATATTTCCATTTAAACAAGGCTTCTGAGGCAGCAAATCCAAGAACAGTATGATAAGACTCAGCCCGGGGAAGCTGTACATGACTGTAACAGAACCGGTTAGAGAGAGACTGGCACAGGGATGCAGTTCACTTCAGACTGGTGCAGCACTGGCTCTCAGAAGATCTGCTTCTCAAACATTATTTTATCAAAACCGTGGGGTGGTGCATGGTTGAAATCACTGAAGTGGCAGTCTAAGATGGCGCTGTCATCCACTGTAATGGTGAGATGAGATCAGTGAATGACTACAGTGGACCCAGAACAGGAGAGTGTATCTGTGGATTCCCCACTCATTTCATATACAAATTAAGTCTTGCCTCTAGCAAACCAACTCTACTTCAAGTTCTTCTAACCATTCTCTGTGTATTTCCATTAAATAATAATCTCTGATCTGTTTTTTATGTTATGTACCAGCTATTTAGCAGGTGTTTCCCATCAAACAGTTTTTACCTCCAAGGGCAGCCTAATTGCTGAGTGAATAGCACTGTTTTCCTGTCAGTCCAGTGTTATGCATTTGACTAATGTCCTTGCAGAGTCACAAAATGTCCCCACAATGTGATATAAACCTGTTAATTTGACATTCTGTGGACCATTCTTTCTGTCCCCATGAGGGGAAATTCAATTTTATAAAAATCCATGACTGCAATCAAAAAACTAAAAATGCCAAAACTCTTGTATTTTGTTTCTCATGGTTAAGGTTAGGGCTGGGTAGGGGTTAAGGTTGTCATTGTTTGGATTTGGGTTTAGTCCTCACAAAGATATTAATACAGGTCTGTGTGTTTGTGTGTGTGTGTGTGTGTGTGTGTGTGTGGAGGAATTTGTGTGCTCTCTGTGATCAAACAATTTCCAAGATGGTGATTTGTGTTGATCTAAACTGTCCATATTATGTGTGCATGTGACATCTTGTTGACTGTACGGCCTGTTTAACACTCTGCTATACCTGGGATGAGCTCCAGGTTTTCCAAAATCCCACTTTGAATGAAGTACTTATGCAAAATAGATCAAGGATTTATCGCCACCTGGTGGCACAGATAACAGTGCACCTTAGGAAGCAGAAGTGGTTCCAAGAAGTTCTTTCACAATGGTAGATAGCATTGTCAAGAAGAGTCAACAGAACAGTAAGCTCAAATACTTTACCATATACAACAGGGAAAACTGTTCCATGGATTCCTGAGGCTGGACAGTGCATGTTCTTTCCATTCAAATACAAATTCAGATCAACATGGTCATATGTTATGCCCTGAAAAGGGATTGGAAAACAGTAGAAGAATGTTTATAAAAAAGCACTTTGTTATGCTTCAATGAAAAGATTCCTTGTAAACCCTCTGAGTCATTTTAGAGAACCAGACACGGTTCAGGCCCTAAAATGAAAACCCCTCCCTTTCTCTCCATTGACCAATTAAGTAAGTTGGAATATGCAAAATGTTTCAAGAAAAGTCTCAAGCCTAAGTTTTCCAGGAACATCTCAACTAACTTATCCAATCACTGACCTAATGCCTGTCTTCATCAGCAATCTCTTGATTATTGTCTTGGCAACAGTGGAACACTCTTCTTATGTATCGTGCACTTGTCTAGCAAGATGTTCTGATGTTACATTCAAAGTTTTGTATAACAAAGTTTTGTGTAAGATCTTGGTCTAACTAACTTGCACATTCAGTACCTAAGCTGACTCCATGATGGCTGTATGCTTGTAATGCATCATCTGCCTCACTAATATTTAATAAAAATGGCCAAAGGAAAGACGGGGAAAGCTTTTGCCTCGTAACTCATTTGCAGGCAACATAGTTTCTTGCATGCACTCAGTCCTCCGATTCCCACACCTACGATTTTTACACAGTGTGGCTTTTCACCATGTCATGAAGGAGAAGCAGTGTCAACTATTTATGGAGGCACTACATATCTGAATGACCCACCCGCCCCTGTAGTCACTCACCACAACATCGCCCTCTTGTGGTAAGCTGTTGGCTGGTAGCCTATTCTTCTCCTCATTGTTATAATACACTGAACCGTCATTTCTGAGGACGAGACTGTGGGCATCCAGTCCCATAGGGATCTGACTGAGGTTAGCTTTTGAAGTAGCCACACCTACACCCCACAATCCTTCAGAAGACAGCAGTGGAACATGAAAAAACATGTGAAAACATGAAAAGTGCTCAACACCAGCAATGACAGATCCCACCGAAGATAGATTACAAACATTTAAAATATCTTAATTATGTATTATCCATTGATGAACCTGGATGTTCTGAGAGCCAATCAAAACATCTCCATCTCAGGCATAACTCTGACATTTAATTCACACACACTACTATTCCAGCTACAATAACTGCAAAACCTACCCATGGAATGAATCTTGATCTCAAAGTAGCTCTTGTTCTGATGTAGTGGAGCACTGGAAAGGCAGCCACCCGTGCCACAGATCCGTCTACCACCCTTAATCACAACCACATCTGAACCTGAACAGGAAGAGGGTTAAACAATAAACCCCCTAACAAGTGTTCTTACTCAGCCTATCATCTTCAGTATTTAACTTAATCGTTCTCTATTACCATAGCTAAAAATTAAATTAATTTCTTGTAAGCGTGAAGTAAACCACCTATTGCCATACTAACGTTGAATTTCTAAAGTTTGTCTTTAAAATCTAAAACAAATCGCTTTCGATTCTGCCGTTTACTAACCTTTGAACTAGTCTGGTACGTCCGGAATACCTCTCATACAATGATTACGAATACTCGATTTTAATTCTGAAACGTTTCTCTCCAGCCCGTTTCACTTTTTTCACCAGTACGTCTCACCAATGAATGTTCGCAGACTGCAGCACTGCTTTACGTTTGAATGAGAGACAAAGTAGCGCTTACCCATATGCTGTGTGTCTAACTGAACTACAGGCATTTCCCGAAGAGGTACATGCCCAGTTCCCCTGTCTGCACAGCACCCCAAAATGCAGGAAACAACCGAGGCCATTTGACAGGTGACAAGCAGGACAGCCGGAAGCAGAAGAGGCTCGGCGGAGCGCAGCGGGCTGCTTGTCGTAGTCCTGGGAAATGCGAGCCCGGTGAAGGGCGCCCCCTAATGGGCGAGAAACAAGAGGCTCCGTGGACGTAACTGACAGACACAAGGTGTTATAGTTGAAGTTAAAAATAATGATCTTTTAAGTAGCTAATTTGTTTCGGCAAAACGGTGACTCCGTTGCGAGAAATATGACACAAGTATGAAAATATAATTTAATTGGAATCACACACAATGCTGTGCTTACTTTCCATAGCCAGACAGTGGCATTGGAGGTGCAAGATGCTGCGTACTGCACATAGCAGCACTGCGGCCCTGAAGCGGTTAATATTTCCCGCGAAAGGTCAAAGTCTGCACAGTAACAAGCGCCATGATCGCTTTCTGCTGTGAGTGGGGACAGCTGGTACGTGACATCCTTCTGTATTCTGGCTTTTAAGCGTACGGGGTCTGCAATAATTATTCGGAAACCAACCCGAAGTATGTACGACTTGTATGTAGATAGCCATATTGATTTCTTTTTCTGGTAGGGTAAAAAATTCGCTAGCTAAATATTAACTTCCCACATACAGCACATATGTTCCGGAAATACAAGCGTAGGCTGATACGAGTAACGTGGCTAATGTTTACATGTGGCGGACTATTTATATGTGTGCTTCGATCACGGTGAAGCAGAATATTTAATCATTCTTCTTTATACGAAATTCGTGTTGCAGCTTGGTGGATTGCACGGGGAATTACTGACGAGTAATCTAATCTTATCTGTCTATCTGTGTCTATCTATCTATCTATCTGTCTGTCATCCAGCAATGGAGCTTCTTGAAGAAGATCTTACATGCGCGATCTGCTGCTGTCTGTATGAAGACCCCCGAGTACTTCCTTGTTCCCACAGCTTCTGCAAGAAATGTTTAGAGGGTATCTTGGATGGCAATAGGGGGCCTTTGTGGAGACCACCCTTTAAATGCCCGACTTGCCGAAAGGAAACCCCCCACAACGGTGTGAATAGTTTGCAAGTGAACTACTCCCTTCGCGGGATAGTGGAGAAGTACAATAAAATCAAGATCATGCCGAAGATGTCCCTCTGCAGGGCGCATCATGGACAGCCGCTGAATATATTCTGTGCGACAGACTGTAAACTTATTTGTGGGTTTTGCGCGACAACTGGGGATCACAGAGGGCATACATTTTGTGCTTTACAGGAGGCGTATGAACAAGAGCGGGTGGCGTTTGAGGAGCTTTTCCGGAGTTTTGAAAGTTGGCGCAGCACCGACATTCTGTCCTGTTTGGACTCTTTGGAAGCAAATAAAAAGAAGTCTCTGCAGGCGGTGTCCAGAGACGCCGACAGGGTGACGGAGTACTTCGACAAGCTGGTCAAAATCCTGGAACAAAAGAAAAACGAAATACTCTCGGATTTCGAGACGTTGAAGCTGATGGTAATGCAAGCATACGACCCAGAGATAAATAGACTGCGAGCGGCACTGGAGGAGCAGAAGCGCGCGCTCAGCATCGCAGAGTCCTTCAGGGAGGTTCCCGACCCACTGTACTTTCTCCAGCAGATGCAGGAATTTAGGGAAAAGCTAAAGGTCATACAGGAAACCTCTGTACCCTCTCGGACATGCATGGATGTGGGCCCACCTTTGAAAACTTTCGACCTGAAGACCTGGGACACTGTGAGGCTCAAAGATGTGGACAAACTGGCTGCTCCTCATGAGAATAAGGCACGACATGTCTCAGCTACTAGCTGTTGCAGAGTGCTGTGGGCTCTCGTCGTGGCTGCATGCCTTGTTCTTTGTGCACTTTTCTTTTTAGCGTCCCCAGACCTGTCCTGCGTGAGTTCCGCGAGTCATCCGTACTTACCTGCGGCAAATGATCTGGCCAGTTACGCGACCCAACGCTGGAGCGAAGTAGCCAGCGTACTTTTGGTTCTGTTGGAATTGCTTCAAAAACTTGCATTTGATTTCTTGGATATGACAGTGGATTTTATGTGTTATTATAAATTACTTTAGATTTGCATGTCCACTGTATGTTTACATTTGAAATGACTAAAAGTAGCGAATTACATATATCATTGGTTCTTTTATGCATATGTATGAAATATAATTGTAAGTGAATTTCATTAGAATGAATTGTTTCTCAGTTGTGTTGGGATTCCTGTGCTGTTGTAACTTCTGAGGGTTAGTAATGACAGAAAAACCCGATACAGTATAGCCCCACTTTCAAAGTTGAAATCATTACATTGAAAGAAGAAATTTACACAGTAATACTCCAAAGTGAAGGATTTTGTAGTGTAACTGCACTGAAGCCCATGAGAGTAACTGAGACATGAGCTGTTATGGTGATATGGTGAATTTGTTTCTGCCGGTGGTACTGAAGTTTATATGTGATAAATGACGGTTCTAAAACATCCAATGTTTTTCTTGGATACACATTTCCAGACATTTTTGACGTGTTTTTTTAAGGAACAACTAAAGGGTTTTGATGACTGAAATGTAGCTAAAGGAAAAACAGTTCTGCAAGTCGGCATTTTGCAATTTGTGTGCAACCTGTGAGCACAACACTTTCTATTAATTGTGCAGGTTTGCATATTGTGCCCATATTAAGTTGGGTTTTCATTCACTGGACTGGGAAAAGCTGCTGACGGTAAAACTGCGACAAGCACGTGGTTTGCGGGGCCTGTAATTTGTCCTATGGTTTCTGTGGTTGACCAAAGGATGCCTAGAGAAGTGCAGCAGATTTCATACAACGAATCAGCTAAAAAATAATGGTGAAAATGATCAAATCTTAATATTCCAAAATGAGGCATGATGTCCCATTGCATTATATTTCGTGGTCATTTTTAAAAGTACAGTATGTACTTTATCAATCTCAAGAAATTAAAATATTGCTTGGAAAGTCTCTAGTTAACATATCCTCTTAAAAATAATTAAAAGAAATAATGATGATGCCTCAAATTTGAACATTTTTGAATGTAAGTTCTGAATTTTTACCTATAAAAGAGGAGGGTTTATTTGAACTGGTGGTTGTTTAACGGAGAATGGAAAATATATCCATTTTTCTCTTGCTGTAAAAGACCCAACTATACATTCCTTGTAGCACAGAAATGACTAGCTAGCTTTAGATTTATGTGCTTATAGAAGACCAACTTAACATATTAAAGCAGTGATTTGTTTACATATAGTAGTTTAAAATGGCCAGCACTTTAAAAGTGGCAGAAAACATTATTTTATTCCAAATATAGTTCACAACCAGTACTTAACAGTAATGTAGTGATGTCTAGCACAGGCTGTTATTGGATAATGGATGCATAGCAACACGTTTCACAACCTTGGAGGTGTGAAGCTTCAGTGCCCACCCCCATCTCCATGTGAAGCTCCAGTGCCCACCCCCATCTCCGTGTGAAGCTTCAGTGCCCGCTCCCATCTCCGTGTGAAGCTTCAGTGCCCGCTCCCATCTCCGTGTGAAGCTTCAGTGCCCGCTCCCATCTTGATGTGAAGCTTCAGTGCCCACCAACAGCTCAGTGAGAAGCTTCAGTGCCCGCCCCCATCTTGATGTGA
>JAODKF010000040.1:13884442-13894873 GCA_026779585.1 Mormyrus proboscirostris
ATATATACACACACACACACACACACACACACACACACACACACACACATATATATATACACATATATATACACACCAGATATTAATTAAAACATGAATACAATAAACTTACTGAATAAACTGACTTACAAGTAATTTTGGAAAATTTGAGTTTGATTTGGTACATATTTGAACACTGTCTCATGACCAAAAACATACATTTTATAAAAATTATTTCCATGTGATATGATGCAACATCAATATATTAATTTTAAACCCACTTCCAAAATTGAAAATGATTCAGGTGATTTTATTCAAATTCCTCCACATATCAAATAAAAACGTGAAGCCTATAAATTGATTAAAGTCAGACAACTGGACCTATGCGAGACTAGTTTGAGGTGATTGTTGAAGTAATACCACCAAAATTTTCTGCAAATTTAATTTCCTCCCCATATTCACACTTAAGGTACACAAAACTCCAAAGCCATACTTCTCCTCTGAAAGTACTTACTGCAGTGAATGAATACATACAAAAACAATTTTAAATAATTCTACAAAATAGGTCAGGGAAAAAAAAATCTGCAGCTAATCTTTAGCTCCCAGGTTTTGTAATTTTTTTCCTTTTTATTTACCTTCAATCAAGATTAAGCAGAGACCTTACATGTCCTCAGTGAACTTGAAAACTGAAGGTCAGCTGAACGCATATGGCCTTAATCACAATTACTGGCAAATTTTGAGGGTCTGCCTCATCAAATTGCAAGACCAAAAGGAAGTCGGGTTTTCTATTAAGCCTACATCATATGAACTCTTTGAAGGTGTGTGTGGGCCATGAGCATCGTGGGACAGGGCGGGGGGACAGAGTGGTGGGAAAAGCTATATTTTTAGGGTGAGAATAAAATGCTGCTTGTTACCAGTACACTCTGAAGTAGATGTGTAATATTATTAAAAGCATAACAAGGGTAAACCCTAGTGGAGCCGTTGTGTATATGTGGACATTCAGTATTAGGTAGGAAATATTGCTGACTGATTACTTGAAATGCATAACCATACAGATATCAGTGATTCCTATATCCCCTACAAAGAGACAGCTTGGAGTTCACCAGATAGATAAATTTCTGGTCCGTGGGATTTTCAAAACCTTCCATCTAACAAAACGTTGCATATTTTAATATCTAGACATATGAACTATCCACAAAAAAAGGTAAACATCAGTTCAGATGCAACATTACAAGCCTGTCCACTGTTTTAATGTCAGGTCTTAAAAATGCCTGTTTCCTTGCTTACCACAGCCTTCAGTGTATATTATCTATCAGAGAAAAGGTTGTAGGAAACTAAGTACACATTAACTGCACACTGTGCCCGTTTCCTAAAAACCCTGAGAAGCCACTGTGCTACAAGTTTGACGTGTTAGGCTTACAAAAACCTATAACTGCATTTACACCTCATCCAATTACCAAAAGTCAAATGAATCACTATCTTTTTAAAACTCTGTAGCCACAACAACTCACAGAACTCAGAAATGAATGCAGGCCCACGAGTAATGATGCGATCATCAACTACGAGTCGATCTCTTGCCACTGACTCATTTCAGATATTTTAAATATATGTAATAATGCAATATTTAAAAAATAAAGGTGGCACACCACATAGATGTGTACATTTTTCAAAAACATTAACCTGCTAAAATAACATGGCTTTACTCAAATTACTGTGCAGGATTCTATTGTTATTTTCACCACTTTTATCATAACTAATATTACCAAAACAATGATGTGATATGTATGATATGTACCTGAATTTTAGTTTAAGTCATGTCACCAGTTCTATTATTCTGGAAAATGAGAAACATTCAATTAATTTCTTGCCACTTCAACACCAAAGAATTCCACAGAACATAAAATGTGTAACAGAGCAAAGGGCACAAGCTTACAAGACAGTTAACAGACATCACAGGGGGCCTTTCCTGCTACTTCATCTGTTGACAAAACACAAATTTGTTTAATCGTCAGTTCCCAAGTCTTAAAATTAGCAGAATTTATTCCAAAAAAATTATGCATTTTTCCTATTTTAAGTCAATAATGGTCACAATCTAACAGTGCATTTTTAAGTTGCGAGTGCCTAACTATGGGGGAAAAAAACTTTCAATATTAACTTTTAAGACACTAAAATCTATGAGTTTCAAAATCACAGTAAATTAAATACGCATACAAATGTCAAATTTTAATTCCAAATTGCCAAAAAAAGTCTATGAGTAATAAAGCTAATTTATACCTAAAACGGAAATGTGTAAACATTTTTGTATTTCAGACCTCATGTGTTCATTGCTCCACTTACTGCTACTCACATAAACTATTATTTAACTCACTAACAGGTCTGCTTCATTACAACAAATCAGGCGGCATTATGAAAAACTTGCACCAGTACTGTCAATTCAAAATATCATAGTATTGAAAAATAGAGAAGTGCAGTCAAAAATCAATGTACATTATTTTACGTATTTAAAAAGTATATTTCTTGCATGAGTGTCCAAGTGTGTCAGAGGAATTTTAAAAATAATAAAAATAAACTTTTAAGTTAGTAGCCATCCAGTGTCATTATCCAGTATATTTTTCTTTGTAAGCTACAGAACGTAGCATTCCATTCCATTCTCTAGACTGCAAAACACTGTTGTTAACTACACATTCCCCATATGAATTAGCCATTTTAATAAATTAACTATAATGCACTAGTAAACTACAACACATTAGGTTTCACAAAAAAAGTACTCCAAGTTAAACATCCTTCTTAACTCCTAGTTTTATAACAAAAGAAACTAACAAGAAAGTTGTATCATGGCCACTTTATCATTGAACTGGACAACAAAACTAGACTCCCATTTCTGAACCACAGCAATTTAAAATATGAGGTAGCAACCTTAATGGAAAATTGCTACAATAAATGGTGGACAATGTGTACCATGTTTTCCTTATAGCCTACAATTTATGAGGAAAAATGTATAAAGTTCTTAAGCACAACTGAATGCTACAGTATGACTATATTACAGCTTAGTATCTGTTATATTAAACAGGCACTTAGAAGAACAGTACTGTAAAGCTCCACTCTTCAAGGATCAAACAGAACAAATTCACACATTTTGGCAACAATTCCTGAAATTTCTAAAACTTCCATATTTCTGTAATTCAAATTCAAAGCAATCATTAGTATCACTTTCAGGCATTTAAGGAATAGGTAAAAGTACATATTGTGCAAGAGGCCCATGCGTCCAGTGTTTTCAAATTACCCCCAGCAGCATGTTCACCTCATCTGACAATGTTAATTGACAGAGGTTACAGGTCGAGAGACAGGAGACGTTTATTTCTTGGTAGTGTCCAAATAATGGAGATTAGGATATAAGAGTAAAATTTCTACACTAATCTAGATCAATAAGTGTAACATCCGTTATATCCCCCAAAATAAACGGAACATATACCACTGATATGAGAACCCCAAATTCTTCCTGCTAGACATGATGAATTTTTCTAATCATTCCTTATCTACAATAGAACCACTAAACTGCTTTGTGTGAATATTTTATGGAGTAGCCATCCTTCTATGAGAAAATGCAGAAGAAAAGACAGACAAAATGTCAACACATTTTACAGATTACCACTCCTATGAGTTCTATAAATGTGAAAAAGATTGTTTCACAAGCAATCTAATGGAAAGAATTCCCAGCCCAGATTACTTTGTGAATATAAGGTGACGTGTGCGAGTGTGAAGGAAGCTATGAGAAAGAAAAATTGTGTTCACTTATTTTCAGTGCTACTGCCAATTATATGAATATATATTTATATACTTAATCACTATAATTCACATTAAATTGATTACAAACAAGTACACCTGATTTTTAAACAAGGCATAGCTATTATATCACACTAACAAATGTATGCCTGCAAAAAAGGATATATATATTTTTTAAAAATTAAGGTATAATTAACTAAACTGGGTGTAATTAAAATGCTTTTAATACCTATACTCTATCATGTACATCACCATTAATGTGGTGAACTCCAATTAAATGGCAAATTTAATTTTACATGTTTTACAATTACACTGGTTCTCCATAAAACCAAAAGAAAACAGCAGAATCTCAATTAAATATATTTGCAATATAACGGAGTAACAAATTAATATGAAACAATTTTAAGAATAAACCAGTAAGAGAAATGCAAAAACTATGTCAAATTCAATAAGTATTTCTATTACAAAAAAATTAACAGAACTGAGCACACCTTATAGTCAGCATTTAAATAATCAATGTGGGATTCGAAAAACTGGCATAATAATTTTTCAGAAGCCCAAGATGAATCTGCCAACTAACCTAAAACAGTTTTCCCACCAAAAACCAGCACAGCCAATTAATAACAATGAATGAGAATGAGTGTTTTTCTAGGGAACAATGAATGTTTTCCTCTACATACACACACACAGGAGGACTTTTAAAAAAAAAAAAAAAAAAAAAAAACTTGCTGGGCAAATATATGCACACACGCACACACACACACACCCCATCAGGAGAAATTAATGAAACAATGAATAAATATCTGTTCAAGTCAGGGTATAATTGTCTTTTGCCACAAAGAGTTTCAATGTAATACCTCTGAAGGAAAAAAAAACATTCAAGACAGATGCTGGCTTCTGCAGTCAACCTTGCCATGCAACACATTTTTCCTCTTTTTACGACCATCATCAGGATCTCCTTTTTGTGGCATTCTGCTTACTTGTGGTATGTAAAACCAAACCAAGAAAGCACAACTAAAGCCTTGCTTCAATTATAGTGAATGTAAATCCTTAACAGTTTTTAAGGAGCACAATTGCTTCCTACCACATATGTGAACAAATGAAAAAGTAAAACTACTACAGCAATGGAAGGGCCTACATCGCAAAAAAAAAAATCTAGTTTCATAATGTTCAACAGATTACCCCACTCTTCAATAAATGCTACTCAAGTGTAACAGGTATATATCCACGTATACTTTCAAAAATTGATACGAATCAAAATACAGATTGAATAAAACAAACCCACCAGGTTACAATAAAACCTTGCTTCAATAAAATGCATATAACTTCTGAAGCAATCTATTTAAACTTACCAAACAAATGCAAACTCAACAGAAAATTAATGAAAATTGTCAAAATAGCTCCACTACACATTAGACCCACTACAATGTCACATTATTCTGTTAATACTCATTAAAGTGTCTTCAATACAACAAAGTGACTAAAATTTTTGCAAATTAAAGATGGAGTGACCACAAAAGTAAATGACAATGCATGTGAATTTTTTCCATCCAGAAAAAAGTAACTCATCAATGAATGACTATCAAAATAATATTGTACACTGGCTTGTCAACCCTGGATTAACAATATCAGTCCAGAAGCTGACTAAACAAAGTAACACCCCATCTTATCACTATGACAGTGGTGTAGTTCGCAATAAAATTAGTTTTGTTTTGGATAGCGAGCGTGTGTATGATATGTATATGAATTTCTGTTTGTGTGTGTGGGGGAGAGGGAAGAAAGTGTCAAGAGAAGAAATTCCCCTCACACAAAACTAAAAAGTCAGTCACTATAATTGACAGTACAAACCTAGACTTTACAAAATGGCCACAATTCAATGCAATGCATAAAATCAGAACTAATTATATGTGTCATTACATTTAATCTGTACTTTAGAACCATCTAATGCTATTAAGTATACCAAAGAAACTGAATATGTGATATTGCAAAATGTCTTGGAACACAAGAATAAATTCCAACCTGACAATGTTTCCCAGCAAAGAAGTTCTCAAAATACAGCTACTATTTAAAAATCAGAATACAGAAGCTAATTACATAACAAAATACACAACATTCTGTCTTTCAAACATATAATCTGCAGTATTTCAGGTTCTTATGACAAACATTAAAAAACTTCTGGCATGTTAGATTTCTGAATTGGCGCGAGTGTCAAAAAATGCCACAAAAAAAATCATTCTTTCACAATATTCAGAACAATCTCCTGCAGGTTTACATAATTTTAAAAAATGGCAAAGATGTGACACAGTTTTCAACAAGTTTTCCATTGTGGCTAAATGCTGAAGCTGATCCTTCTAAACCTTTAAAACAAGTTGCAACTGTAAATACGTTAAAAATTGTTTATTTTGTAGTAAACTGCTATTTCCTAACTGTAGATAAGTGATTATCAAATTACAGCTAAAATGATCTAAAGTTCTTCCTTGTATCACGTACAAAAAAAGAAAATGAACAGGGTGTTCAAAAAAAAAAAAAAAAAAACACGTACAACTTAATATAAAACACGAGACAACCTTAGACTGGATCTAACAATTAGCTTGGATGACAGGAGGGTGCAGAACTGAAACGGTTATTTTAGTCGATGTACATTTTAATCGCTGGGGTCACTGTTCCTCACCACTAAAAATATTCACCCCACAAACCTGACAGACTTCGACAGGGACTACAAATGGTGATCAGCGCTTTGTAAAAAGCCCTAAAGCTTCACACAGACGTAATTTTGAATCAAACTCCAACTTCCTCAAAAGAATGGCCAAAAGCAAGAGCGGTTGCCAGGGATTGATCACTTTATAATTAAATCTACTCCAAAACGGGGCCTATATGGGCGTTTTAATATAGTCATGGTATCCTTCTGTTAACACAGTCACGATGGCCTTTTCTAAAGAAGAGGTCAATAAGCGAGACCCGCAGCAACCCCGCTCCTTTCATGTCGGCCCCTGACAATGCCCAGCACTCAGACAGCATTACAATTAAACGTGCCGGCAAACCGGGAGCCCACATAAACCCTACAAGTCATTCGCCTTGTCATATCCACTGTCAAACTGAATAGCCTAGAAACAAATCGCCAAGGCTCACAAATAACATGTCAAATTACCTCGGCTTCGTATTAATCTAGCCTTTCCAGCAATACCTTTTAACCTCCCGAATTAGCAATCCAACAGGCCAATAGTTGCATGACAAATTACAGAAAAAAAGTCAAAAACGATAAATATTTAAAACTCCTCTACAATTATCTAAGGTTGCATTTAGTTTTACGCGGCTATATACGAGTCCTCCTGTCTCCACATAAAGTCGTTGACTTGTAGCTGGAAAGTGACCGTTTGCCGGACAACGTGCCAATAATCTTCCAATAAGTATCTGACTGAAAAGAAAGCCACCTAAAGCCATCACCCGAGTACTGGGGGGGGGCTGAACGGAGCTGGCAGGACACAGACACCCCTCACCCCCAAAATGAAAACGACATGATTACCGGAGGGTAACCAGAATTCACCGTTTAAACCGTTCGGGGGGGGGGGCAACGCTCGTCAGGCGAGAAAGTAGCAGACGCCCCCCGGTTACATGCCCAACAGCGTCGCCTGAGAGTTTAACGGTCCCTTAGCTGACTGATGCTAAATAGGCATTAACCAGACCGGGGCTGAACATGGAAGACGGTCACAGGACCAGACCAAGTCCGTGACACACGGCCGTTTGCCCGTAGGTGTCGGACTTACCTCTGGTAGCAGCAAGACCACAAAGGCTCCGAAACAAATGGGTTCAAAATAAGCGTCTCTTCACCAGAAAATGAGGGTGATAGGAAAAAAAAAAATCTGAAAAATATTATGCAAATACCCATTCGAATGTAACTGCATGTTAGTGTTTCTAAAAAAATCAATAAAATAGTAATTAGAAAATAGAAGTGAAAATGCCGCCACTGTAACCAGTGTTCCCTAGTTAAGGTTAGCTGGTTAACTAGCTCGAGGCGATGACAGCCCGTCGCCACTCCCGCTCAAACTTAACGTAAAAAAGCACCAAAAACGGCTTCGTTTCAAGCGCAAACGCCTCAAATCCAACGACATGTGTTTGAAATAATTTTAAAACATTTTTACATATTTTTTCGGATGATATTTTTAAAGATTTTCCGGGTATTTGTTAACCACGGAATCCGCATATGCCTTTCTTCGGTTAACGTCCCCCGTCTCGTCCGCCTTATCCTCTGTTAGTCCGTATCCTCCCTTCACGCGGCTCCCTCTACACTCCCCCCTTACCGTCCGCAATTCATTTCATTTCTAGAAGTTTTTAAGACTTAAAAAATAATGAGAGTTATAAAAGGCGAAGAGCGTCGGCTCCTCCACACCGACAGCTCTCCCTGCCCGCCGCCGCAATAATCGCTCCCCACTCGAAAATGGCGCCGAAACCTGGTCTCCACATTCAAATCGGCCAGAGCAGCCGGAGCCGCCCCCGCCCTGCCGGGCCGGGCATGCCGGGAGTCTGCGCCGCGCCGCCGATTGGACGGCGAGGCGAGGCGAGGCGACGCGCCGTCTCAGACCGACTCCCAGCTCACCCCCGGCTCTCTCTCCCAACGGTGGAGGGGGGAAGCGGAGTTTTTAGCTAGCCGGAGTTGAAACTGGAAGCGGCGAGGGATTAAAGCTGCTTCTTTAACGTAAATTGAAGTCGTTTCCCCGTACTGCGAATTTTGGGGGCAGCGTGTAATGCGTGCTGACACGTTGGTAAACCTTCGCCTGTTATCTTTGTATAATAATCGCGATTAGAAACGTGCGGAGCAGTAAACGGGGTGGCTATAAAATGCTTCGTGGGTAAATACACCAATATTAGCAGTATTCTTTTGAATGTGAAATGGCTGGCAACATTTTCTTTATCGTGGAATCGAACAAGGTTCTTTTGGTACTAAATTTGGTACTGGCGATTGGTAGTCAGTTCAGACGGTAGTTTTTAAATTATTTTTAAATTTAGTTTTTAATCTGAAATTTTTACAGTCCTTCCACCCAGATTGTGATTTTTGCGGTCATCAGTTGCATTGAAGCAATGGTGATTTTTGTCATACACTGCCTGCGTGACGCGTAGGTAACTTTAAGTACGGTGTCTGTCTGCACGGTATGGAAGCCCGTTTCCGCCATCTGGAGGAGAAAACACATTTATCTCAGAATTAAGACTAAATCCTGACTTTTACCCCTCACACTTCTTACTTTATTTACCGTCACTGAGTTATTTTCTAACAACCAACAAGTATCCGGAGCCATCACTCCTGCTGGCGCTGTAATGGCTCAGTGCGATGCGCGTACAGTAGCAGACAGGAACAGAGGCTGCAATGGCTGCGTCTTCTCTGTCTTGGCATTTTAATATTTCCAGTAGTGTGTGTGTGAATGGTAGCCTACATCGGAACTTGCAGTAATAATTATCCTGTAAACGTTAACTAGCTATGAAATGAGAAGGGGCAGTAAAACGTATCTTTCGCCTAATCGGGTGTGATACAGGCATATCTAATGTTAATGCTTTGTGCATTAGACTTACAAGACAATGTAGCATTCAGTAATGTAATACTGTTAATGTAATAACTGCCAGTAACATAATCATTTTCTGTTGTCAATGTAGTAAAAGCGGATAAAGTAATAACTTACCCATACTGTACTGACATTTCTGAATCAACGCATCACATTATTATCGATTTTTATTACTCGAAATAGGAAAAAAATATTACGTTATTGGCAGCAATTACATTAACTAGTTATTACAATATCGGCTGCTAGAGACCCTAACAATCGCGATATCGCACAGAATATATGTTCTAATTACAGGCGGTAGAATGTCAAATGTGTCTTTCAGTTAATAGTATCTTTGAAGCAACTAGGAGTCCAAGACAAACACTGGCATCACAAAATTAACCAAACAACTGAAACCAAAGCAATGAAGGCAGTGCTAGTACTACCCTGTTTTACGGTTTTCAAAATGTAGCGAGCAAACATGAAATCCAACCTACTTGCCAGGCGGATACATTACGTGAATGTTTGTTTGGGATATATTCCTAATCAGCATCCTGCAGGGGAAGTGACACTGCCTGATTGGCTACAAAAAAAAAGTCGGAATTGTGAGATGAATGTGTTTTTTTTCTGCTCCACATGGTGAAAATGGCCATCCGTAGCATGGAGCTCAGTACTGAATCGGGTGACAGGGATAATAGTGGTAAAAGGCTTCCTATGCACACCCACCCACTCAAACCGCCTGCCACAGCCCTAAGCTGTGCCCATAAAGGCTCCTTACGGTAAAACAATTCATAGTCATACTTTGCCAGGCCATTTAGCTTTCATACAGTGGAATGGGTGCTGTTGCTGCCTTCAGCTTCAGTTTGATGATCATGCCATTTTTTAACGCCCCATACACAGCAGCCTAATCAGAATCTGCTTTTGCTGATTCAGCTGAGGGCTGGCCTTAGGACCGTGTCAAGGTGAGCAGGACTGAACAGCTCTTCCTCTGGCAACAGATCAAACTATTACCTTACTTTACTGCTCCTTAAAATCTGGCTGTTAAAAAAAATCAAGCTTTTAAAAGTTAAGTTGTAACTATTCAGAATTGACATCTTTGGTGTGCCATCTGGCTAATTCATTCACAGCAGAGTTAGCC
>JAODKF010000040.1:13894973-13908793 GCA_026779585.1 Mormyrus proboscirostris
AAAAGTTAAGTTGTAACTATTCAGAATTGACATCTTTGGTGTGCCATCTGGCTAATTCATTCACAGCAGAGTTAGCCAATCTCTCAAGATGCTGCAGAGATGTGCCAGGGTGCGATTAAGAGACAAGGTAGCATTGCCTCTTCATAGTAAATACATGCTCCAAAAATCTAGTAACTGGAGTCCAGTAATATTTGTAATTTACTGAAACGTTTACCTCCAACTGAGATATAGTACTACATCCATTCTGATTCGCACCACTAATTTTAATTACAAGGTCAGACCAAGTGGAGAAAAATATCATAGAGTGTTCTAGAGAAAGAAAAAACACACCACAGCACACTCACCCTGGAAAATGTTTCAGAATCAAACGCTTTCTAGGGTTTGGGGGTTGCACGAGCGAGATGGTGAAAAGAAAATGGTGAAAAAAATACAAATGGTACTCTGAAAAGAGGCCAATGCAGTATGAGATCTTTTTCCACCCCAGGGGAAACACATTGCAATCTGCCTGAAGACTAGGCCTGGTGTTTTTTTTTTTGCTTGTCTAGCCAGCACAGAAGGGACTACGAGAAGCTTCCTGTATCAGAGAAGAAGACGGCACACCCCAGGCAGCACAGATACAAAGGCCACGTGCTCCAAAGCAGTAAACTTAACGAGATTTTTCATGCGACAACAAATTAGACAATCAGAATGATTCCTGAATTATATATTTATCACATTACGTGGATTTATTTTGGTTTGAAATGCTTTGTGTAACATACTTCAAGATCTAGAAACAATGAATAATATGTACTATTTTTATTTTGAAATATTTCTTTTCTTTTCTGGAATTAGTTTTATGAATAGGAAACTGGGAGTTTTTTGAATTACACCTATATGCTTCTCTATATTCCATTTGTGTAAAAGATGTATTTAAAATGAAGTTGCAAAAATGGGCTCCACACTGTGGTTCACTGTAAATTTGTGTTGTTGCCTGGAATGAAATGTGGACAATGGGCTCCAGGGAAAAAAAAAAACTGGCTTACTTCCAAATAAACTGGTTTGGACAGGAAATTCAGCTGAAAGAACAGTCGTGTTACACAGTTATTTAGAAAACATAGGATGACCCAGCAAAATACCCAACTTCCCCACCCAGGTGGGACCGTGAAGTTTACCAGTAAGGGGAAAGTAGTACAAGTGCCAAGAATATGCTCATTCAAAATCATAACACAGTGTATACCATACTGGTGCAAAAGAACAACAAGTGTACTTTATTCTGTTTTGAAGAGATGTGCATTAGCTAGGTATCTCCCATAGCTAGTGTGAAATGCTTCTGCAGAACTGAGGCAAGAATTCAGAATTGTAGCTTCCTTGCAGATGACAGCATGACCCTGAGACCTTTCAGTGCTCGTGTATAATCACCAAGGTGAGCCCCTTTCCCAATGGCACCCAGAAAAAAGAATCCGCATCAGCTCCTGTGTTTTCACTGGGGCTCCGCACAGGGAATCGTGTTGCTAAATGTTTATCAGATCTGCCTCATTGATGGAGGTGAGGTAGAGAGCTGTCTTTCATGTTAGACCAGCTGCAGCATTATTCATTATTAAAACAGTTCATTGTCTTAAATGTAACATGTGTTTCGTAAGACAAATGATTCTTTTAATATAAATGTCTATCCATCAAACAAGGAATAAGTTATTCTGTAGTATACTAATGTACACACACAAGTGACATGAATTTGTGGTATATAACAAAACAAGCTAAAATATTCACAACTACTGTACTATTACCAGATGTCCCTCCTACACGAGTCCTTTTATTTTCTTAATGTACTAAAAGTATTTTCAGACACTACACAGTTCTCTTAACAGTCATCATCTTTGACTAGAGGTTTATTTTCATTCTTCTACACCCATACTAAGATTACGGCAGTAGTTCATGTAACATCTTCAGTAAAATTTCTTTTTGCCAAAATCTTTCTCACATGCCTGATTTGCAGAATCGTACACAAAACTCATGTTTGCAACAAACATATTCCATGTATGGTAAAATTGTGAAGGTTAATAGATTAACAGTTTGAGTGGGACCTAGTGATAGCGTGTTTAAAGTGTGCATCCATCGGAGGTTTGCCTGACAGAGGTGCCTATATACAGGTAATAGTTAATTTATTAATAAATGAACTCTTCAGTGAAATGGATTTGTACAACCCAGGTTCACGTATTACAGCTCACACAGTGAAGGAGAATGAAAAGATGACTGGATTACCGTAAACAGTCGGAGGGAATAAGTTCTCTGGTCAATTGTCTCTTCTACATCACTTTTTAAACAAAGCTTTGATTCCCTGTGATCGTGGGGCGTGAGGTGGCTGCAAAGGGTGGGGAGTAGGGGGTTGGGGCGGAGGAGGGGGGGTGGGGGGTCATGAGTCTTCTCCTCCCATTGATACAAAACCCTCCCCCATCCTGCTCCCCTTCCAAAAGACATCTGTGGCAGCTGCACCCTTGTGATTCTTTAAAGTGCGTGTGTGTGTGTGTGTGTGTGTGTTGCGGGGAAGGGGGGTTGTGGAGTTTTTGAAGTGCACTTCTCATTCTATAATGGGCCAAGCCAGCGCACTCCAGTGACAACTCATCTGTCAATAACCAATAGTTAGCCACAGCTCACCCAGAAAACACAACAGCGCCCTTTAACCTTTCTGAACACAAACCAGTTAGCTATTTGCATTAGTGCCTCATTCACCAATTTACTGCCTGACTCAAGATTTTCATGTGTCCTTCCCTTTATGGGAAATAAATCAGTTCTCATGATGGCGAGAACATGCTTTCATGCTCAAAAGACCATGGTAACACATAACACTCTACTTAATATATGGTAAGATTGACAAATGGGTTTTTGAAAGGTGGAGAGTTGCTCAAAAAACATCTGTATTAAATTGCAGTGTTTTACATATCAAATTACACAAAGCATAAATATCGGACAGAACAGATTAAACGCACAGTAACTCTCCTAGATTTCTAGATTGTTGGCCTGAACTGTGCACAGCCAATGTCATTTTGTTCTGGCCTGAAAAAAGCCAAAACTCGGAGGACTACCACATTAACTACACACAACAGCAAAAGAAACTCATTAAATAAGGGTTAGAGAAGCGAATCAGACTCCTACACAATTCTGGCTGGAGTCTCCCTTCTGTAGCTAAGGGGCCAATGAACACATTTTTCACTGGCCAAGGCCACGCCTTCTCTGCTCTTTCCTAATGTCCAGTGAAGGGCATATTCACTGCAGGCACTGTAAATAATCTCTAGTATGTGTATATCTCAATTAATCTTAATATATGAATATTAGTGTAAGGAACTTCTATTTAAAAATAACCAAGTTTATTATGAAAGAACAAGATTACTTTGAATCCTTAAGTGACATTAAGTGGAACCTCAAGTTCATAGATGTTTAGAAAAACTGAACCAAGCACTACTTAATATTAGTGTCAACCGACTTCTACATCACTATAATTCACTATACATAATTATTTTATATTCTAAAAAGGTTCATGTTACTATATTGCTGTTTTAAGATTTACAGTATTCAAAAAGGCTGAAAAATATAGACTTGTGCAATGTTTCGATTTGGCAAAATATAATTTAAATTTGATTATTAAAACTCTAGTTCATGTATAGATATCCCTTCCACATACACATCCTGTCAGCAGTGTAACTCATCACCGCCAGGGTATGCATGCTAGATGTACTCGAACAGAACAGAATTTTACGAGATGACTAAACAAAGAAAAGAAAAAGTCACTTCACTACGTTTTTTTTTTGTCTGTCTATATCAAGAAAAAATAAGTTACTATGCAACACAAATGCTGCATCTTTAATCGAAGGTAATTAGATATGCATTTTGATAAGGACTGGAGGGAAGTAAGGATAAAGGAAAAAACAGTTTATCCTTTCATTTAATGCACAAATATGTTCAACCACAGCGTTTGACAAACTCGTCCCCCCTTATTGTTATTCTTTGGCATCTTCCAGCATCCCTAAATGTAACAGGAACAGTTAATCATGTTTGGAAACAACATAATTCCATTCACTTGAAGCACTAATGGCTTATTACAAATTATCATATTGAAAATTGTCTTTTCCAGTCATTCAGACATTAAAATGTAACTATAAAGGTTGCAATTAAAAAACAAATGTGTAAAGTATCAAGATAATTACAGAACTACTATTATCAATATAACGTTAAGCCACTACTGATGCCCTATTATACCAAGAACATTATTTAAAATAATCTTTAAAACGTTTTTCAAAAAGCTTTTCCACATTTGGTCTGTTCATTCCTTTAATATTATAATACAGCCTTTTTACATGTTTTGTTGCTTTGTTGACACTATATATAGCACTTAAAAGTTTTTTTCCCTCTCATTTATATAATTGGCTTCTTGAGAAATTTACATAACTTTTTTTCAAGGGTATAACAGCTAAACCCAGCAGAACTGTTTGCCGTGGGTGCGTCCCTCACCACTACGCCACCTGCTGACCCACAGATACTATCTTGTAATGCAGGTAGCAAATCGCGTACAAACAGGACGACTTCATGCCGTAAAAGAAAAGCGAAACATAAACTAGATGCAGCACTACAACAATGGCTCATTACCATGACGCTAGGGACACTGAGTGTGTCAATTTACATCCATGGCAAGTTTCTACTTGATCAGTCTTGAATGTTCATCACTAATAATTAGAGGAAATAACTGACATTCACATCTGTAGGTGAATTTTCTGTTGAAAACTTACGGGTGTGTTTGGCTTTATTAAAAATAAAACGTTTGAACTATTCGGAACTGATTTAGTTGAATAATTAAAAAAGATGATTATTGTTAGATTATTACAATCAGTCTAGGAGCAGTTTTAATTATTGTGCAACAGTCTATTTCGGTATTATGATACGGCAGACACCGTTAAAATGTGATTATTTTATATTTAAATATATGCGTTTAAATTAGACACAGACAAATACATACATTACACTTTTTAAAGGAACGACAAATTGTTGTGACAAAAAGTTTATACAATACGGCCCAACCATCAAAAGCAATAACCACCGTCTGAATTACAAATATTACAATTAGCATACAGTTTACAGGCCCACATTCGCGGCAGACACGACAAAGTCCTACTCGGAAACTGACATGCGCTGCTTAGTGGTGCAAAATTCTCATTTTGTTATTCCACTTTAAACAAGCTAGTCAGCGCTCACTCGCAACAGGTGCGTGTGCCTTTGACAGAAAAGAACTCAGAAATTAGGCGAACAGCGTTAAGGACAGCCGACTGTCTGCTTACAAGAAACAGCTGAAGACGGATGCCGTTCCAGGCCTGAAAACTGCTGACCTCGCCTTCACATCTCTCAGCATTTAAAATAAAGACTCACAGGAGCTGCGTCGTTTTACTCAATCGTAATCTTTTGAGGTCCAGGCGCATTTAAACTCTGCGCTTATTGATTTAAAGAAAATATTTGGTCAATTTAGTAAATTGTAGAAAGCCGTATTTTAACCAGACCAAATGACGTCCGAGGTATAGAAGATTGTAGCCTCACCATTCCTCCATTCCTGGACGTAGTGTTATAATCATACGATAAATAAAACGTTACCCATTCTAGCAGAGTTTCGCAACAGAAATGGCAGAGAAAATTTACTCAATGGGCGTTGGAGAAATGTATGTTAACCACCAAACTTGACGTAAAAAAATATAGAAAAAGAAGCAATAAAACTGGTCTGATACCAACCCATATTAATGGTTTGGGTGTAATAATTAACAAATATATAGGCCTATGTGATTTACATGAGGTATATACATTAAGAAATGTCAATCTTTTGTAATACCAACACATACATAAGTGTTCATATGAACAGCTGTTTTGGTTCTAGAAAACATATTGCAGAAATTTATAAGACTTCATCTGCAAAGACACATTTTGACACATCGCTGTTATTTATTCGCTGGTTGGTTAAAAAGTATGTAAGCTCAGTAAATACATGGATACAAGGAACCTCCACAATTACAGTAATCTATTGAGCTACTTCCAAAAAAGTAGTCAGCTATCTGATGCATTTCTAGGGTATTTACACGGCAGTCACTACGCGAAATAAACTAGATTCAGTCCGCTTTCTGGAGTGGCAATAAAGGTACCGAGCTTCAAGTCGAGCGGAAATCCCGCCCCACGTGGTTTTCACTCAGATGATGTAACCGCTTTCCAAATTTAGCGTGTCGCCGATGCCTCCGAAGTTTTTTCTCTGGCGGAGACCGCTGTCTGTTACGTGATGTCATGAGGATCCTGTTATTATTGTAAACAGAGTGGCTGCTGTCTAATGCCGCTCTTTGCCGAACCGGAGTGTCCGCGGCTCCTTTGTTCCACACGTCGCACAAATCGCGGCGAGAACTCGAGTAAGGCACGGTACGCTGCGGCTTCGCCAGCGGCAGCAACAAAGCATGTGGGATGCCTTAAAGACCGATCGATTCATTTTTACTGTTTACATCTGGCGTACGACAAATAATCGCATGCAACGTATAACAAAACCGGCACCCCAGTCGCCCTGGCTCCGCAAACTGCCTTGGAGAGATGTTAAATTTAGAACCAGGCTGAGCCCGGTAATGACACCATACACGAGTGAGCATTCAGTTAAATGAACCTAAATCAAGATGTAGTGTCATTCTACCAAAGGACAAGTAAGCGACTAAAATATAGCCAACAGCAACAACAAATATTCTGGTCCTACCAAGGTACCAGTACTTCCAAAAAATGCACAACAAAACAACAATGACATTAATCTCTGTTATATAAATATATTATGTATAGCGACTAATGACTAAGTAGGCTATTATCAGCCTCCAGATACGTCTTCAAATCAATCAATGCGAGTGCTATTCTTGTTTATTTCACTACTACTATAGCTACTACACAACTTGCTTGTTTACAGTTTTTAGGCTACGGTAGTTTTTTATTAACTAGAAGATATTTTCCTGTAGTAGCCACCAGCTTGTCATCATCGTATGTACCCTGGCATTTCAGTGAGCAACTTTGTCATTTATGCATTAAAACTCGAATTTTTAAATACTTTTATTTTAATTCAAAGACGACTCCTGAATAAATGCTTCCTTCGATGCATATGGAAATGCATAGGCAGAGTAGCAAAAGGCGAAAGATAATTTGTTAATCACACTTACTTAGGCGCCCGATACATAGAAAGCCCTGTCCATCCAAACGTGCACGTCGACAGCCGGCCGCGATGACAGAATTAAATTCCATTTTTTAGATTTCTATATGGTACGCACTGAACGCTCCTGCTTTTTAAATGCAGTTTCAGCAAGCTTCAAGGAAGTTGTCCTTTTGTTCCAGTATTTATACATTGCGTCAATGTTGCGAAAAGAGGAGGCGGAGCGGCGGCATTTCGAAAAAAAAAAAAAAAAAAGCAGAACACACGACCTCATACACAAAAGTAAAACCCTCTACCCCGAAAATTTTGGTGGGATCGCCGTGATCACGTGCTTCACGACAAATCACGGTATTTCCACACCGGAGCACCCCAGCAGACTCGAGGACGTTGAGCACGCGCCGCTGGAGAGGAGGTCTATAGGGAGTGAGAGAGGCGCACAATACCGGGCATATGGATCAGCAGTGAAAGCAGTACGCCAAGCAAGTCATCCAAGCGCTATGGCTAGCCACTCGGCCTGCGCTATTAACTGCCAGTTAGAATCACAGGGAGGTTATGCAGGTTTAGGAGAATCCTTTCATACATGGACAAAGCGCTTTGAGTCGTTGAGTTGCACCGGGACGTGTAACCTTCTCCTTCTACATTGCATGAAAAGGAATTTGTGACGGACACAGGCTCGCGCTTAATCGAAAGTGCAGTAGTCTATATTGCTCCTGATTACAGCCGAGTTGCATCAGGAAGTTTGCTTATCAATTTACTTACTTTAAGTAAACATTGTACACTGTACGGCGTCGGTATGAAAAGAAAGTTGCCCTGTTGATAAAAATGTCAAATGTTTTTGTCAAGATTTTTCAGACTAATTGTTCTTTAAGAACACATGACGCTGTGCGGAGTAACAGGTGGAATATACACTGAGATCGCCGTAAGCGAATAGGAAACACCAAAAAGAGCGGATAAAAGTTGTTTTAAATTGTTTTGTTTTTTTTTGATAAAAATTATGCGTTAATTAAGTCTTTATGTATTTATTTATGTCTTTAATTTACAGCGCGGCGCAAACATGGCCTATCAGATGAAGTGATCGTTTGAAATAAGTGATGAAGGTGATAACGCCTATAAGCACTGACATCGACAACGGCTAACGATGCTTAGGTAAACACCGATAAATATTAAAACACAACCTTATTCATAAACTGACAGATTCTAAAGCGTATTAGATTTACCTTATACAACGTTTGCGGGTGGCACTTTAACTTAAGCATTCTTAAAACCCAGATTATGTTTTAACGATATTTATACGATAGGTACAAATAGGCCATGCCACCGCGTTGTATATACACTGCGCAAAACAGCTGCATATTTGCAAAGTATAAAAGTATAAAAAGTATAAAACATAGCTATAAGATAAAGGTAGCATGCGGAGTTCAACCAACTGATAAATATATGCCAGAACATAACGCTTATTTAAAGTAATTTTAAGTAGGGCCTATACCTGATCCCATTTACGATTGAATAGGTAATTTGTATGTATTTGTATAGTGTTTATACATACATTAAAAAAAATAATTGGCCTATTAAGATCATTTGTCATATGCTGTATTGATTAGCCTTTTCGACTTCAATATTGTAAAAGCGATTTATGCTGTCAGACAGGCTATTAGTCGCAGACTGAACCAATTAGTACATTAAAGGTCATTGTCTTGAATATACATTTAAATTAAGCTCTTTATCAACTACAGAAATATAATTTTACACACACATCGTATTTCTTTTTCATTTGGTAACGGTCTAACAATCAAATTTTATTCACCGTTATACTGAATAGGCCTAACTTACTATAGATACATTTTACGATGCATAAATATCTTATATGCTGAAATTGTATCTAACGTACGATTAACACTGATTATTCTGTTGACTTTAGAATCATTCACCAAGGTTTTGTTTGTAGATGAGACGTACACCTTTTCATGAAATTAAACTTGTAGAAACTACCTTCAAAAACTAGACCACAGAGAAACCCTCCTACTCATAGATTACTTGTATTACTTGTAGTTGCGGTGAACTAAGTCATTTTTCCTGGAATTACTTTGTTTTTTTTGCGTGGGGAAACCAAGATATATTACAATAAAGTCAGTCGTGTTAAAAACAGCACTGCATTGTACAGTAGGCTATAAATTGTGTTGTTTACCAGCAATCATGGGTTGTCCTAAATTACCCTGCCATTCACCTGAATTCTTAAATGTTTAATTTAACTTTTAAGATCGTCTTGTTGTTTTGTACAACAACTTAATAATATATTATAATTTTTGTACAACATTGTTGGAGTGTTTGACCGTAGGGACACGCTTCTTTACCTCCGGAAAACTTCAGCCGAGATTTTGAAAGGCCGCTTCATTATAACGTTATTATTGTTGATTCTGTAAAACAATCATCTTTATGCACTATTGCTATAATATTTATGTGCTGTGTTTCGTTAAGATGAAAGCCCATGCTTTATTGATGACCATTAGGCTCACTTCCAGACCCTTAACTGGCCGAATAAAAAGTCATAAATACTCCGTTACAAATCCGAATTCACTGCAACAAATCGCAGTAGGCAAACAGGCTAGAAATGACTTCATTCTGAAACATCCACACGTTTCTGTAAAGTTGCATTTTTGGCCGTGAAGTAGAGATTTCACTAATGAAATATTGCCGGTTTAAGTTGCTGTAGTAACAGAATCAATATTGTATAGTTTAACTCAGAGTAAACTGCAAGCTTGGCTGTAACATTATAAAAACACAATTTGCATATTATAACCAGGATTATATATTTAAATTAATTGGAAGATCTGGAATTTCCAGACAAGCAAGTGTGGTAAATGTGTTTACTTTTACATAACGTATGATCTGCGTAATTATAACAGTGTTTCGAAACTGCATATAGCCTAAACTAGATAAGTAAAATTCCAAAAGTACGTGTCTTAACTTTTATTAAATGATTATTTAAAAAAATCAGTCATTGCCTTGTACACAAGAAAATTAGATGTGATTTTTTTATATATTTGTCAATATTATATTCGTCAACAGATGCTGCGCTGATATAATTCAGACACGATTTTATTGACGTCATTATTCTTTAAATCTTACACTCATGAGGAATTATAATGGGATTTTTTCGAGATAATGTAACTATAGATTTCAGGGACATTTTATTTATGAGTCCTGAAGCCAATACAATAACTTTTGAAAGAATTTGGAATTTGTGAAACATTTGCTACTG
Organism: Mormyrus proboscirostris; assembly: GCA_026779585.1. Taxonomy (NCBI): domain Eukaryota; kingdom Metazoa; phylum Chordata; class Actinopteri; order Osteoglossiformes; family Mormyridae; genus Mormyrus; species Mormyrus proboscirostris. Next base: position 13,905,407 of record JAODKF010000040.1, read on the forward strand.
CTTTTTTACAATTTTTTTTTAAAAAACCGCTGGATCCTCAACATAAACGTCACGTTAAGGAACAACAAAATAAACACACTGCTTTATGATAGCGTAATGAGAATAAAATGCAAGTAAGAATTGTATTATAATTATAAGCATTGATATCGATGTCTAAAAAAAGTTTATGTAGACTGCGTCGTACTTCTCATTAGCCTGGGCAAAGAGCAATAATGAATCCTCATAAAAATTAAATGACCTTTCTTAGCATCTTACATTTTTATATATATTGGTTTTTTGCGGACACCAATTGTGCAGATTATATATCTTAGAATATAGTTTTGTTTTTAGGAAATACAATTATCAAACTGAGGAGCTGTTAAATATTTACATAAACACAGAATATCCGTTTTCAAAATCTTATCTCCGGTCTGATATGCAACATAGAACATTTAGAGAAGGTAAAACATCTGAGTTCGAAACCAATAATCATCGATAACAATTCAGACCAATAAATGTAGCTGTTTTAAAGGTAAGGTCGAAGAAAATCCACTCAGTCATTTGTAAAAATATTGCCTTTTAAAAATGGAATATTCAACTGGAATATTCATTTATCAAAATATCAAAATTTGATTGCTGAATGGGAAAAAAACATTTTTCTGCCAGCATTACGCAATAAATTCTTACCAGGCTAAACAGATGGTAGCCCAAACGTGTACTTCATCAAAATATACGCCAGCATTATGTTATGTTTCAACGAGAGAATTTTATATATGATTGCGATTTGAATTCCCCCAAAGAGCAGAAAACTGCTCGTTTTATCAAAGTAACACTAAATACCTGGAAATGAGGTATTACTGATTTGGGGTAATTTTTCTTTTAAGATTATTAATTGTTTTGATTTTTTTCCAAGAAAAAAAATCTGTGCTTGATGTGAAACAAAATGAACGGGTATTCATCAAATCAAAAATTCTGTGCAGACTGCAGCAACCCGGTTGCAGTTCGTCGACCGACGCACAAAAAACGTATTCAGAGGTAAGCTAAGGTCAAGTGACGTCAGGTCAAATAAGAAAAATCAACAGCACAATTACGAGGTATAGTACTGGATGGCGACTATCGCTTCAGCAGCTGTGCATAATGAAAAATTCTTCAGGTTAAATGAAATGGAATTTTTCTAATCATTAAACATAATTTTATACGGAAGATTGGCCTGCTAATTTAACACAGCTAGACTAAAGAATAAATACCCTAAAATATATGCACAACAGCATTAACATTCCAAAATGTGTTTCTACCAGAGAGTGCTTGATGCTATTCATCAAAAAACACATCAAAAAACTATTTTCCATTCTGAGAACACTCATTTACACGAATAATATTATTGCCTTCACACATACATTTGTTACATATCAGCCTCCTGTAACTAAACCAAGTCAGGTAGGCCTATGTTACAGGCCTACATAATATTTTGACACATGAACCTGTCAAAACAAGAACCTAAGTAAGGTTACATGTAAACACCCATACTCATTTTGCCATATCAAAGCAGCAGTGATGACAGGTTGAGTATAATGTTGTCAAATTGAAACTGAGTGTTACTATTTGTATCTACACCCACACATGATGACATATATAAATGTCTACAAAGAAGGACACATGGTGACCTGATTGTACTATTCTCAAACTCAAACGATGATCTTTTGAGGGTTCTTCTGTGGATCGTAGGTCTAAATCCCTCCCACTATGTCTAATTGCGATACAAAGCACAGGATTAACTTAAGATCTGGTAACTGATAAAATAAGATATAATTTAAGGGAGGCTAGTACCGTAGGGTATAGACCTCCAAACATAAGGTCACTGGTTCTACTAATAGGGAAGGTCTGGTTGTAGTACCCTTAATGGTATCTAGCTATATCAATGGGCAGTATAGTAGCCTTTTTAAAGAAACCCCTCTTAAACAGGGATAGCACCATATGCAGTACAAGATTAGAAGTATTATCCCAAAATCATGAGGCAGGGGAAAAGCTATTGGAGAGTCTTACAGCTGAACGAGCTAGGAGTTCATATGCCCTGCATGAAACCTTGTGCTTCTTACAGATAGAAAAGCTCTTTGTCAGGTCTCACAGTCAGCTGGAGGTCAGTACATGTTTGCGCACTCATGTCACCGGCTGTTTGGAATGACGGCGCTGCTGACCCAGGATCTGCTCGATAATCAAAAACGCTCTTCACATGTAGGGCATCTCCTGAGAAAGTTACTGGAAATCCAAGGCACTAACCTCCCAAGCTCCTATAATAGAGCAGTCAGAGCAAGAGATTGCGCCAGAAGTGAGGTGTGAACGTTTACATGTAGTGCAAAGTAGAAGTAGTAGATAGAATATTGGGCTGTACAACATGTTCTTGTGTCAATCAACATGTGTCCTTCTGCTGGGCCATGTGACTTCGCCGCTGTCCATGTGATATGAGAAGCTATCATTCCCTTCACTAAATGAGGCCTCAAACTGTGAAACATATCAGAAACAAACTAATGACTCACACAATGACAAACTGACGGATGCAGCAAAAGCCGCCTGTGACAAAAGTTTCAGTTTTGCACAGCCCCGTGTAGTTCTTGTGATGTGATTCAGTCCAGAAGCTTCTTTGGGTGCGTTCTGTGTGCAGCTTGTGTTGTCGGCTTTTCAATGTCTGGTAACGTTTTTTTTTTTTTTTTTTGTGCCCCTTCTCGTCATTTGCATTTGTGTAGGCTGACACGCAGCTGAGATGCAAAGTATTAAAATTATCAGCCCAATCTTGTAGCTTTTCCTTTAAAGGTTATCTCTGGCAGAGGCTTGCTGTTAGATCTCTGAGACAGACGCTAACCCCTGTCCATGTCTTTTGCTAATCTTTTTTTTTTTTTTTTTGGGGAGGGAGGCAATGTTAAATAATACCCTCCTCTCCTCTTGTCCGAATATGAGTGCAGGCCAGAGATGATCTGCATTCCAATTCAGATGGAATCATTTGCATACACTAGCAGTGAATTTCAGCATGACCTGCAGAGCCTGTTCATAGGAAAGCTCAGTATACAGATAGATTTAAGGGTATCTATTCAACTTCAGTGACAGGCATGGCATCCTCCCTTCTATCACTGTTTGCAAATTGGAGGAAAGGGTTATCTGAGGTCAAATCCGTATTTGGATTGACTTCAGAAATTCAGACATTTTCTCTTCGAGCTTAATAGTAAGAGTTAGATAATATCAGAAAAATAATATTACAGTACACTATGAATGGCTAAACGTGGAGTGAAACTAGAACATAATTGAAGAAATCAAATCGGAGCTTCAAGATTTATTTGGGGGAAAATAGTCCAAACTGAGAGATAAGCACCTCTCTGATGACAGTGATAGAACACTATAAGTTTGCTAAATATCAAT
>JAODKF010000040.1:13922473-13933458 GCA_026779585.1 Mormyrus proboscirostris
CCATGTCATCTACTGTCCATCTCTCCTGCTCCTCTCCTCTTCAGCGCCATCAGCTGCTGGCAGAAGGACAGGGGACTCAAATGAGCCGAGATCGCAATCTGTAACTTAATGGCTGTGTTTGTTTGCTTAAGACACAAAAAAACCAAGAGAGAACTTAACCAGGTTATATCATATGAAATGATCTGTTTCAAAATGATATGTATGTTTCAGGACATACATATTGTATATGCATATGTAAGCTATATATAAACTTTACTTAGTTAGGCATTGACATTACAATGCAGCATTTACATTATCATTACTCTTCATCAAAGCAATGGTTTGGAATCTGTAATGTACAGCATCCAGGGTCCCAGATGTCACAGCTGCTGATAGCTTTCAGTTCCAACTTACTTCTCAGAAGAGATTGGATCATCTTTTGGTCAGAGATGAGGTAAGTAAAAAGACACACGATCTGCACGTTCTGATTGAGTTCTTCGCCAGGAAGCATACATCCGATTCACTCTTCCGTCTCCTTTCCGTTGTACTTACCGATGCAGGGTTGTGGTCAGCATGGAGCCCATTTCTATGAAGCCCAAGCCGCCACGCAGCCGACATCCTGAACCTAAAGCCATCACAACATGGGGGGGGCATGAATACAAGGGGCGGCTGCGAGGCACCAAGCCCCCCCTGCTTTGTCAGGCACCAGAGATGGAGAACCAGTGAATTTCCAGATGCTTCATCTAATCTGTGATTTGTATGGAAAACATCAGTATTTGCCGCATGTTTGCGCTCGTCGTCTTTTAATCAGCCTGCTTCCCTTGTTAATTCGCAGCTCCTCTGGTGTCATTATTTACATTATTTGGTTTTCCTACAGAATCCTTAGGTGCAGGTTGGAGACAGATAGATGTTGCTAGGAAAGAAAGGATGTTCACCGGGTTTTAGGAAAATGTGAATTGGGAGGTGTGAGTACTATGCTGTGGAAATGGGAATGCAAATCCTGTTCATTAAAGTAAATTTGCCTATATTAACTGATATGTACACGTAGCCACAAGGCTGATAAAGTCCAAATAGAGCTGGGTACCGAATTGCTTCACTGAAAATCCAATGACACAAAAGAATATAAGGTAAAATCATATACTAATATAATAATATGGTACTTGAATTATGTTTAACTACAATTGAAAAAAATAAATCGCTTTGAATCTTAACTTTTTACATTCAGTAAATGTCTTTGAAGTTTCATGCTAGTATTACACAGAAGCCTGTGGTGTTTCAGAATGCTGTACAGATGCAGTATTTCTCATAAGCACAGTACTGCTGTGAAGATGGTGTGTGACACCCACGCTTCTTTCGTGTTACACTCCTGCCTTGGGCTACTAGATCTCCAAGGTGATACGTTACAGTGCCCCCCGTAGGACACAAAGGAGAAGGCATTCAGGCTGGGAGCCAGGCAGCCTGCTGACTCCAGGCTTTGCTATCCCGGCCCACTAGGCTTTGATTCCCACCTGCTTATGGAAATTACTTTCAAGTCCGTGACACAACCCAAAGACGACTACACTGATCCTGGACCTTTGATAGAGAAGCCAACAAAAGCCACGATTCACACCCGATGGTAGGACAGGTAGGAAAGGAGAGGCCAATGCGTTAAACAAAATTGCCATTGCAACATTTTTCTTAAAGCAAGGCCACTGAATAATATGTTTCCCTCACGTCTCATTTGTCTAAAAATGAATGAGTGTGTTTCTTCCACTGAGGCCGTGGGCCTTAAGCGTCAGAAAGCCATGAGTCATCACCTGGGATTCCCTTCCTTTCTCTTCCAAATATGGGCAGGAAGAGTGGTTTCATTTTGGGAAAGAATGCAGTGTGGAGCACTTCTGTAATGTAAAATACATTTGTAATGACACGGCAGTGTATAAATCAACAGTATGCTTCTGCCTGGAAATCGACGAAAAAACGAAACTGGAATGTCTGGAATCTTCCTCCCCGCGCCCCTGCAATAATACCCTTTCCAGTAAACGTTTTCAAAATCGTCCCTGCTCCTGATCCAACATTCACTCCCTTGGGTTGAGAACTCTTGCTGAAGTTGGGAAGAGCGTCATGTAGAATCCATCTGACATCAATTGATTCCTGTTCTGGTGTTAGCTGCCCACGAACACTTTGAATGTATTGCCCGATACCTGAATTGGAGAACACTAACAGCAGGTTTATATCTGCAAAGCCATACTAAACAGTTTTGTATCTACAATTGCCCCACGCTACAGTGCAAGCAGAAAAATAGCCATGTTTATATCGGTACTGTTTCTCACTGAGAGCCAAAATAAGTGGGTGGCCCTTCAATAACAAAATCCTTTGTCCTTCTGTCTCCGCAGAAATGTGGCTCCTTGTACTCCATTTAGCTGCCTTGCCTCAAAAAAAGATGGGTGGGGCAGTGGTAGTGGGGGAGTTTATAAAGACCTGCTGTTTGAGTCTTGGCGTCAATTCAGAGGGTTCTGCAAGAAATATCGAGGGCTTTCCTATTTATGTGGGCCTTCAGTGGGGTGGAACTTCACTGATGTCTTTTGACATTGGACAGAAAGGAACAATAATTAATGTTTTTCAATAATGTTGTTCTTGCCCTTGGTTGTGCAAAATCTCCTCCTCTTCTTCAGAGACCCCAGCCAATGAATCTAAATAACAGGAGACTTAAAATCTTGTGGCCTAAAGAAATTAAAGACCCAGGGCACAGGAGAGCCAGACTGTCATTAAGCAAACACATTTCAAAGCGTAGCAACTTGATTTATTTTATTATTTTTTTTAAGCTGTCAGGACAATGCACTCCCCCGATGTTGATACACAATTTCAATATGGTGTTGGGCTCTCTGCACCACTGAGCCAATGAGCTCCAAGGATATAGGGGGAAGGCAGGAGGAAAAACAGTCAGGTATATGAAGACAAGTGCTAAATACTCATATGATGGAAAAACCTTTGCAAAGATCTTTCTGTTTACAAACAGGAAATACAGAGCATAAAACTTTTTTGGTATATCTGCAAAGTAACTATTTGGTAGGAATTCATATGCCCGTCTACTCTGGGGTAAAATGTGACCTCAGAGAAGACCGGTTCTGGTGACGATTTGCATTTTATATATTTAGCAGACTCTATTTTCCAAGGTGACGTACAAGTGATGCAAATAGCACATTTGAAACATATGTGCCGTCAAGGAGTTAACTAAGCATTACTGTGGCTAGATTGAGCTTCCAATGAATGTCCAGGTACAAGTGTAAGCAGGATTGGAGCAGGAGCTACAGAGCAACTTCTAGCAAAGCAAGAAGCCACCACCAAACTAACAGTCACAGATAATCATTGACTTGCCGGGGTCATGCTCACACGACAAAGGGCTTGTATCACAAAGCCAATTAACTTGGGGAATTTAATATAGTACAGGCTGAATGAAAGTGAATGAAAGTAAAATCATTTGGTAACATGTTGCTTGGTGGGCTGTATTACTTAGTAATAATTCGGTTACTACTGAAGTACAACTCATGAACAACTCATGAACAAATCATGAACAAATAAAGTTGTTACTTGAGAAAAAATATTCATCACGATTCATTAATCATGAACAAACGTGAGATCAGTGTTTCACTTGTGTTATTCGTGACTTGTTCCTTCAACAGTTCACAAAGGTTTACAGAATTAGCAGATATAGTAACACTATATTAACTGCTTGGGATGAAAGATGGATCATGATTCATTAATGATGAACAAATATGAGATCAGCATTTAACTTGTGTTATTCATGACTTGTTCCTTCAATAGTTCAGAAAGGTTTACAGAATTAACAAATATAGTAACAAGTACAGTATAGTAACTGCTTGCGATAAAACATGAGTCACGATTCATTAATGATGAATTAATATGAGATCAGTGTGTAACTAAGAATTAGTTTGTGGTTAATTAATACACAAGCAATAATATACTACATTATTTGTGCTCTGTCAAGTGAAGGGTTACCAATCATTCACATTGGGGTACCTTAAATCTGACAGGTTCTTCAGCTAAGTAAGAAATCCTGCCTTGTGATACAGGCCCCTAGTTGTATACTGATTTGGTCGTAAGTTAGACATTATAAAATACAAGTTGCTACCACTGCCAGAACTTCACTTCTTCTCTTGCATGTCATTTGTAAATAGTGGTACTGTATCAAACAAACACAGAAATAAGCACTGTTGACACTTTCATTTGTATACATATGCCGACAGCCAAACACGTAACGTAAACAAAGCTGCCCCACACTGTCTTGTCTGGTGTGGTAGAGCAGGCCGCCTGAACGCACTGCCTGCTGCGTGACTGCTGTTAAACCTAATGACTGGCCATCTTGACTCAGAAATAATATATGTATGTTAGTGGGATAATGGCCATTCCATATGTCGTTATTCATGCAGTACCTGTATTTATATATCAATGGCTTAGACATCCGTGATACTAAACAGCACCAAAAAAAAGTTTCCACAGGAGAAGCTTTCGAATACCAGCTGGTCTTTCATTATGCAGTCAAAAGCACAAAATAAAGTTTACCAGCAGCTTGAACTGAGAACAACCTGACATTATGTAGAATTAAGCCAAACATTGCACACAAATCTAAGAGGGCAGAACGGGGAGCTGTAATGACATCATGGCTGGGCCCGCATAGTTTCCTGCTAACCCCAACCGTCTTAGTGCTAACCCCAACCATCTTAGCGGCTAAGAAAGCAGGGCTGCCTTTGTGGCTTTAGCCACGTGATGTACGAAATTTACTAGTTTACATTCGAAAGCTAAGACAATAAACAGACGAATCCCGGGATATACACGTTAAATAACAGCCTGCCTCACCATTCACCTCTACGGGCCAGAGACAGAGGAGCGTGGAGGTGCACAGAAAAGCACGGAGGAGCATGGAGGTGCACTGAAGAGCATGGAGGAGCACGGAGGTGCAGGGAAGAGCATGGAGGAGCACAGATCTTCTGCTGCCAGTTAATGTGCTTCCAGCATGTTTAGCTGAGCCTGGCCAGGCCACATCTATCTGTCTGTATATGTGTGTGTGTGTGTATTTGTATATGTACTGTATATACATAAAATACAAAGGTCCCCCCCCGGATCCAATCCAGCCTGACCCCATGCCATGCCTGTGTAGATGCACAGTTCAGCCTTATGGAAGTGCCATGTCCCCCGCGTCTCCCATGTCCCCCATGTCCTCCACGTCTCCTGTGTCCCCCATGTCCTCCACATCCCCCACGTCTCCCGTGTCTCCCATGTCCTCCACATCCCCCATGTCTCCCGTGTCCCCCATGTCCTCCACGTCCCCCACGTCTCCCGTGTCCCCCATGTCCTCCACGTCTCCCGTGTCCCCATGTCCTCCACATCCCCCACATCTCCCATGTCCTCCATGTCTCCTGTGTGCCCCATGTCTTCCACATCCCCCACGTCTCCCATGTCCTCCACGTCTCCCACGTCTCCCCTCCAGTGTAGGATCCCACGTCAGTTGGTGAATTTAAGCAAAATTTCTGATTATTAATTTGTCAATCAAACATTTAAATTCCCAGCGTATTGCCTCTATACAGGCAGAATGAAGATGTAACAGAGTTATTGTACCGGAGCTCCTTTGTGAAGGACCGACCATTTCTCCAGCTTGATTATCGCCTGATTCCCAGCAGTTTCCACAGCAGCCCCCCGTGGGGCACCTCTCCCCAAACTGCAGGCTTAGTCACAGTCCACACAATGCGCTACTGTTGTCTACATGGACAGCCCCCACCCCCCGGCCCACCTGCCCACTGGTGTCTCATAAAAGTGATGCCAGACACTTACTGTAAGTTATCCAACATAATTTTTTTGTTAGACGACCCAATGGACTAGACAACGTGACCAAACACAGCTCTATTTTCGTAACTACATTTTTTTAACAGAGGAATAATCACTCTTGGCAAAGCAGCAATCATGAAATAATCCCCAGCCAAATCCCAGTGATTCAATCTTTTGGAGCATTTCTGTTGAGAGCCATGATGTGAAGCAGTATCTCCTAGGAGGTGAAGTTTTTCTCGACCACTGACGGTTTCCTGTTTACATCAGCACCCCGACCCCCGGCCATGTGGAGTGAGTTTGTGACATCCGCTGGGAAAGGTTATGAGAGTCTGAACTGTAGAATGAGATATTTCACAGACTGAAAAATAAAAGAAGTATGCAGTATGTATTCAAAATGGCCAGTGAGTTGACATGAAAAATCACTATCAGTTGATGGAAGAGTCGCTGATACTGTCAGTGTGACTTCTACGATCCTCATTATGGAAGATGACATCCTTGGAGTTGGTCCATTCTGATAAAAATGATTGTCTTGCTCACCCCCCCTTAATCGACGATACGCTTCACTTAAGGGAATTGAAAAGACAAGGCTAAATCATTGTGATTTATGTTGCCATGGGCCGTATTGAGTCTTACTCACCTCTCACACCTTATCACAGGGGTTCGTCCCGTAACGCTCAAAGCACTTGGGCTGCAGATTCATGTATTCAGGTAAAGCGAAATGCCTTGAGTTCATATTCTCTGAATTTTTCATTGCTTACACACTCTCATACACACTTTAGTGATCTCCAGATAAAAATAAAGTTTTGATCTAAGCACAGAGTGAGTGATGGGGGGGCGCGGCAATTTGTGCCGAAACCGGGTCTGCTGTGTTGAATATACGTAAACACCTCCCTGTCTCTGGATGGAGAGTCGGTCCTAGGTCACGTGGTTCGTAACGGTCGCATGGTGGGAAAGCAAGCCATCCTCCTACAACAGACACAGAAGGGCCATCTGAACGTGCGTAAACACGCCGTGGCCATGTGCACAGAGCGTGGAGCACGGCTGCCCCCCATTCCGGCTGTGCTCTTTTTCTGATGCTGCGTAGACTAAACAAACACTGAGTTCAGGTCCCTCAGGAACAGAATCGCGTGCTTGTTTAGGGCAAGAAGCTCTCATCTGCTTTAGGAAAACAAAAGGTGTCCAGTTCCCATATCATTTTAGGCCGACACAACGCATCAGAATATACTGTTCCAGTGTTTTAAGAAAACAGTGCATGATCCTCGCATTAATGGAACATTTACCATTTTTTTTTTCCTTGTGACTGAAACGAACTTCAGCAAAACAGCATAGGATCTAACTTTAGTATTAACGACAAGGCTGACATCAGATGACTTTATCTTTAAGGCCATAAATTCTCATCCTTGGTCAGGAGGAATGTCTTCACAATGTTGCATTGAACAAAGATACTACCATAAATTTAAGAGTGCACAATAGATCTATAGATTTCAGCGGCATTCTTTTTTTTTTCCCCCGAAGCTTTACAAAAGTGGTTTGTCGCGCGTTTCGAGACGCGGAACGCTGAAAGAACTGGCAAGAAGTGCTGAGGACTTCGACGTGCTCACGAACAGGCTCAGAAAACAAGGGAGCGGGCAGCCATGCCGTTTCAAAGCCAGTCAGTATCACAGCAATAATTCATCATATTTTGTTCCTCCTGGCATGTAAAACCAATTAACAAGGTAGTCTCTTAACCGTACTTCTGTATTAGTATTGTGCAAGATAAGTTATATCAGCATGTATTAGCTTGGAGATTAATTTGAAACTCCTGGATGCCAAATGACATCATGCTGGTGCTCAAAATATAAAAAATGCTTCCATAATCCGGTAATGCTAAGCTGACGTACAGCTCAATTATCTAAATCGATCCGTAGTGTGCTTAAGCCATTTTACTTACCCCTCTCTTCGCCGTGTGAAGACTCTGGTTCTGCTTCCTCAAATCCTTTTCTGCAGCCCTAACAGAAAACATTTTAAGAAGGTTGAAATGGCTGATGCAGTTTCACAAAGGTTGTTGGATGTCACAGGTAAGCAAAACGATTCTGGCTGAATCTGTGCGTTCGTGTGTGAGGGAAGGGGCTCAGAAATGAACAATTTGGACTTTACTAAAATATTTACTGAAATTCATCTAAATATGACCAAAATGTATAATACTTATCTTTTATTTGGTTGGCACAGAGACTAAGGGAATAGACCAGAAAATAACGCTAGTTACAATCATTTTGAGAGTCCTCAGAAAACATTTTAAGGCTGAGAGTTTTGCATAACAAAAAAAAACATTGTGAATTTAATTTAATGTTCACAGCTAGTCTCTGTCCAAGATCTCTGTTTTTAAAATAGAAAATTAAAAACCCAAAGTAAACTGCTGGTTTAATATTCCGAAGAGCATAACCCCTGTTTGCTGACATTGCACATATATCCCGTGTAGACACTGCCTACTGTGCCTTCCTCAACTAAAGAATGACAAAAATTTAAATCATTTACCATTCACTCAAATTCATCTGCGCACTTCGAGTAAACGGGCACTCAGTGGGTAGCTCTGTTGCCTCAGAACTTCTCACTCTGCAGTCGAGGTTGTCTCCCACAGTCCAAAGACATGCAGTTAGGCTCAACGGTGTCTTTAAATGGCCCTGTAATGGACTGGCATCTCATCCAATGTCTACAGCTGCCTTGAACCTCGTGATGCTTTGGAGGGGCTCTGCTCCATGTGATTCTGGCCAAGATAAGCATTGATGAGATGGGTAGGCTTCGGGTTACCTTCAATGATGCTGTAGTCTTTGGCTCTTGTACAACAAAGTGATGCCACACCTATATGTGAATGTATCCCTACTGCCTGCGAGGGAGCTTCCTGCTTCTTACATCTGCCACACTGTGAGTTACTCTGCCAGTTACTGCTGGAAGTGAGAGATAGAGAAACAGGGAGAAACACCCCCCTAGGCAAATCCAACCCCCTCCCTCTTTTTACAACAGCAGTCTAGACTCCATCATTTTTAGCCCATACTATGCGATTGACCCCATCCACCTGCATAATACCATACGCCCCCTAAATACAACATCCAACCAAAATATTTAGAGTTAGTGAAAAACATACCACCTAGGAGGTGGCCTGTCTGTCACATCCAGCTTGTGCATTTGTCTGTGGATGTAGTGATGCTGTCCAGGGAGAGCAAAGGGCTCAGCTGCCTACATTCATGGCTTTTTCACCGCAAGCAAGCTACTTGCCCCGTGTGTCATAGAGCAGCTTCAGTCTCTCAACCACTCTGGCATTCTTCTAAGTCACAGCTGCAGCAAAAGGACATATTAATTATACTAGCTTGCAGGGTTGGAGTTAAGTTCTGGAATAATTTGATTCTTCACTCCGAGAGATGTGGCAACTCATAAGACATACATTGAATTGAAGTCAACAGGCCAGCAGAACGTTGACTCACGCAGCCCACTGAGTGACAAGCGAACAACAAACGAAGCCTTGTTGCTTGGCAAAGGCTCCCTGAGTCTTTTGCTGTTTAAACACCGTAAGGTCCTACACCAAACCACCTTTCATTCTCAACCTTGGCCATGTTTATCCTAGAGACTAATGTAGACCAGATTGTACATAAGAGTTGCTCAAAGGCTTCAGGCACTGTTTCAGGTACAGTGACCAGGAAAAGTGACCTCCAGGCACCTGTCACTCAGGTGCGTCATGTAATCTAATGCACGCTTCTGCTGTTCCATGTCAAATGCTGCATTTGAATTATTGCTTTTAACTTGATGATTTCTCCACAGAAAGACGAATAATGTATTAATGTTGCAATTGACAAGTTTGATACTTATTTAAAAATCAAAGAAGAAAGATTGGGTAGCACTTTACTTAAAACAGACAAGTACAATGCATTATAGATACCTTTGTAATGTATTATAATGCATTCATAAATTATTATAAACAGTATAAAGCATCCTTAATTCTTAAAGAATTTAGAGATTAATGGTCATTGTCAACACACCACAGCAAAGCACACAGTGCGCAACAACAAAATGTGTCCTCTGCATTTAACCCATATGTGACTTTTGTGACATAGCAGGGGTCAGCTAATTCAGCGCCCGGGGAGCAGTACTTGGGGACGGTACCTTGCTCAGGGTGCCTCAGTGGTGACATGCCGGTGGGGGATTCAAACCTGCAATCTTTCAATTACAAGTGCACTTCCCTAACCATCAAGCCACCACTGCCCACTATGATGCATTATGAAGATACCTACAGTGCATTATAGATGAGACCTTCATAGAGCATTCATGATACATAATGAACATGACTATAATGTGTTATGCCTTTTTATAAACCGTTAAAGCAGTGTTTATAATACTTTATGAATGCATTATGAAGGTATCTATAATGCATTAAGATGACTGCTTTAAGTATAGTGATATCAATGATTGTTATTATTGTTTTGGGTTGTCATCCAAATTTCATATTTTATAAACATAAAAATCATAGAAAACTAATACTATGGTAGCTGATGGCTATTGCAACTATTTGCATTTAAACTGGATAATGGTCATATTAAGGAGATGAAGTCCAACAAAGAACAAGATTGCAGTAGCAATATTCTTTTTTCAGCAAATAAATCGCATTACTGCAGTCAAACAAGGTGAAGCTGAAGGAACGATGTTACGAGCATGAGGTAATGCCTAGAGGTCCTGAGGTTTGCAGGGCGTGGTTTGTATGCCACCTGCCCCCGTATGACATTATGAGAAACTAACAAAGATAGATACGGAGCGTCCTAATGGCCTCCACCGTGCACTTTGTTATATCCTCCACTTCCTGCCAAGAGGCTGAACACGGTTGGGAGGCCTGGAGCTGGATGAGTCTGGACAGCACAGAGCTTCTGTCGATAACATAAGCGTCACCTGATATAAAAGAAATGATTGTCTCATCCGAGCTCAAATCAGACAAAGCAAAAAAAAAAAAAAAAATCGCATTTCCGTCTTTTAAAAAAATAACTTACATTGATAACCATTTTTTTCCGCAGAGTGAAGATAAACACAGGAAAAGCTCACTTTTCGGTGTGGGCCGCATTGACTTTGAGGTAATTTATTAATGTCACGTGACATGAAGGTAAAAATTGAATGTGACTTCACTCCACTAGTCACATGGTCCAGCGTCGGGGGGGGGGGGGGGGGGG
>JAODKF010000040.1:13936466-13952784 GCA_026779585.1 Mormyrus proboscirostris
CCCCCCCCCCCCCCCCCCCCCCCCCCCCCCCCCCCCCCCCCCCCGCGAGGTGCAGAACCTAGCGAGTGTTTAGCAAGTCTTTGGCCAGCACATGTTAATGTTTTCTCCAGTGATGTCCAACGTCTAGGTCCCAAATGTTTGACATCAGCAGCACCCTACGTTTTGTTCTTCAGCAAGACGACGCTGGTGTAAATCCATCTTATTTCCAAGTTATATAATGACTGAATGAGTTCAGCTGATGAAGCAGTCAGCCCCAGCTGCAGGGTTGCTGTTGGATGGAGATGCTTTACTGGCACGATACACCTGGCCCTGAAGTCTATTCCTGCTAATAAACTTCAAAGTTCAGCTGCAATTTATCGATTTTCTGCTTTTATAGCATATAACATTTCCCTTCATTATCCATGATCAATAATCAGGTTGATCTATTTAGATAAATGATCTACAGTCAATCTGAAGGAATATAGGGCTTTAAACAGTGTACAAACCCGGACAAAGACACAATTTAGAGACACTAATTCAAATAATAAACATAATCAACATATCTGTGGTGGGCAAGCAGATTAGCTGCACAAAATGTGCTCAACCACACAGAAAGCATGCAGACTTCACACAAAGAAATGGACATCACACTGTAGCTGTGGGTCCAAAAATCCCCCCCATCCTGCCCACTCAATGTTTCCACAACATAGCGCGAAATTTGTGAGAAATTGTCTGTACACGTTGACAGTTCTAAAAAATGTTTAAAACCCCTAAAATTCCAAAGAAGTTTCTCAAGGATACTTGTTGGTCTAGACTGTGAAATTACACCTGACTCACTCCCAAATATTCCCAATTATTTTAGTTGCAGACATTTCACTACTCGGCAGATACATCTGTAGTGCAAGAACAGAAGATGGACCTGGAGCACCACACAACCAGGCACAATGTCTCCAATAATAAGTCACCACGACAACTTAAACAATGGTCTGCTTCACGGGTCACGTGTTGTGGAAAGAGCGGCTGTGTCCAGCCGCCACTTAGAGAGCCGGAGCGATCATAGAGCGTGGATGGGCAGGCCTCATCAGTGGGTGTGTGACAGGCCTCTACAAAACACTGCCTCTGTTTGTTCTGTGCGTGACACTATAACGACCGCAAGGTGACCTTGACATCTGAACCATGACATCACCCTTCACAACAGCAGAGCAAGAGAGGAATGAGATGTAGGAATGCGCTCGTGCCAAAATGCTACTTTGATACGCTGCACAGTGCATGTGCCACTTCACACAACACTGTGTAGTTTACTGCTCTTTTCATTGTAACTATCTAATCACCCTTCTCTGTCAATGGCAGGTTGAAAAGACTTACACACAATGTCAAATCACACACATTGGGTCAACAATTCCTAGATCCCACTCTTGAAAATGTACTGGGATACTCTAACTGTATGTTTTTTCCCCACAATGCATAGCTCTAAAAATGCAGGTTCCAAAATGGAATCACAGTGTGTCAATTATTAATTAATATGTTGGCTTCTGTGTCCCCTTGCTGGGCTGGGTCCAGTGGGCTCCGCTCACAGCATCGCCTGGCTAAGTCGACAGGAGTAAGACAATGGAAATGTGAAAAAAAACACTCAATGCATATCACAATACTAATGAGTGGAGTGATGATGTGTCCCTATGTGTCCTTAGGGATGACCAGAACTCAGACACCATTTTCTTAATCAGCCGTATTAGAAAGTCATCGTTAGAGGACAGAATGTCTTATCAAAGGTTCGTGGTTTAATGCTTAATGCATTTCCTGTTGTGTTATGTAAATAACATGGTGGGCTTGTCAGCAAGAAACAGTGAAAGCTCAACATATTGTCATAAAAAAATCTAAATATTAAAAAATTATTAAAAAAGAATTTAAGAACATATGATTAAAACAGGATTGTCACAAGAGACAGTTTTCCTAGAAACCATGATGGAGTGTGAACAACCATAAGGCAGCTACTCCAAGGAAATGACTGGCTGACCAGTGTCGCCCTATCTAGGTCCCATATGAACCCGTTACACTGAGATAACTCCTCGTCTCTAGACCCAGCTTCCCCTTAGTCACACTGTCTACTGCTCTTCCTGCCCAGGCTGTCATGGTGGCATGACCAGATAAGAAGAATGCTGACGAAGGCTTCGTCAGGAGAAACATCTCAGTTAGCAGGAACGATGCCAAATAAGCCAGACCAGCTGCCTGTACAACTTCAAAACGGCACATTCATGCCTCTATGATAAAACCTGATTTCTTTGTAATAGATAAAACAATCCTGCTATACAACTAAGAAATACCCCTGACGGCTTGTGACTCTTTTATAATTACATTGCACACCTCAGCGTATATCCATCCTTCCGTTTGCCATAATTACTAATGCAGAACTGGGTCGGGTTACGGTGAGCTTGGCCAGTCCATCGCAAGGCACACACCCCAGTATGGGCAAGTCAGGGACACCAGTTCATATGACCATATGTTCTGGAAATCCAAGTGAACATGCAGAATTCACATGAACAAATCCTGAAATTGGAATCAAACAAGGGTATAAAACATATTGCATACCTTAAGGATATCACTCACATGGTACACCTGTGACAATTAACCCTAAGGGTCAGAGGCTTTGTTTACGTGTCCGAAATTGAAGATGGGCCTCCCAAAATTACATGCACTGGCAGGTATCAAAGAAAGCTTACGCGACTGCTACCCTGTCACAGTCTATATATTCCTTGAAATATTAAGCAGTGAGCAAGACTGAAAACCCAACACTGCACATTTTGTAGTCTATAGATGATGTAACTGCATGCGTACAGTCAAAAAGCGAAGTTTAGAACTGCAGTTTAGACTTTCAAGTCGCCCTGACAACCCGTATGGGCAAAAGCACTGGCATCACAATTAACCTCAAACACAAAATTGTGTGAAGTGAGCAGATCTTGATGTTCAGATGCGGGTGAGTGACTCGCAGACAGACCTAACAATGAATTGCCCACCACAGCCTGAATCTATCTGGGAAACCCCTGTGTGACAGTCAGTATGTAGAAGCTTGTCCAGTCCACTAAAATGAAAAGGGAGTCCCCCTGAAATATGACATCGTGAGTATAGGAATGTTCTGAGTGTTCCTGGGGCCTGGTCACTCTCTTACGGAAAACCTCCGTGATGTGGGGCTGAATTTATTTACCACAATAGCAGAGGTTCTAGTCTGGCCACACCAGCGAGTCATCTTAGAAACACTCTGGTGATGTCTGGAGCAAGATCATATAAACGAATGGAAAAAAAGACAGATTTAGGCTAATATCCTCAGGCAGAGCCCCCCACCTCGGAATGACACTCTCGGACCCTGCCTCCCAGAAATGCATAGAGAAACGGGGCCCTGACTCATACGTCTGCTTTCCAGGGTTAGGGTGTGAGACAATGTGACTAACCCCCCCACTCCCACCAGACAAGACATCTGGGATTGTGGTATGATCTGTAGCCAATTATCAGCATTATTCTTCATTCTTAAAAAATGCATTTTTATTTATTTATTGTTATTTTAACTGACCTGGTGAATTTAAGCATTAAGAATCTAAATTTTCTTAAATTTAATTCCTAAATTCTCTATAATAGTTTTCCTCTTGTTTTAACGCTATATTAATCCGTTAATTCACGGCAACGTATTGATTCATGCAGCCTGATACCTGTTTAAAGAAGTGGTTAAACGTAGGCTATTCAAAAACCGCTTCACACCATCGTCCCTTTTATAACGACAAAAATAATTTAGGAAATCAGAGACGCAGTGATGGTATGGGATTCATGTTTTTTTCTTCTTCATTTTAATCATATTCGTTTGTCACAGAAGTTCATTTTAGTTTTAAATTTGATTGTTAAACAGGCTTTCCCACTAATTATTTTATTTTTATTTAAGTACAATTATCTTGGTATTTATAATATACACAATACATACCGATCGTCACTTAATGGTGCTCAAAATAAGTACATACGGACGGTTTCTTACCAACATCTGCCTAAAATAGAAAACGTTTCTGAAACCGAGAGCCCATTAATAAATAAAAAAATAAAATAGGGTCTAAACAAAAATCAATATATATTCACACATTAACGCTGAACACATCAGAGAAAGTTTTAATAGATCACCGTCATGGCCTTTCTTTCGATCGCACAACTAATCAGATGTTTGTGGCAGTTATACACATCAGGACTTTGAATTGCGTCTGATAACGGAATGAACTGGGCATATAAAATCAGATATTTTAAACTGAAATCTTGGCTAAATTGTCTATTCTTTCCCCAGCTGTATTTTATTAACAGGTTTCTTCACACAAATGACCTTAGAATGAACAAGTTGCAGCCGAGATCTTGACCAGGGTAAACGGGCGAAAGACGGATGACTGGATAGACTAACAATTTACACATGGACTACGTCTATGCTTTACGTTTAAGTTTACCCCCAGCAAAGTATGACTATGATGGTCAAAAGAGCATATAGACAATAAAATATTTTCGCTATTAGATAGTTTGTTCCATTATTTTCAGAAAGCCATCCTTATAGCCCATTTACAAAGAATATAAATAGACGAATCTAATGCAACTTCAGTCATAATTCATTTTGATAACTTCACCACTACGATGACTCAAATACAAGGCACCGTACTCGATCGGGAAATCCCCACTTGCAACGCGCCTGTTGTAAATCATGATTTACGACCCGCATTTAAAATCCCGCCTGCCCGCCATTTCTGCCACTCCGTCAAACCTGCCGTATCAGCTGGGGCCACTGTAGGCGCATTGCTTGTTCTAGGCTGCCCCCTAGTGACGTTACACGGAAACACATAATAATGGCGATGATAAAGCACTGGCTGTGACGTAGTGGAAACGGAACAGTAACAGAATGTAACGCATAATGCAGGGCAAACTACAACTGAGTCCACAAATAAAGAATAAACAATTTGCATGTGATGCCCATTACAAGTTACGATCATGTAAATAATACAAAATTGTATTTAAGCAATTATGCAGGCCTATGCTGATTAGGCCCAAGACAACACAAACCCTTACTGCGCAGATGTCATACTTTTGTATGTGGAAATAACTAAGCAGTGACATTTCAACACACAATTTGCATTAAATTACAGCACTTCTGCTGACTTGATTAATTTAGTTAAAGCTACACGTCCACGTTCCATCCCTTAAAATAAATGTAAAATTTCGCTAATAATATTTGTGCACCTCCAATAATTATAGGTTACAACGTGTCAGGCTGGTTGCCGAGACAAAGATGTGCTGATTACATAAGCTAAGACTAGAAATATTAATTATACAGTATAGACTTATACTGACAAATATTATGTATCACTAATATCTATATATTATATGATTTCTGTGATAATTTTTAGTATTGTTTTGGCCTACGCGTCGCGTTTGAGCTTCTGCGATCTTTCAGCAACATCACAAAAACCAAAAGTTATACCATGAGTGCACGTGTTACAAGTAAAGTGAAAAGTAAAACAGCTTTATAGTCAAACTGTATCAGTCACCTCATCTCTGACAGCGGAGTTCATGAACTACAATACGTAAGTTGACGACATGGGACAATCCATTGGAAGGGGTAAAAAATAAAAGATGAAAGTGTAACCATGACCAAAACGGAAACAATCATGTACACGTTAAAACATGCATAAGACATGCATCCAGCCGTTTTAGGTTATAAAAGACCTATAAAATGATACATTTGTCATAAATGTATAGAAAATGTTTTTCGAAATGGAATGACTCTTTTTTTTGCCGCCATTTTTTTTGCGTTCCGCAGACAATAGAACAGACCGCTATCTGCACCGAAAGGAAGTTAGCAGTGCAGTTGTACCCCAACAGCAAAATTGTGATTATTATAATTAAATTGCAGTAAAGGTTGCGTGCAAACGAAACGGAATTGTCCAACATGGCCACAAAAAAGAAGCGTTCTCCGAGCACAGGGACTGACACATGGGTCGTTATTGCTGCAGGTAACTATTCCGCTTTCACTTTCGGTTCAAGTTGCTTTAGTACCTGCTAATAATTGATCTGATAATTGACAGTTGTTACACTGACCTTAACAAACTTAAAAACATTACTGTTAGGGACGTTTCTTACCAGTGCAATAGAGCAAAAACTAGTGCAAGCGATATTTGTGCTGTAAAGTGCAACATGTATTGTACCCTCAGGAATATGGGAAAGTAGAGGTTTTTTAGACTGAAATATGAAGCTTCCAGTGTTGGAGTATGTAGAGTACATCTATACACACATATCTGTGCGTTTGTGAAGTTAACATCAAGAAGCATATAGTAATACAAAAATACAGCTCAATGTAAGTAATTACGTGATAAAGTGGAAACTGCTTTGACCAAAGGTACCTTGTACAGTATCTTACACTGTACATGAATCGCCAGTACAAGATACAACTGTGTTGTAGATATAAAAGATTTAAATAAATATAATTGTATTGTTATCTCTATCTGTTTGCAGACTCTGCAATCAGTACATCAAAGAAGGACAGCAGTGACCCAGTCTTAGTCCGGTTAAAAAATCCTTCTACAGGTAAAGCTGCCGTCAGGGTTTCCAGTCACATTAAGAAGTCACCAAAATTATGAACACAGTGAAGGTCGATCTCCACAATTGTCTCTGTCCTGAAAACTGTGAAAGTTTCATTTTAACTTTGCCTGCATATGATAGTTTTCACAAATATAACCTGGAGCTGGTGACATGTATAAATGACAGGTTTTGTCAAAACACGTTTCGTTCAGGCTCATGCTTTGTGTGTGTCTCTCCAGGTCTGGTATCGCTCTACATGCTTGCCGGTGGTGACAGCCGTGTGTTTGAAATGAAGGCTTTTAAGGAGGATCCCCACTCCTGGTTCATCGGCCAGACAGTGCACAGAGGTGGCTAAACCACACTAACGTGCTCCTCTGAGTTCAGCTCCTTCTTTACTACTTATGCATAGTTTAGATTTTAAAATCAGTATTATGGTGTTTATATTATCATTCATCTTTTCTAAGAAACGGTTTGCGTTTGTCTATACATAAACGGTCCAGATCTTAAAAAAAGGAAAAAGGAAAAAAAACCTGGATTGTAGTGTGATGGATATAAAAAAAAGACAAAAACAGAATGTGCAGATGATTAAAAGACAATTGTTTTAATCCTATTAATATTTCATTTAGGATATATAAAGAAAGCAAACTTTTAATTGCTGTTTATATGTCATTGCTAGACCATAAAAATATTTAGTATGTGCAAACTGTTTTCATTCTGATCTCTGCTACATGTCATTTACGGCCACTTGGCACATCTGTTTGTCAAGAGGCTCAGTCAGCGCTTATATTTTACAGACTTTCACTAACACGTTCAAAAAACAACACAGGAGAAATGGCAGTGATTTTGGTTTTATACAATTTCAATGAAATCTACATTGACATCTATGATTTCTATAGATGGAAAACTTTTGTACATTACTCCAGTGGATCCACTCTACCTTGTGTTGCCCTACCTGATAAAAGCAGAAAAAGAGGTGAGAGTTAAAACATTATTTTTATATTATTAAATTTACGTTCATCTATTTGTCAGATGATCAGTATGGTTGGTGCTTCCCAAACAGCAGAGGTGTACTGTTTAGTAAGCTAATAAGTCAGTCAACGCTTTGGACTGTATTGTCCAAACAGTACTATACTATTGGTACTATACTATCTTTTACTTTTGTCCTGCAGGGAAAATTTCAACCCGTGCAGCAAATGGTCATGGATGAAGATTTCCCAGCCTGCACCAGGCTATTGAGTTGTTTGGGAGATCATGCCTCACTCGCTCATATTGCTGAGGAGAAAGGTGGGCTGGCCTACAAGAAAAATAATATGAGAATAAAACAAGATAATATGTCTGAAGAATGTTTCCTGCTGCATCACTAGAGTGTCAGCTGCTTCAGTTTTGTGCTACTTCACATCGTTGTGTTTTAGAGGTTGGAAATCAGAAGTTCCACAGATACAGCCAGGAGAAGACAATGGAGTGGTTAAAGAAAAAGGTATGCATTGAGTGTTTTTACCGTAGTTTGTTCTGTTTAAAGGTTTTTATGTGTTTTTAAAGCTCAAATTACTTTCCCTCAGGTGGATAAGATTGTGAAGGCTCTTAAGAACAGTAACATTTCAGTTGGTGGGGGTGTGAAATCCACAACCTACATCAGAGTGAAGAAGGAATCCGATGTTTTGGATGGTATGTTGTGCATAAGTGGCTTTCTCTTTTTTTAAGATTTGTTTAGCAGACTCTTTCATTCATTTTCTCCTGTTTGGATTTTGCATTGCAACCAAAAACAGTTTTAGGAACTGACCATCTTTAGGTTTTTTTGTTGCTTGCAAATACTTTTTGCCCTTAAATGATCATTTTCCTGCTGCATGTATGAGAATTGGCAGCAGACACTGTGATTTTATCTATACTAATGCTTGCTTGTCTTTGTTGAGCAGAGGAATATCTACGATATGCCCATGGATTAATATCAGAATATCTGAGTGAAGACTTGAGCAGAGACCTCCAGAAGCATTTACAGTATGTGTTCTTACCTCTTGTGAGAGACCCATACAAAACGCTGTAGAGAATATTCACACTCAGAATTTGGTCACTTTTATTTGGCAAGGTTACCTGATGTTTCAAGTCCCAAAAAGGTAGAACCTCCAAATAAGGTAAGGCATGTCTGGTGTTACATTTTGTACCTGGTTGGGAAACATACCCCTGAAACCCTCAGCCCTTACTAACTGAGCTTTGTCACTCTTGGGAAAAATGAAATCTGCCTGTCAGAAGTAAAATGATTTTGCTGTAGTTGAGTGTTTCATATTCATAACTAGCTAATAAAATAGCATGTAATTGTAGTTCAGGACATTGCGTTTGTGTGTTTGACTTAAGCAGCTGTACTTCTGGTTGCCCAGATGATGGAGATGCTGCATTTTGTATTTTGCAGAAGCGGAAACTCTCTGACAGGCCTGTCGAGGCAGCGGAAGACTACACCAAGTTCAATGGTAAAGACTTTGCTAGAAAAGTGAGTTTTCAGTGTTTTTTTAATGAAGAGAGAAAAATTGTGCAGGATACATGGAATGTGATAACTTTTAAAGAGAAACTTTATGTATTTTATGCTTTGAGATGTGTTCAGTTTTAATTTTAGATCTATTGCATATTTATTTATAGCTTCCTTCTGTCAAAGGATGAATGTCTCTCTTAATATATTTTAGCCAGAGGATGAATAAAATTATTTTGGCCTTCTAGTAAAGAACTATATGCACAGTATTAAAAGTGAGTAAATTGTATGCATGTAACTATATTGTACAGAGAGGGTCTGGTGTGAAGTTGCGTGTTTTTACACAACAGCCCCCAAAGAAGATGACAGCAGTGCAGAAATCTCTAGCCAAAGTGGACAAGACCGGGATGAAGACCATGTCGTGTTTCTTCAGCCCGAAAGCCAAGACAGAGGCCAAATGAGTGTGAAATGTTCAAATGTCTATGATCTTTTTGCTAATAAAAGTGTAATGTGGATAATCCAGTGCTAAATGGTATGTACTTTTACTGATGATGAAAACGACTTGAAGGTATAAAATTATAATTTATCCTTGAAGGGGCAGAGCTTTTAGGATTTAGCAGAAATTAGCTCCAGCCCTATGTTCCACAGGCTACGAAACTGGCAGCTGGTGGGTGGGTAGGTGGTACAAAATACCCCCATCTCCCGCTGAACCAATATTTGGTCATGTGAATATAATCACCTGCAGAGACTCGCACGTCTGTTGTCTCCTGGTTTTTCCTTCATCTTAATCAGAACATGGAAGCAGCCATTGTCACAGAAGAGTTACGACTTGCAACATTGATTCAAAACACAAATGTTTCAGGGTCAAATTGCCATTAAATCTTAAACACCAATAACTGCAAGTTAGTAGCTGAGTATAGCATTTATTACTCTTACTAATTACAGAGAAAATCCCACTAATAATAGTGGAATGATATTGTTAAAAAATGCACAAGTTAGAAATTTGCCCAATTAGCTCTACGTCTTATAAATGCCTGTTAAGATGTGTTTGTTTGTGCCATTTTTCATTATAACTTTGCTTATTTGCGTTTTCTAAGGAGAGTCAGCAGAGGGCAGCACCATGGCTCCGTGTGGCACACACTGAAATTAGTGAAGTTTGTGCTGCGTTGGGAGGGGGCTGGATTTTTGATGTCTTCTGAGAATGTGCACACTGAAACCCTGAAGCAGCATCACTGATTAGTGTCACAATGCCCTTGCATCAAGGCCGTACCACCAAGATAATTAACTGGGAGGGAAAACAGAGCTGTACAGCAGGTATTGCTCAGCTGTAACGTTACGATTAGTCCAGAGATACAGTTAGCTAAACTGGTAAACAGAACAAAAGTCAAGCAGCTGACTGGGACAGTTCCAGCATTTTCAGCATTTTGTGTGGACATGTCAGAAAGAAATCTTGTGTTTTCCCCGCACACGTTGCCTGATATCCTAACCCATTATCAGTAGCATTTGGGAGGTGTTGTTTGGGATGACATGTGGCTAAAAAGAGTCTGATTACAAGGGCTCATATCCTGTTGTATCCTTGCCGAATGTTTCCTCGTGAAGGCTAAAGCCGGCTGTGTGAAACCACCAACTGAGTGTTTGCACAGCTCTCCATGCCCACAGTGCCTGTCCAAACTCCCGCTCGCTCTTATGTCAGATGTTTTACTTCTTGGAATTTAGGGTTAAATTCATGGTAAGACTTCAGCTGTAACTGCAGTGCCCCACGTGTCGCTTTAAGACCCCTCCCTACATTATTTCAGCAAAGCCTGACACCAGCCACACCACAGGAACCTGGCAACCCTCAGCTTGCAATGTCATGTCCTTAAAGTTGATGACCTTTGAAACCAATGGGTTTGGCTGCCGGGTCAATGAACAAAATAAAATGCACAAGACAGCGTAAAGGCACCCATCATACCACGATCAGCTTTGTGTTTCAGCCCCATGTGCTGATAGGAATCTAATTTCTGCTTCCCCTTTACATATAAAATATCATCATCAGCCTGTAATGTTACATTCAAAACAGTTTGGCTTCATTTTGTTGCCATTTTCCTCCAACTGGCCGTATCTCATAGCCAGTGTGTCTGCTGGCTTTCTCAGCACCCCCGACTGTGGAAACGCAGCTCCCTTTTGGCATCCTTTGTTCGTCTAACCGTCGTCTGACTACGACAGCAGACGCCTGAGGCATGTCTCACCCAGTAGTGAGCAGGAGTCTGATGGGGACGAGTTATAAGCAAACGAATGATTTATCTGAGCAACATCGTGTTTTGGACTCGCAAAGACCCAAGGAGTCCTGTGGATCGTGGCCCAGCGCTTCAATCGCCCCCCTGATTCAAATTTCGTTTAGTTCAGTAGGTACCATGCAGCCTGTGCTCCATTGATTGTTTTGTTCAAATGCTGATGAGATGTTAGCTTGAGAACAAACAGTATTGAAAGAAGATACAAAAACTGCGGTAGTATCCAAAATGAAATGAAAGGAGGTTAGATGCTGGCAGAATGATGCTTAAGGATGTGAGCTGCTAATTTATTAGTTGTTAGCTTTTAATTGTAAGCAGTATTGGGTTGTTACCCTCACTATCCTGACCAGGTTAAGCAAATAGACAACTAATGGATGGATGGATGAGTTTAGTAGTGCTGTACCTTATATACTGTTCAAAAGATATTTTAGCTATAAATAGCAAAAAAAAATATTAGAATATACTGCAGACCCCGAGCTCACTGTATAATTTATATGGTTGAGATAAAGTTCACTAATCCTGTGGTGGTAAAAAATATACTAGTGATATTGGAAATAGTTGAAATGTGTTTTGCGTTGCAATTGTTATTTCCAGGTTCAGCGCCTAATTTCCTAGATGATAAACTGTGTATGATTAAGCAAATCATTTGTCAGTTTTTTCTCATGTTCCTCCTCCTTTGAATCGCCGCACATCTGACTCAATTACAGCTGCATTCCTTCCTTTATCTTCTTATTCAGTGTAGCGCACGTCGGCGCGCACGTCGACTCCATTCATAAAGCGTGACTTCTGAAAATCTGTCTTCAAGGCCTTCCCGCTTTTATTAGCAGAGAACCTCTCGCCCTCTGTCCGCCGCATCAGTGTGTGCCAAGATGCTCCATGCCGACCTACGGATGAGAAAAGCTGCAGTGACAGCTGGGGAGAGAGAAGGCTGGTCAGGGGCGGCATCTGGTAAGTGAACCCCTGATGGTGGGAAGCTTGTGTTAAATGCATGTACACTGTTATATCGAAATAAAATCCCACATCCAGGCTGTCTGTCGACCACGGCCATGTCCTTCCCATACCACTTTTAGTTTTTTTTTCTTTTCTTTTTTTTGAAGATGCCAACAGGCAGATCTTACAGGTAATTTAGGTCAGCCATTCCTTTGGACCCAGGGTTCCGGCTCCCTGGTATGATGTGATTCCACAGAATCTTTACTGACTCAGAGTTAGAGCCGCAGGATTAACTGGCTGAACGCAAAGCTACTTTTCTCCTTTGAAAATTGTTGGAAGTAAGGAAAACGGTAGTGATATTTCCTCAAAAAGACAAAGATGAGAAAAGAAGAGATGAGAGCTCAGGATTTGGGGCTGCAATGTTCTCTGACATTCTTATCAATATGCATCGCTGTCCCTAGAATAAATCCAGCTGTATTCCTTATATAACATGAATGGTTACTTGACCAGCATTAAAGACGCTGTATCTCCCGGTGAGAATCCCCCTGCTGTTATTAGACGCAAGCATGTCGTGTTTAGAAACTAAAGGTAAAATTCTGTGTGGAGCATCCACACTGTGTGCGGCCTCCTCCTCGAAAAGAATCAAACACCTCCTCACACATAATAATAACTCACAGAGTTCTCCACAAATTGCTGAATTGTTCCGCTGCTCCAGGTGTGAACTAACTGAAACTGAAATGTGTCTCTTTAATTCATGAAGTACATAATTCACTTTGGGAAAAGCAGACATCGTTACATATTAATATATGTGTGCAGATAGACTGATACACCAGATCAAAATGAGTTTCAGGAAAAGAAAGAAGAGGCTCCCCTTTATTTTATAATAAAAAATGAGTCTGGACTCAAGTACATTGTAATGCTGCAGGGTTGTAAAAAATAATTAAAATCATTGACCTACATCTGTGACAGACAGCTTTGCTAAAACCCTTGAAGGAGACACAGAAACTCAAGCAGACTTTTTCAGTGTTTTGTAAATTTTCTTTTTCGTTATTCACCTGAGTTTTAGCTGCCTAAAATTAACCGCCTGTGTTGTGCAGCATTGTGCATGCTGGCCTTGCTGTGTCCCTGACTCCCTCAGACTCGTTGAAGCTGGTTGTTGGAGGACTGAATCCAAGCCTGCATTGTCATTTCGCTGGTCTGTTCTACGGCTCTGGGCCCTTTAACTCTGCAGGCAAACCTTATGTCCAGGAACCTGTAATGTAGCAAATGGAAAGTGGGTTTGACCAATGGGACAGTGACAGTGCACCAATTTGACCAATGGGACAGTGACAGTACACCATAATCACTGTCATTTCAGTGATTCTCTAACTTTAAAAAATGGCGACCTATAACAGATGAAGTCCTTCACCTTGGCCTAGTCTGGTGTAATGCCTGTGCCCCTCCCCAAACAAATAAATCATCCAATCATGGCCACCCCCACCCCCCACATGCCTTTTTTATATGTCTTTAATGGCAGCTAATTTGACCTTGATTATAATTGTTGGTTTTTAGGAATTCGGATTTCAGGTCAAAGGATCAATATGAGACAAAAATAGAGAATATTTATGTATGCATTACATAAATAATTTCTTTTTATAAATAAGTGGTTTATTACTATACAACAATAGCACACAGATAAATTGTGACAAATAGCTTTGCATCCACCCATCCATCTTGTATAACAATTTCCAGTTGCATCACTTAAGAAAAGAAGAGTAACATTTATCCACAATTAATAGTAAAATAATTTCAATAAACTGTTTAAGGGGTCTGTTGTTGTTGTCTCCTTGAACTTTACAAGGTATGTGGTTATGATCTTCCTGAACTTCATGAGGTATGTGATTGTTGTCTCCCAAACTTTAAAAGATCTGTGGTTATGGTCTCCATGATTTTTATGAGGTCTGTGGTTGTGGTCTCCCTGAATTTTATGAGTTCTGTGGTTATGGTCTCCCTGAAATTTACGAAGTCTGTGGTTGTAGTTTCCCTGAACTTTACAAGGTCTGTGGTTGTGGTCTCCCTGAATTTTACAAGGTCTGTGGTTGTGGTCTCCCTGAATTTTACAAGGTCTGTGGTTTTGGTCTCACTGACTATTTATGGCATCCGTAATCTTATTGAAGTTTGCCGAGGTGAGTGCTAGCCATCACTACCCAAAAAGCTATTTCCCAGCCTGGGTTTACCCACTTACTGCAGACAATTCTCAAAAGTTAATACCACAATTTCCATATTCCACATTGAGATTTCCATAAGGTCTTCCAGAATGGTACATATGGAAAAGTAAAAAGTGCTTTAAGTTTTTTTGTTTGACACATTACTGAGGTGTAATTACCCAAAACAAAAAGTAATCCATTACAAATTTGGAAAAGGCAAGGTAAGGTAGAAATGTAATATATACAAGTAATGTGTTATATTGCCTAGTTTCTGTAAAAAGTTTTACAATAATGCTATTAACCTTAAACTTTAAACATTTTTCATACTACTCCGAATGACACCTGAAAATCCCACCCATTGTCCCTGGGCCAGTGATGTTTGTTTGTGTCTCATCCCTATTCGTTTGCTCCTATTGCAGCGGCTTCTAGAGGCACAAGGAGAAGGACACAGCCAAGGGCGATCTATTCATGCCTGTTCGTGGTGCTGAATAAATGAACTTAGAAACATCTCAGGGAATCAGACATAAGAGGCGGAAGATTCATTGTCCGAGTGCGCAGAAACATTTTCTCCGACCCTGTCCCGAGCCTTTCCTAGAGATGCCATTAACAGCAGACAGATGCCGGCCCGGGTGTTTAAGTCAACAAAGGAGAGAGAGGCGCACCAAGGCTGCTCTACCGTCTGCTCCTTTTATGTGCCGTGAACGGGCGACCTTGTGCTTCCGTGGCTGCATGCTGACCTTGGGTTCGACTCAAGAGGGAAGGCGAGCGGGAGGGAGCAGCTGCTGCTGCTGTAGGGTGGCAACTCGAGAGAGAGAGCGAGAGACAGAGAGAGAGAGCGAGACAGAGAGCGAGAAGGAGAGAGGGAGAGAGGGCAGCTCATAATTCTGTCTGAAATGCAAGCAACCAGACAAGCTTTTAACTACCAGAAAAAGTACCGCAGAATTTAGCGGCGAGCACGAGCCTCGACAAGTCATGTAGATCAGGGCCCGGAAAGGTCAGCTGTGTGGCATAAATAACAGCAAGTTTTAGTAAAATCATTCAAAGGATGAAAAATGTGAAGAAATGCCCATCTCAAAGTGCAAAACTGTATTCTCAGAGGTCTTAAAATAACACTTGAGGGAATTATAACCATAAAAGTACAGAGGATGAGAACACACGGAAGTGCTGTGATCTATGTCTATCGCATTGATGTTGCCATTGCGCGTCCTCCACGGTCGCACTGAAACAGTGGCAGATGGGTTATCAGGTTCTTGAGGCTGAGCGCCAGCCCCGCTACCGCTGCTGTGAAGGGTGATAAGCGCACGCCAGCGATGGCCGGGGGTCAGCGGAGCTTTCTGGCACTCACTTCAGCCCATTACTCAAAGCAATTCAACTGGTGGAGCAAAGCTTGAACGATGGCTCCTATCATCCATTGGAATGAAAAACAGACCTCCAGAGAGCGATTCTGAAATGAAATATATGACAACGTTATGAGAACCGTAATGCGAAACAGAGGAGACAATGTTTTTTTTTGTAGACACCAATAATGAGGAGGGTGATTGGCAATGAATACAAGCAAGAGTGTGTTATAAGCCTTACTTGACCCTCTCTCTGTAACGTATGCATCATACTCATCAAGGAATCGTCATTCCTTCATCTTCATAAAAATCAGTCATGCTGATTACATCCAGCCTTGACTCCTGCAAATAAACTCAGTGCCCTGCGTGCCGCTGATATGTTCATGCCAGATTTTCAGAGATGGAGGCGGCTGTAAACAGACTCACCCGTCTCCATGGCAGGAAGCCCGCAGACTGCGAGGCATCTGCTCAAGCTGGCCGTTTAATCCTGAGATGCGCGCGAGCGACGGCTGGAATGCGGCTCAGCTTCTCTAACCATGAGCTGCATTATTAATGTCGTTTCATAGCCGAGGT
>JAODKF010000040.1:13962533-13973124 GCA_026779585.1 Mormyrus proboscirostris
ACCTCGGCTATGAAACGACATTAATAATGCAGCTCATGGTTAGAGAAGCTGAGCCGCATTCCAGCCGTCGCTCGCGCACATCTCAGGATTAAATGGCCAACTTGAGCAGATGCCTCGCAGTCTGTATAATGTGTATAATAGTTGCTGTTATGGTTGTTATACCCTGCAAACCTGCTCAGATAGAGAGGTTTGTTATTGATAGCTGTTTAGCCATCCATTTATCACCATAATCATCAACATCGACAAAAACAACCACTGAACAGGATGTTGGCCGCATACACACAAACTGTCAGGGTATGTATCTCTGCAACTATAAAAACTATTCAACGTGCTTAAGAACAACAATGCACGATACACGAAATAAATAACAGAAATACATTTGTGTGGACAAAACGGAAATTACAAAATTAAACTGCTCCGATGTTTGTTCCATTCGAGCAAGTAAGTTTTAATGCAGTATCGTTTCCAGTTCTCAGCCAGGTTATACCTATAATCTAGTTTGCTCATTTCCTTGTAGCTGGCTCCCTCTAGTCATCCTCTCGGGTAAAGTTGTGGGAGGTGTCTGAGAAAATCTGAGTCTTATGAAGTTCTTACAGGAGAGCATGGACCATAAACCTGCCTGAGTTAAGGCGCACCGAGTGCATCCAGGTAGTGTAACACCTCGATCGCAAATGTAAAGACAGGAATGGCGTGCTTTGACGACTGTCACAGCCTCGGCGATAAGAGGCAAAAGAGCAGCATCCTCTACAGCATCTTGAAAAACGATGGCAAGGAAGAAAGGCAAGCGCCAGGGCGATCAGGTGCGGCGGTCCCCCTGCAGGCGTGCTCCTGTGTGTCCGAGACCAAAGTTAGGCTGCGCTGCCCGCAGATCGCCTGCAACGCCGCCTCCACCGTTCTGGTAAAGACGCTCAAGTTTGTGAAAAATGTACCGTGTTTCCGAGAGCTACCATGCGAAGACCAGCTGCTGCTGGTGCGGGGCGGCTGGGCTCAGCTTTTGGTACTGGGCATGGCGCAGGACAGGGTGGACTTCGAGACGGCGGAAACCCCCGAATGCAGTATGTTACAAAGGATTTTAACTGGCGGACAAGATCTGCGCGACACTCGGCAGCCGAGAAATTGCCAGGGTGTGCCTTTGGCAGACATCCGGATCATTAAGTCATTCCTGAGCAGGTGCTGGGCTTTGGATATTAGTACGAAGGAATACGCCTATTTGAAGGGAGCTGTCCTTTTCAATCCAGGTGGGCGCAAATAAGAGTTTTAAAGTCTTTGACAAAAAAGATCCAATTATAGTCTAAGGGGTTTCCATTAAAATGCATTAGTAAGCTTATTTAAAATAATTAAGTGTTGAATATTTATGTCAGAAATGTAGAAATCACCAGTCCTCCGTCCTTCCTTCAAACCTTAATCCCGCAAAGGGCGCTGGAGTTTATCACACGTGGACTAGAGAGATGCTGTCCACAAAACAACAACAATCTATTTTTGTAATCTTTTGCTTAAACAATTTGGCGACGATGTTAATGTATACTGGAAAATACTGAACACATTCTTCGTAATTGTATTTTAAAAGTTGATTAGTATATAGGCCTGTATTTCAGTATTTACCATTCTGTATATTTTTATTATTTGAACTGTCTATATTAAAGTATCTTACTATTTTTTATTTATTTTTTTATCCCCTACAGACCTGGTCGGTCTGCAGTACCTCCACTACATACACGGCCTGCAGCGAGAAGCGCACCAAGCACTTAATGAATACGTCAGAATGACCCGCAGAGAGGATTCCGCCAGATTCGCCAAACTCTTTATCGCTCTTTCCATGCTGAGATCAATCAGTCCCAGCGTCGTGGCCGAACTCTTTTTTAAACCGATCATCGGATCCGTGAACATGGAGCAACTTCTACACGATATGCTCTACGGGAAATAGCCAAACACAAGAATGCAGAGACAAAAGAAAATCCCAGACTCATCGAAAGACGATCAATGACCACAATAAGACTGTCGCTAGCTGAATTATTTCTTGTTACACAGCATATTTTTCTATAATTAAAGTGTTCTTTGGACTTACTGCTTTGCCCATAAACTCTGTTTGTACTTGGACCCTCCGCAAATAACATACTGTGATCCGAATCACTGATAATTCATCCTGAAATCTGATAATTCACCCGCTATAATTAAGATATTAATCTTACTCCCGTGTATGACATTTATACAAATCAAATTGCATTATGTGACTTCTAAAAGGAACATATTTAAAAAGAGAAAATGTTTAGCAACAACTGAAACATAAAGACTGTGTTTAAAATGACTTATAGTATTATTGCAGCTGGGACGATTAATGGCTGTTATTAAAATGTGTATGCGAGGAGACCGGTTTTATTGCAAGGACTCTTCATTTTAAAGCAACGCGCATTAAAATGCTCGAAAGCTTGAAACAGTAGTCAAAGTGTATTTAAAGTATTTCCATATTTTTATCCGGAAGAGGGCAGCGTTTACCCGAGTACTGCGGCATCGATCCTGGATTCGGGTTTGGCGTAAGAAATGTAAACAGGAGATCAAACTCCGACAGCTTCTGCTAAAGACCAGCCCAGTGTTCAGATCAGTCAACTTCAATAGAGTAATTCACGTTGGCAATAGTAATACGTATGCTAGTAAGGTAAATAACTATTCTTTTATTGTGTCCGTAATTACACGTAAATATCTACGAGGGATCAACGCTTGTTGATATCCGATAACCGTTACAGAGGTCGCATGGATGGGAAATAGGCCTGACCTCTGCGGAAAACTCCAGGACTGTAATACATGAACAGTCAATTAAGTTAAGTCTCTCTTGCATTATCACTGCAAATTGACCTGAAAAGCCTGGCATCCTTTGCGTAACCACACTATGTGCAATAGCACAACCTAGGCTATACCTCATCTCTCCGATTACGTGTGGACGCTGCGGGGAAGCTCGTTTTATATTGTGCTTTTATAACGAAGCAGCAGTTACCGCCAGTATGCAGGGCTTGGAAATAATTTGAAGGTAACTGCTAAATAGTGCTGTTGATTGATTGATTGATTGATTGATTGACTCATCCTTTGCTGTTATTGATTGCCCCAAAACAGAATTCCCGAATGAATCTGGAAACACAGAGACTTAAAGTTACAAGGGTATTAAATGTAAATGGTAAACGAGGGATGGAAAATAGTTCAATAATAGATAAAGCTGGTTCTTTGAAATATCACCTCAAATGAGGCTTTATTCCTAAGACGGGTCATAAGCCGAAGAAACACTAGTGACTTAAAAACATCAAACACATTTTAAAATACACAAACATCAATTTATGCAGTTTATTCGATTAACATTGAAAGTAAAATTTTCTTTGAATAGACGTGTATTCTGCGATGCACCCAGAGCACCATCAGGCCTATGTAATTATACAATAGAAAACTATGAATTGTGGGAAATTCTCAGCCATAGAAATCAAAGTTTCTGCCAGACAAACACTGTAGGCATTATCTCTGAAGAACAAAGTTGATGAGGATTCAATGCCTTCGGAAGAGCATCTGTGAGCATGACGACGGCAGATTAGACAACAGTGATGCGTTAGCAATATAAATGTTTAAATCTACACAAATATGTTATATGCATCCTATAATGCAACTAAAAAAATCAAATTTGAATTAAAGGTAGAAACTATCAAAGGTTTAACCCTCTGTTTACTTTGAAACAAAGTTTGTAATTAGCTGGTTATTTCTTTCTACCAAACACATGGATGATAAATAAGCCGCATAGGCAAGTTAATGTCAGTTTATATAACTCACTAAAACACATTTAGAAAAAAGAAATGATGCAATACATTTTATCATCTCACCTAGGAGATAAAATGAAATAGCTGGAAACCTCCATCAATCTGTCTTGCAAATGATTATTCTCATCAGGACGACTAGGGGGAAGTAGAGAGGACAGGGTGCTAAAGGCTGGGCTGGATCCTGGATGGGGTCCAAATGCATCGCGAGGCATAAGCACACAGTAGTTTGCTAACTGCTTATCTTTGGATTGCAAAATAATCTGAGATGACAAACAAAAACTTGACCCCTGAGAAAGCAAGACATTGTGACTGACATATGCTGCCATTCAGTGAACAACCCGCGCTACAGTATAACTCTCTTTGCATTCATTTCATCTAATTGCTTTTGTATTTAATAATATTAATAATAATAATCAGCATCTTTTCATATAGCGATTATTATTATTATAATTAAGTTTTAAATGAAATGCTTATGCTACTTGTGAATCAATGCATCGTAAAATCTGTATTTTATCTGTATTGTATCTTTTTCGGATCATTACAGCTTCTCTGTCCCAAAATGTCCACCAGTTTGTAAGTTGCAATCTTATTTGCCAGAACTTGCTCATTTGTGTTTATTACTTTGGATCAAGGAGTTCACCTTCATGTTGTTGATTTACCGTTATTGTACGAAAATAGCATCAGGAGACTGAGTTTGGCTTCACTGATGGGCCCCTGCGACGGGCCCCTGTGAGCTGACTGTAATCTCAAGATTCAATTATTTTTCATCTGTCTTTGGTACATCAGTATATGGGAAATCTGTCTCCCGTCAGTAACGCGTCTCAGAGTTAGACAGCACAAAACAAACGCATTTGCAAAACATCAAACAAGTACAGTGGTACCTCGGAATACGTCCTTAATCCGTTCCAGATCCTTGGCCTTATCCCAGACAGGACGTATACCAAATGAATTTTTCCCATAAGAAATAAAGAGGAAATGATTAATCCATTCCCATGAAAAAAAATCAGATTGTTATTGGCATATTATACATTGATGGGGTTGTATAAAATAATTTAAACACTAAAATACTAAATACAAAAGCAATTAGATGAAATGAATGAAAAGAGAGTTATAGCGCGGGTTGTTCACTGAGTGGTAGCAGCTGGCGTACTGATGCTCGTGGGCAGTCCTGGCTTTGACTCCAGAGAGGTAAACAAGGGTAGTGTGGTGTCGTGACTCATTATGACCCATACAAGTTCCAGCACGCGAGTCATATTCCAAACGAAGGTCGTATACTGAGGTACCACTGTATATATATGCGTGTGTGTGCGTGGATTATGTTTATATTACATAAATAAAAACCGGTCATTTTCACATTATGCGGATCATTTTTCAGGTCCCCACAAAGATAATTGAATGAAATCACACACACACAAATATGAAGTCTCATATTTTGTTTCGTTACTTATAGTTAAGGATAGGGCTGGGTAGGGGTTAAGGTCTGCATTTTCCCCATAGACATGAATGGAAAGTCCCCAAAAAGATATAATTACAAACCAGTGTGTGTGTGTGTGTGTGTGTGTGTGTGTGCGTGTGTGTATGAGTGTGTGTGTAATAGCCAAGAACGGCAGGAGTATGAATATATGAAATAAATATTGAGCAAATAATAGAAATGGCTGAGTGTAGTACGATGTGCAGTACGGCCCCCTGTCCAGCAGTGTGTGATACGTGTTTACAGAAGGTGGATTATTATTGCTTTTTGTCGAGTAGAAAAGACCAGCCAGTGGCTGACAGTTCTGAAGCTGCTATACCTTTAGCCGGACCTCCGTTTGGAGAGCAGTCTGTGAAGAGGGTGTCTGGGCAGTGCTTGTTGTGTATGAATGGAGCCAGTGATGCGTCGTGCATCTCACTGCCTTCTGTACTGATATCTGCTTCTGTGTTATTGTACCAGGCTGTGAACCTTCCTATCAGCATGTTTTGCCCAAAATATTTCATGTCCTGAGTGCCCATTTTTTTGCATCCCTTGAATTCCTACCCCTCCAAAGGTCTCTGCTGCCCAGTTTGTCCGTATCTGCTCTCCATGTAGATCATCGAAAATGGCGCTTGTCGCTCTGCCCCACATTTCCTCTCTGTGGTGGTTTCAGAGCACAATCAGCTCGATTATCTGAGGACTCTTCTAGCTAAAGCTGGGCTGTGACTTTAATGGCTCCCTAAACGGGAGGACGTGCTGCACTGATCACTGAACTGAGAGCTTCTAGACGCTTCCACTGCTCCCTCTTCACCTGCGCTTCCCTCCTGTCCTTCATGCTACATTTCATTGCTGTTGCAAACTACATGTAAATGCTTTTAAAGCAGCTACATTCACTGCACAGTATACTCCACTTACGCAGCTGGATATGGTGCTAGATAAGTACCAGCTTTAGTGTTTCCTTCAAACTTCCAAAGGCAGATAGTGTGGAGAATTGACCCATTTGTCTTCTAGAGTATCTGCTCTCAAAGATGTACAAGAGAGACGTTTTACTGGTACCCAAAAGCAGATGACGAGAACACTTTAAGCTTGACAAATGACAAGACCTCATTATGTAGAAACAATGGCCTTTCCAAGGAAATGACTGGCACTGCGTGTATTTACTTCCAAAGTTGAAAGTAAAAAGCAGAATTTTAGCTCTGTTCCTGACATTGCTGTACGTAAAAGTACACTATAGTATGTTTGGGGCGTTATGTGCAGTTAGCATATGTTTATGGACTGTTAAATAACAAACCAAAAACAGATCTGGCTGCTGTGAGAGGGTTTCTGTGCTCATGCCGACAAAAGAGGCAGTGACTCACTGAGACGCCTGACTGGTGGCTGTTCACAGCTGTACAGAGGCAGAGGGGTTCAGACATACAAAAGGATGCGGTTTTGAGGTGAGGTGGCCGGGAATGAGCTGAGGCACCACATTATCTGTGTGTGGCCAAACTGTGGGGAAAGAGAGACAGTGAAGAGAGTGGACAGCGGGTGGCGGCGGGTGGCGGCGGGCGGCGGCGGCGGGCGGCGGCGGGTGGCAGGCTACTGAAGAGCAAAGGCTGTCAGAAACGAGGGAGTCGGCCAGCTGCAGACAAGCAGAACAATGAGCCAGCAGATTCACCGGTGGGATTGTGAGCCTGGGGCTGCCATTCAGCCGCACAAAGGAGTGTCAACACACTGGCAAAGAGCAGCGGTAGAAGGTTCAGGTCCAGAAAGTACAAATCCAGACCAAGATTTTGTTTCGACCAACCAGTTGAGTACTTTGTGAATGTGATTCTTTGAGATTGTGATACTCAACTGGTTGGTTGAAACAAAATCTCAGTCTGGATTGGTGCTTTCTGAACCTGAGCTTTCCATCTCTGGCAAATAGTGGCTGAGATGATCAGGGCAGGAATGTAAGATTTCAATACAGATTTCAATGAAACTCAATGGAGGTCATGGATCTGAAGACACATGTTGAGCCAGTGAGGGTTCAGTATTCAGGAGCATATGCACACTCTGTGCCTGTTGTTGGCTAGAGGTCTCCCATATATGGCAGAGCTGTCTTTGGATTGGTGCTTCTGAGTGATCTCTCCAGGGTTGATGGTGATCCCACTCTTAATGAACATCAGAACCGCTGGAGAGGAGAGGAAGAAGAGACAGACTCATCCTGTGTGTTGCCTTTTTTATTTACTGGAAGATGTGTAAGATTTTATTAATGCGTTTTATACATGCCTTTTAATGGTATTTTAGAAGCTTTCTATTGCCAATATTTCTATTTTCTTTCTTGTAATAATAAATGAAATATTTTGCCCTTTGGACATTATTCTGTCTTGTTGGATTCCTCTGTTGTCCACCGTTCCATCCGTCCATCTATCTTTCATGACTGCTCATGCTGTTTTGAGCCTTTTCCCAAGAAGCACGAGGCATCATGGGATGCTAGACCACTGCAGTGTTACGATCCCCAGTAAGAGTAACACAGGATGCACACTGAAAAACATTCGCACTAAGGGAAATTTTAGAGACACCTAACCGCATATTTTGCACTTGGAGGTACCTGGAGTTTCCAGAGGAAAACGAGCCCAGAGAGAACATGCAATCTCCAGACATGGAGCTGGAGGCAGAAACCAGCACGCAAACCTGGATGTGTGAGGCCGCAGTGCAAACTCAGCATGAGGGAACTACAAAAATATGAAACAACAACCAAAGGAATTACTAAATACCAGATAATACCAAAACACTAAATAAACTGACCAGGAAAGTTCCATATACCGTGAAGTTGGAAATCTATCATGCTCTGCTAGAGAACCTCCTTTCTGCGTGATACATGGACATTTATCCTCTGAATGGCCAGGGGAAGAAAATTACTCCTACGGCCTGGTGGCAGAAGACAGCTTGATGAATAAGGTTGAAAAAGTTTTTCATCACCCTGCTGTTTTAACAGCAGCCAAAGGGTGAAGACCTTGGGGAGGGGAGCTGGAACGGGGGTGGGATTCTCGCATGGTCAAATTGCCATCAGTCACGCCACAGAAACCCAGAACAGACTCACCTCTGCGTCTCATCACTTGTCCCTTCCCTGTCACTGACTCATCAGCCCGTGATAATTACCTGTGAAGAATAACATACATTTATCCTGCACATGTAAAATACGGCACCTCGTTTTCGATGGAAA
The DNA here is from genome assembly GCA_026779585.1 of Mormyrus proboscirostris. Taxonomy (NCBI): domain Eukaryota; kingdom Metazoa; phylum Chordata; class Actinopteri; order Osteoglossiformes; family Mormyridae; genus Mormyrus; species Mormyrus proboscirostris. Next base: position 13,970,962 of record JAODKF010000040.1, read on the forward strand.
TTAATTGATTTGAGTAAAGTATTTTTTTTTTACAGGTGAAGTTTTCAGTCAAATGCTCACAACCTGGTTCCATACTGGTGCCATAACGCATTTTGTTCCTGTAAATATTTCAAAACGCTGCACGTTCCATAATTAAGCTGTAGCCCCCAGATAAGACATAGACTATATGCTTCCTTGTCATTTTATTGGTCGCTGGTCATCAGTGACAAAATTGTTCAGATGTTTTAATGGCAATGTTGGTTTCAGCAAAACTAGTTGAGAAATTTAAAAATGCACTTTCATTTGTGTACATTTTTCGATCTTGTAAGCTATAACCCTAATCATCAAAGTGTCGCATTTTACGTCTCACTTTCAAAGAAATCTGGATAGACTTCAAAAGAAAATGAACATTGACTTTTGATAGATCAAATGGAAGTGAAATCAGTATATCCCAACTTTGATCCAGATTTCTATCTATGATCTACAACATTTTAAAGACAGCGCTTGTGACTTCCTGAACTTCTTCCATTATGAATTCTGACCCTAGTGGAGAAGAGCTGTGCTTCCCCCCCCCAGCTGTGCCACTTTATCAGATGAAGTGAAGTGAAGGTGGTTTCCTGTGTTCCTCATCTAACCTGAGGCCTCCTGCTGCTGAATATCAAGCTGAAGGCCATGCTGGTCTTTCGAGAAATTTCAGTGTTTAAACCCCAGAAAGGGCCTCAAATGAAATATATTATTAATATATTAAATTTCAGATTTAAGAGTCATAGTAAACAAACGCAGAACCTTGATATTTCCTTTTGAGGAATAGGTTCTCTGATGCTTCCTTGCAGATATGTAGCCGACATTCTGCTGGCTCCGCCTATGCTGCCTTTGCTCCCTGCTGGTCTGAGAGATATTCCTCTAATCTCTCAGTGCGAGAAGATCCAAGAGCATTTAGTTTTACCTATGAACTGACCCTCGTATCGAGGATGTTTGCATTGTATATGTTCAGCAAAAGAATTCGGCTGCATCAGGCAGCTGCAGATTTTCCCAGCATGCTCTAGGCCCATTAGTACCCATGGAGAGGTGCTGGCAGTGAAATGTACAGTGTGACTTGTTCTTGGGTACAAAGTGTCAAGTTTATTTGTATCTCTCTCTTACTGTGAGTGTGTTTTTGTATCTGTAGGTGATGAACAAAAATAGATGAATTTCTAGCAGCTTCCATACTCTGATTTAACACAAAGCCTAACACTGCAGTATATAAAGACTTTTCAAACACCGTCAATAAGTCTTTGTCTTAAATGAGCCGAGTTTTATGGAAAACTTGCTTTTGCTAGCGGCTCTGCTGTTTGTGCATGTAATTTTGCGTCGTTCCTCCTGGTACGAAGCCGGCAGTGAGCCAAGCTGAGGTTCAGTAATGGGCATCTCTCCATGAGTGTGAGTGTGACAGGATCCAAGGTCTAAGAAGGAGGTGACGAATGAGAACTTTCACATTACGCAGCCATAGCAGGAGCAAGATGCTAATGAGAGAAGGGAAATCCAGACCAGGTTGCCTTACCGACAGCTGCCAATCAATAACGGGAAGTCATTTACCATGTTAATTGAAGCTGCATGGTAATCCCACCCACTCTATGATAATTAGGTCAATCACACTAAAATATGACTCCTCATATGATAATCCCACCAGCCAAACCTGTAGCCATGTACAACTGCACAACAATCCCACTGACTATATGATATTGCCACATCTGTATGATAGTTCTGCTGGCCATATGCCACAGCCCGCCTGCCATACGACACAGCCAGCCTGCTGTATGATAATCCCACATCCCGCCTGCCATACGACACAGTCGGCCTGCTGTATGATAATCCCACATCCCGCCTGCCATACGACACAGCCGGCCTGCTGTATGATAATCCCACATCCCGCCTGCCATACGACACAGCCGGCCTGCTGTATGATAATCCCAGGCGATTCCAGTGCCTTCTTACTTGCTGGCAGCTCAAGTTCATGCTTTGCGGCAATACCTTTCAGCAAGTCTTGGAGTTGTGGGTGAAAGGTAGGCCTGACAGAGCCAGGGCCAGGAAGCATATTAAAGATGTTTATTTTGGCTCCATCTCCTTATGCTGAGGGGTAGGGGTGGGTGTAAGTACCTCGGGTCACTTGCGTAATGGAGGTTCTGCTATGACTCAATAAGGGGG